>JAMPIV010019258.1:0-63937 GCA_024509875.1 Oreohelix idahoensis | reverse complement strand
TCTTAATATTCATCCGATAAACCTCATCATCGAGTTGAAAACGGTCAACAGTACTTTCCTAGCACATCATAGTCCGTTTTTTAATTGACTCACTCATAGTTTGTAATGGCGGGTCATAGGTTATCCACTCAAAACGTCCAGTATTTGGTAACCCACAAATGATTTGTTGAACTTATTGGCAAAAAAATCAACCTTCAATATCTCGAAGGGTTAGCATGGACACGTCATCAAAAGTTTGGTTAAATAATAGGTAATTTAAACTTATCATTACCCTTATTATTACTTGAATGAAGAAGTGGTATTTGAATCCCCATTATTACAATTATTTGCTGATTGGAACTTTTCAATTTTTGTTCTTCTATACGAAGAAGTATTAACTCCTTTTCCTGTAGCTAGTCTTTTCTTTTATCAATACGTCTTTTTTTCTTCTAATTCTAAATCTTGAAGACGGTCTTTCTCCTCATCATCTGCTATCTGTGTTACAGCTTTCCTCTTTTCTTACTTTAGCTTCTTGTTCTGCTAATTCACGCTTTATTTCAGCTTTCCTCTTTTCCAAATCTTCTAGCTTCTTGTTCTGCTAATTCTGGTTTAGCTTTGGCTAACTCAGTCGGTAGCAATATTCTTTCAATGCCTCAACCTTTGTAGTCAAAATTCCTTTCCCAATCTTCACAAAAGATTCATAGAGTGTGGCCATGTCTTAACCAATAGACTCGTGACTCAACCTAGTCTAATCAGTTTAACTATAAAGTTGCTTTACAAATTAATTGTAAAGACATAAAAAAATTTTTTTTTTTATGTTAATATTTATATAATGATGTTGCCTTCATCAGAGAAATAAACAGTTTGGCTAGTGAAACTACTTTGTTGCAACTGCAATCATTTAATTATTTGCCAGGCATAGAATACAGTCCATCAAAATATTTTTGCATAAAAAGAACTATGCAAACAAATGTTCATATAATATTATGCATTTAATAAGACACATCAAAACGCAGGAACACACAAAAAAAAAAAAAAAAAAAAAAAAAAAAAAAAAAAAAAAAAAAAAGAAGTCGTAAACGTACAAAAACAATATGACAACACATTAACAGACAAGTCGCAAGTTAAACCGTTTCCTAATCAACCAAATAATTTTATACAATGGAAAACAGTACGGAACTAAAAAGGAGGGGGCTGTAAACCACAACAGAAAATTAAATAAATAGACCAGACAGGACCCATTGCCAAAACAGCTTTGACCATGTAGACAATGAATGTTAGTAAGGTAAGGGTATTACAGTAATATCTGACAAAACAAATCGACAGAATAAAGTAAAAATGAAACTACGAACAGTTTTAAAATACAACGATAGATAATAAACAATAAATAACAGAATAAACATCTATTATTGATCAAAAACCGATAGCAGACAGTAACATGGTCGAGTAATCTCAAGTCTTCTTCCTGCTCAAACTGTGTGATGGATCAAAAAATGTCCCGATAAATAGAACGGCTTT
This sequence comes from Oreohelix idahoensis, assembly GCA_024509875.1. Lineage (NCBI taxonomy): Eukaryota > Metazoa > Mollusca > Gastropoda > Stylommatophora > Oreohelicidae > Oreohelix > Oreohelix idahoensis. The sequence continues at coordinate 62,440 of JAMPIV010019258.1, read as the reverse complement.
TAAGAATTGCTGGGGTCCACTGCGAAAAGGACATTGACAAGTCTAGAGCACCCGCCATCCAGCCCACAAATATAACTAACTAGAGTACAGCCATAAATTAATACATTAAAAACTTACTTATAAGTTTACACAATGACAAATAGGGAACGCCATGTAAGTAGACTAGTACAAAGAAATTTTTTTCAACACACAGGTACTTAGCTTAACGGGCCAAACAACATCCGTACTCCCCATAAGTCCGTTATTACAAAGTAAGGAAGGCTTTGAAAGATGGCAGACTGGGTTACCTGAAGTGGCTCGTTTATTCTTCAAAACTACCATAGATGGCAGTCCATAACACTACTATATCCATGACAAACGATGCCTTCATAACTGGCATTTGCTGGCAGCCGACATTTTTTCATTGCAAAATTCCGCCCGTTTTGGCATAAAACAACCGTCAGTCATGGACGCAGCATCAGCTGGAACTTATGCAAAATTTGCCGTATACCGGGCAAAAAATTCGTTTCAATAACTTGATAATTTTCTCCCTTTTTCCCGTTACACTTTGATATAAGTTACAACAAGTTCATAACAATTCGAAATCCACATTAATGGATTGCAACTCAGGTTGAGGCCTTGTTTAGTATTATTAATGGAATGGTTAATAATCTTGAGCATCGTGCTTATGGATGTTTGCGAACTGGTTTGGGGTTGTGAACCAAGAAAATTACTGTTGATGCACCAGACACCAACACCTGGGTTGATTTTTTGGGGTCCACAAAATACCGGATATCATTTTATAAGATCATTAAACAAGTTCAATTTGAAAGCACTGAATGACATTTATAAATTTTGAAAGCTCCTACAGTCTGTCCTTGATAACATCACACATCTGGAATATTTTCTACCGCAAGTTGCCATTCATGGAATCACTGAAGTATCGAACCCCAGGTCGTGGAGTTAATATTTATATCTATTTTAAATTGCGAATCGCAATATGTTCTCTGTGAAAAATACTTCCTCCCTAGAACTCAATCCTCCTGTTCGGAGTTCATAGATAATATTCAGTGGACGAACCTTCGCACAATACACACAGCCACGTAGAAGAGTAGATACTGTTCAAACAGAAAGTAAGCAACCAACAGCTATGACGTCCTACTTGATCAAAATACTGGCGAATAACGAAGTACCCCGTCTAAGGTTTGAGCATAAATTATGTTAAGTCACCAAAACCTCGTCATCATCATACAACTGATGACGTCACAGAATTATATCGCGTTCATTTAACATTTAACAACTAATAGTGCATAATAACATCATGCTGGCTACGAATTGAACTGTAGATTCACAGCGTTAGATCTTAATCTGATACACAGAAACTAAACATGGTCAACATGTAAAATACATGATAAATCATCTTTCTACATATTTCTTACAACTTTTAAAGCTTCCCTGTGTCAGCAAGAAACTACGGGTTTCATTTGACAGAGTGGCTTTTGATTTGCAACAGTTAGACATAATCTCTTCTAAACCCGGTATTACAAAATAGTGCAAGCAAGAATCTCTAAGAATAGCTCAGAAACGCATTAGATCAAATTATTGCCCTTCAGATGGGAAGGAGAACTGGGGCATACCGACTCGTTTCCAGACATGCAGTTTCCTGAGAGTTCCGGAAAAGAAAAATTGCCGACAATTTTGCGATAATCTGTTCCGTTTTTTCGAAGCGAAATCAAATAAAGCTTTCTTCAACATGTTGTAATTGTCCTTGGTTGCTGGAAGTTTTTAAAGTCATCGGAAAGCTTCAAACACCATCCTGCCGAAAGTTTCTAAACATAGACAGGTGTTGCCTATTCGCTCAAATTGTTTCAGATAAGTATCAATTTTCTCATTCGGTAAGCTTGGAAAGGATTCATTAGTAGCAAAGAGACCATAAAAACCGCCTTCATTGGCGTGGAAACGGGCTACTGGGAATGAATCAGTTTAAGAATGACCAAAATTCCAGTGATGAAAAGCTCTCCAGTTTTTCTGGAGCCTAGACGAAGATGCACCAACGGACATTGGAACTCTATAATCCCTTAAGCGCCAATTTAGTTGCTGACGTCCGTTGGTCAATACTCTGCGTTCCTCATGTTGTCTCTCTTTCCTCTCTCTTCTTTGTCCTCATGTTTGTCTCTACAAGTCTCATCGTTCCATTCTCTGCTAGTTTCTTCCGCATGATGTTTTCTTCCTTTCCAATTGCTGGTCTAATTCTGTCTCTTTCTTCTCCGCCTCATATTTGGCTAGTTTTTCGTTCACAAAACTTGCACCTCTTCACCTTGTGAAGTCCTATTTCCATTGCTTCCTCTCTTAATCGTGCAGAAAAATACGCTAAGTTTACTAGCTCAGCCATGCAAATAACTGACTGCGAAACGTAAATCAGACCCGAGAAAGAGAGAAGAAAAGGATACAATGCTCCCTAACCAGTTAAGAGAAATAACCAATTTCTGTTTTATTACTGTGTTTCCTCCTCCGCGCCGTTATTCAGTTGTTCTTCTAATCTATCGCTGCTGTTAAGTCTGGCAAAAAGCTCCTAACGCAAGACTGACTTAAACCATAGTGATTGGTAGAATCAGGCTAAAAAACTGAAAATCTACTATTACTACTATGTTGAAAAAAAAATATTAATAAAAATTAGGGGGGAAAAAGAAAAAAAATTCCTATTTTATAATTCATCGCACTCGCCCACACCTGGAGTCAGTTTTGGAGATAGGGAAGGCGATTTTCCTTGGCGACTGCCCAAAGGTGCACTTCCTTTGCCATGCTCACACTCCACTGCTCCAAAAAATCTGTGATTGTTAAAACAATCACGCGTACAGCGGGTCTTTTTGTACAAAATTATTATTGATATCCTATCTCCAACAAATATCACCATCAAAAATCAAACTGTATGTAACTAATTTTAAGATGCTGTGGAAAGAAACATAATTTCTAATTTGTGTGGTCAGAACCCATTAAATAACGAACGTTGTCTAGGGATTAAATTATTTATTAATATTCCTTAACTCACAACGCAAGACGCATCAACACACTCTATCTAAAGTTAGGACTAAAGATACAATATCAGACGTTAGTCCCATTTATGCTAAAAGGCTAGTCTCAGACTTGGGTTTCCATCAATTCCTGGAAACGAGCACCCATTCTGTCTTAAAATTTAGATAGGTTTGAAAAATATGTATGGCTCCCGCCTGTGTAGAGTGAATGGTGATAGCACGTGAGAAGTAAAGGTGTGAGAATAGATTTCATCGAGTGCCATAGTTTAAGGAGAAGATCTATCTCTGGAATGAGTATTTTTCTAATCCTGCTATCTATACGACCATCTTTTAGTATAAGACAATCTTTCAAGACCTCCCTATATATGTTAATATTTGGAGCGTTTTAATACGCACACAACAATTATGTGTTGACAACAAAGGACACACAAACGTAAAAAAAAACTATGGTAAATTGGGTATGGGTCTGACCCAAACACACAAACTAGTTAAGTTCTTTTATTGTTTATTATCATTAAACTTTACAACATCGAATAACTCTAAAGAAAAATTAAATAAAATCAGAATGTCAGACATACAATATAAAACGCCCATATCAGAATACATGTGCTCCCTCCCTCTTATTGAGAAAAATTCCACCCAACAAGTTAATACCCCGATGGTCAAAGGTTAGACTAAATGTTACAGAATAGACAGTAAAGAGAAACAAGAACAAAGTTCCTACTAAAAATGCAATGCTTAATCCTACGTAAAGTAATCAATAATTTAAAGCAAAGAAAATCAAATGATGGTACAGTTTTCTTGCCTGTAACTAAGAAAAATATTCACTCTCTCTGTCATACGTTGCCACATCAACCACACTTACCCTATTTGGTGATTATCCAAATTTGGAATTACAATGGTTCCGGAATATATAAACTGTAGGGGTATTATCCAAGTCGGCCCCAGTCCACCCAGTTATAACAAATACTGATTTTTAGGAGGGGACGCCAAATTGAATCGTGGTGTATTCCTGGTATCAACAAATGTCACTTCGAATAGTTCGTAGAACCGAGATCTGGTGTTACAGCAACAGTGAAATAATTCTTTTCCGTATTAGAAAAAAAAACTCTAGATGCTAACCAACCTGTTACGATTGTTAATTTGATGCCCTGATGGTAAATCCTTGTGGTGATTGCCGATTTTGAAACAGCGAAACTTGCAGGATAAATCCGATGATACGACTGTTAAAAAGTCACAGATAGAAATGTTAATTGGTAAACTAACGCCACAGTGGGCTGATAAAATTGAATGAATATTCTGGGTATTTGTAAATCCAGTTAACTTTACTATTTAATGTTTATGTGTCTCTTTGGCAAATCCTGTTCAAATCGGACTGAAACTTCGGGACGCTTAATGCCAAGAAGAGGACAAACATTAATCAATCAGTAGATGAAGAAAAGGAACCAAAATAGACCACAATAGACGCTGGTCGCCGTTTGATCAGGTCCTCAGCGAGAATAGAGATACAGCAATTATTAACAAAATACTACCGGGACATATAACACGGAAGGGGACAAGACGATCTTATCATCCTGATTAAAGTTAAATGACAACACGGTGTCTTTGCCTATCCTATCGACGCGTCGCTTAGCGGTTGCAGGTTTGGTTGAGGCATGCAGCCTTTCCCCTCCTGCTGCGGTCAACGATCACGCACAATGTCAATTATTAATTATTTTATCCTTACACGCACTTAACAAATATCGCCTGTCATTAATAGCTATTAGATTGTCGGCGTCCTGTTTGTTTTTAGTCGCATGATATTAAACACTAGTCACTTATATAATACTCCAAAATGAAATATTAATGTGAATTCTGTGGTCCACTACCAGTTGAGTCTACATATTAATTCAGTCAGCTAACCCGTATCTTTCTGTGTGATGAAAGCGGGTTGATGGAATTTACATTAAAACTGAACAACTGGCAAGAAATATCTACGAGCGTATTTTTAGTTCACTAGTTTTTAAGCTAGGAAATCACAGTGAATTATAATGGTTAAACTTAACACATTAAATCACGTAAATGCTAATTTCTTTACCCACAAATCAGAATAACAATCCCACACGAAACTATTAACACATCTTCCACAATGGTTCTAGACTACGTGTTTAGACTATCCAAATTTGAGCAACAACAAATGATAACTGGTTGGTAAGCCACAGTTTATATACACCATGTTGTTATGATCTCTAGAGGATGTTAATTTTCATACTTTAGTGCATAGCAGAAAACAGGAGAATACCTTTTCCCGATAAAAGGTTTTCCACGGTCTCTCGGTCGACGTTGCTAATAGACAACAGAGACTTAAACCGTGTAACGGGATTCTTCCGAGATTTTCCCCGCTTCTGGAGATCAAAGAGTTATCTCCCCCTGTATGTATGAACATCAGAGAGTACACGGGAAATCGTTTTTGCCCGTGCAACTACTTCAAAAGGGTCCGATGTTTCCACGTGCGTCTGGCTGATTATCTATGTGATGGACAGATCAGCTCGCGAGAGAAACTCGGGTAAACAAATGTTATTCGCTCCACGTTATGACTGGCAGGTCGCGGAAGTTGGTAACATTTACGTTTTGTTTTTTGTGTTACGTTTCAGAGAAATCTAGAGGCGTGTATTTAAAGTGAGTAAACGCAGGCTGTAAAGTTGCTTGGCTTTGCTAGCGAATCATAGACGCTGCGAGGTCACGAGAAACTGTCAGACACTCTAGGCTATATTTCCATTATACCTATTCTTATCGCTATTATATAAAATTTTTCACCGCGCGCTCATAAAATCTCGGGAAACACCGTTCGGGCCACAACATTGTTAGGTGGCTGCTGATTGGCTGGGGCAGATAACGACGGAAGCTCTCGTGACCTCGAGATTTGAATGCATTTAAAAGTACAGATTTTAGCTGGCAAACCTTTTTTTCGCTTCACCAGGCCCCAGTCATCTAGATCGAGAGCGGTGAGAATTTCCCCTTGTCCTAGGGTAGTCAAAGTAGCGTGGCTTGACAAGGGAATTCAACAGTGCGAGGTTTAACAGAATCGGGTACACGGCTTCTTCATCGCCAGAACCGCTCTGTACCATCGGACCGAAAAAAGCCTGTACGGTCTTTGTACGTCCGGCCGTTTTGTGTGACCTTGTCACCGCCCGATCACTAAACCCACGTGGCAGGCAGCGTGGTCGAGTCTTCATGCACTTAAGTATTTTATTTCTCAATATCGTGGGGCATTTCCATAAATGCTAATAGTCCTTAGCAAATCCACATCTATAAGCAGTTAGCCGGGTCCAGAGAAGTGGATTAATTTGTAGGCCTATTCAACGTCAGAATTCGAGGTGCATTCGTATCCATATTAGCCCTCGATACTCGACAGTATAAGTAATATTATTGTGCTGTGCATCCGCTGCCCAGAGCAGATTAGATAGTTCCAGGACAGCGTTAGATTATTGGCCAGTGCACTCCGGTTATTATCTACCCAGATTATCATTTCTTCAGGGGAACCAGGAACAGAAGTTATTAATGCTTTATTGAAACCAGAAACAGTAGTTTTTAAGGCTTTATTGAAACCAGGAACAGTAGTTATTAAGGCTTTATTGAAACCAGGAACTTTAGTAGTCCCAGTATTTACCATAGAGGAGGACGCTCCAGTTTACTTTATCAGAAACTTTTAGTTCTATAACCGCCCTTTTATGTTGTGTATCTAACCTGTAACTATCGGTTCAACACACTGTACCTACAGTGTTCTCTATCCACTATCATCATCCGTCACTTAATATTTTTTTTCTTACTATACATATACTAACCATATTTACATAGAAGAAATAGTCATCGTTGTGTGTGTGCACCTTTACCACCGAGTTGAGTGAATGTATCACTAGTGCTGTATGTCTATCTGTCTAGTGATATAAATATATATTGTAATTCTTCCTTTGGGGAGTGGGGGGGCTTGTCTGTCTGAGATCACAGAGTGGACCTAGTCGCAAGAGTTCCAAGAATTCCCTCTCATTGTCGTCAGGATTATTTCCTTAGAGATGATTCGCTTTCTCTATATAACCTCTGTATCTCATGTATGTGTCTCTGTCACGAGCCAATTCGGAGAACCTACAGTATTTTATTCAATACTCTTTCAAAAGTCAGTTCGATTTAACATTTGCTACGACAAATCGATTGCGCTTTTAAAAATCTATTTCAGCTATAATGTGTATATATATATATATATATATATATATATATATATATATATATATATATATATATATATATATATATATATATATATATATATATATATATATATATATATATTATATATATATATATATGATATATATATACACTATATATAAATTATATACACTATATATATATATATATATATATATATATATATATATATATATATATATATATATATATATATATATATATATATAGTGTGGTGGGTTTGGTGTTATAAGTATTAGCTATTGTTATTATTTGTCTACAGAGTGAGGTCAAGCTATGTAGGTCCCTGAATATAATGATGGAACTATGATGTAATTTCAGAGTACCTAACGGCTACCACCCGGTGATCTCACTCTGCGAATATTTTATCTATTTATTTTATTTGACTTGATGTCTAGGGTAATGCGGGTGTATACTGTGTTGTTCACATAAACATACATATCAATCAATACTATCAAATAGACACGACGGGGTGACTACAACCACGAAAAAACTACAAATCTATGATATAACTTATAGAATTCTGTGGCTGAATATTAGGTAATAAAGTATATTACAATTTATTTGTGCTGATCAGAATTTTCTGAGTCAGGACCCACAACAAAATGAAATTGATCGTTTTATTTACAAAAGTCAAATGTCACAATGGATCTTCTGTCCATCTAACTGAATATTAAAATCTAAGTATATTGAGGTATTACTATATAATAAGGTTAACACTGGTAATTAATGGTGGGTTGGGGTTTTTTTCATCATCCCCTCTCTTTTTCCTTTCTTTTTCTCTTTTGGAATGTTTTATTTCAACCGTCAAATATTTTATTTATTAGTTATTATTATAAGTGTCTTAGTGCAAACACACTGGCACTTATCTTTCAGGTTTGTAGTATTTCGAAGATGCTGCCAATTATCTCTCCCACTTTCTGTGTTGATGATGGTGGTAGAGAGCGTGTACCAGCAAAATTTCAAACGTATGGCCAATCTCTTAATTTTTCTGGGGTAGTTGTGGTAGAGAGCGTGTACCAATAGACATCGTCTTCTCTCCAATGATCAATCCACCAGAAGTCTGGCACTATGTTTAGTACCAGAACCAACCCACAATTCAATGAAAATATCACAAGCACACGTTGACTGGCATTAGCATTATAATATATATATATATATATATATATATATATATATATATATATATATTATATATATATATATATATATATATATATATATATATATATATATATATATATATATATAAGTTCAGCTTTGCCCCTGTCCAGACTGCCAAGTTTTATTTCACACTTAGCACTGCTGTTCTCAACGCAGCTTGCATAATAAAATTATTGTATCAAATGGCCACAAGCCTTGGAAGCTTTTTGCCAATATCACTAGGCTGGCCCAATCACAGCGAGGGTCTATCAATTCTATTCAAATTTGAAAAAAACAAAACCCCAAACAGGCTGTGTGTTTCTTAGTCTGTTGGTCAGTCTGCCCATGCTATTACACTTCAAAAAATGTATCGTTTGGGGCTAACAATTACTGCCTCTCCCTTCCTCCTAGCGGTAATCAGTCAAATTTGAATCATGCCAATGCCTCTTTTCAAAATTGCGTCCCAAAATGTTACCAATAAATGAACAAGGACGATCGTCTGTCCGTCATACTGTCCGAAACTATATAATATTTTTTGCAATATCTTGGTTATTACTCGTGCTATTTTTGATAATGAAACATATTATTGACGAGAAGACCAAGCTCTATCTGTCTATATAAGTTTTATGTCAGTCTTTAGTGTCGTTAACATTTTTGTATTTTTGGGTTTTCTTTGGCTAAACCACAAATTTTACTAAAATATATTTTTCTAAGATTGCTCTAAGTTATTTTAATAACCATAGAAGATTTTATAGGAAATATTATCAATGTTATCCTTGTACCCATTCTTTTTAGTTTATTTTGAAAGTCACAATAAGTTTCACTTTCAATATCGGTTTTCTCCTTTTCTTCCCCTTTCCATACTGTATATTTGAATCGTAGCCTAAACAAGGTGGCGGGTAACGTTAGGGGGGAGGATTTTCTCACGCAATAGCGCACAAATTTCAAACCTCGGTTACTAAGCGACGGGGGTACCCTACCATACTGTAGTAACCTTGAGCTTCCTAGAATGCAGTAGTTATTTTCCTCTCTCACTCCTTTAGAAGAAACCAGTATTGGCCGCCCACAAACTGTCTCATGTTTAGTCCCTACTGCGCAAAAGGAGCGACAGTTTTATAGGCTATCTTTTCCTTCCTATTAATACTTTTCAATTCCAGGCGTGGGTGACAAGGCTGCGCAACAAACACGGGCGGAAAACTAGTTTCCACTACATTTCAAATCTTTTGTTAAATATTAACGTAAGGGTGATCAAATATATCACTGATATCACTACACACACACACATATATATATATATATATATATATATATATATATATATATATATATACATATATATATATATATATATATATATATAGATAGATAGATAGATAGATCTTGGGACAATATCAGTTAACTGTATAACATGCGCGTAGTAATATATTATTTGTTTTGCGTCTCTTTCCTCTCTCTCTCTCTCTCTCTCTCTCTCTCTCTCTCTCTGATTTTACGTATTTCCTAACGGTTTTATCCATTCTTTTTGTTGAATATTATATATCGAGCAAACTACTTATGATATCTAATGTAGAACTGATAGAAAGATCCAGGCAAATACTAGCGGAACAAAAAAAAGTGAGGAGAAGATAGTACAAACATTAAGAAAAACCAACTGATGTCATTAAAAGTAGCCCTTGTTTTGGAATAATCCTTTGGGTAGGAGAATTAGATTAAGACCAAATCATCCCCCCACACACACACAACACCACACACCACCACACACACACACACACACACACACACACACACACACACACACATACATACGGGGATGAGAGCTGGAGACATAAATTAAAGAGAAGACATGAAAATACCTTTAACGGATGACACAGGACAGGAGTCGTGATATGTTTTATTGAAAATCAGTGACTCATGTGGACTGAACGATGCTGATCGAATTATATATATATATGGTTTGAAAGACAGCGCTAAATGAAAATTTATTTCCTATAAGAATTAATAGGTAACAAAGTAATTTGTTCTCAAGGTCCAGAAAGCTGTATAAAAATTAAGAAAAAGTAATAAAAAACAAACGCTAAATAGTTTACAACATTTATTAACTACAACTAGTTATCAAGCATATTCAACACAAACAAAACATTTTGTATGTACTGTACTTACAAAACAATATTTTTAAAAATGTATAGGACTTTAATCGCTACAACTTCCATCGCTTGTGGCTACAGTTGTCACGACGGAACTGTCTTCATCATCAGACGACTGGTTAGCAGGTTTTGAAAGTGTTGAAAAGTTTTCATCGGCTGCCAAGGCAGGTATGGGAGGCTAAGAGCCTGGGATCCAGACCTCCAGGACGACCCAGAGTCCGCTGGGAGGACAACATTAGACAGTCTCTGAAGGACCGGGGACTAGAATGGAACAAGGCCAGAAGGAAGACAGCCAATAGGATAGTATGGCGCTCTCTCTTCCAAACCTTTACACCTCACTTGCTTTGCCGCCTTTCTTTCTTCCAGAAGCACCTTGTAGCAATTAAGATCTTGTTCTATGTTATGGATTATCATAGAAATGCTTTTAATTTTGAGGTCATGCTTCATTATGCTAGCAATGACAATGCTTCTTGACTATCCAATCACCCTGAATGAACTTTACATTTATATGCCTGCCTCCCATGGAATTTTGCGCACAGCGTAATATCGAACTTTTAAAGCGTTTAAAAAAAAACCGGTAAGACAGCTGTGTTTTACATAAAATTGAAAACATGCGTTATATCGAAAAAACACTATTCTATGTCAAATTCAAATGTTTTAAAAATAAGTATATAAAATAAAACTCAGTTCTTTTTAGTGTGTACAGTCCTGTTTGACTGTTATTGTTCTCTAGTAATAGATACGCCGGTCTCGCCAGCTGTGGGTTTTTCCTTTTGCTGAACTGGATCGTTGCTGGGGTTATGTCAGCTGAAAAGAATTGGACACCAAGTTTGGGTAGCCTGTTTGCACCTTTCTTCATTCCTGATGAGAACATCGTCTACGACACGTAAGACTGAACAACTGTTTGCATGTATGTAGTAGTGCTGTCCACTCGAGCAAATGGACTCGGACTTGAGTTGGACTTAAGTTACCACAACGACTCGACTAAAGACTTGATTCGAGTTTTTTTTTTTTTTTTTTTTTAAATTAAGGACTCGACTAGGGATTTGCCAACTTCGCCGTTATCTTTCATAGCACACTTACACGGAGACAACACAACATGGTTTTGTGTAAATCAATAAAATAAAATGTGCCAACAGAGTTTAATCAAATGAAAAGCAGTTAGTTAAAAAAAAAACACTAAAAAAATAAGGATTATTTTCTTTTATTATTAGTTATAATGACTGGTGTGATTGTGTGAATAAAAAGGATTTTTAACTGTAAACAGTTTTACAACAAAGATGAGACTCGACTTGGGGCTCTGCTTGAAAGCTAATGTTAGGGCCTTGAAGATCGATTTGTACTAAGTGACTTGAGACTCGACTTTAGGCTTGCACCAAGAGACTTGAGACTCGACTTGAGACTTATTAGAAAAGACTTGAAGGCAACCACTCTGCAGGCAGAGCCGGATTGTCCATTTGGATCGTCCACATGAAACGTAACGCAATTGTTACCATATAATGGAAGGATTGAAGTGGTATGACAAGATTTCTAATGTGGACCTGATGACAATAATTAGACAAGTGCCAGTGGAACAAGAGATGAGAAGAAGGCTGTTACCGTCATTTTCGACGGTGAAAAAAAAAACACACCAACCTAATGTATGTTTGGTTTAATGTAATCAAAGAGAGATAAACGTTTATTATCTTTCGGTGACAAGTTTGACTGGTGATTATCTTCTCCTGTCTTATGTTGTCCTGTCTTAGGCAATGTCTTAGAGTTGACAGGTCTTAATTCTATTTATAAGATCATATACGGTGTATTTTATCACTCGTTTGGTCGGAAACGCCTGGTCTGGGTTTGTCTCGATCTGGTCCATGCTCTTTGGGCATGCGCGGGGTCTTAGCGGCAAAAGCCGGGAGACTGATCGACAGAGAGTGCGTACCTGTGGCTTAGAACGGATGTCCCGATCCGTAGATTCCTCTCTGCCAAGTTTTCGATAGGGATTGGAAATTCTGGGAATGGCCGTTTGGCATTCTTCCGTCCCTGCGTGTTTTCTTTATGCCAGTATTGGCTGTGTTGTGTTACCTTAAGAGTGTCAGGATTCTTTAAAAAGGTAACGGAAAACATTATTCGATCTTTTCGTCTCGTTTAGATCTTACAGGTACATTTATCGCTGATGGCGACATGGTGAGCGAAGCTCACAAGAAGTTATTATACAGCACTCCAGTATGACTTCATATCTACAAGACTAGGTCTAGTTGACCTGTTACACACATAAGCCTAGGAATCATCTTTATGGATCCGCAATGCAGGCGGAGTATGATTTGGCAAAAAATGTATATTTAATCTCTGGAGCCTGTGTAAACTGGGAGTGACATGATTATCGAGGCCTGCGACCTGCGGCCTGATTTCGTTGTCACCATATCTATTCTTCACCAGAATGAAGTATCTGGCATGTGAGGCCAGTCTGAAGTCTTTTTGCTAATTGTAGGACAATGGCATTGACTTTGTTTAAATAGATGATATCGCCCGTACTACGCACAAGACATTGTTATATGTCTGGGATGTGATGTCTGAAGCTGACCTTTGTAACTGCACATATAATGTACCCGATTGTATACTATTGACTGTTTCGTCCATCATCATCGTATTATCGTACGTCACAAATAAATATTGTAAACGTCAGCAGCATTCCCTACTTCACTGACTTCTACTTGTGGTTGTGTGAGTTAATGTAAAGACGTCCAAGAGCCTATACTGCCTTCGTGTTATCAGCACTGTTATCTACACACTTACACCATCAACCACATTGTCATACAAGTATTACACGTCTGAATCTGCAGGAATACTGACATTATGTATGTGTCTACTAAACCCTGTCGACACCTTACGCTAGTGACCTAGATTCCTTGCTACTACTTGGTACTGTCCAGGACAACATGACACGCTCAACGTACTACCATTCATAACACAGAAAACAGTACGTTACATCAGTACATTTACACTGAGCAACCTTATACATCTCCAGTCTCCGTGCAATCCAACTTTACTTCTACTGTCAAACAGACTTCAACAAAGGCGCTGGAGATGGATAGGACATACGCTAAGGAAACTTATTGATAGCATTACCAGGCAGTCCTTGTTCTGAAATCCCCAGGGTAAGAGAGGTAGAGAGATCAAGGAATACATTGAGAAGAGAACCGGAGATAGGCACGAAGAGGATGAAGAAAACATGGAAAGACATTGAGTAGATGGCACAAGGCTAGAAGACTTCGCATAAGTTTTTTGGAGGCCTATGCTCCTTGGGGGGGCTGAAGGGTACTGATGATGAAGATGATGATGATGCTACCGAACCTTTTTATTTCACATTGTTAATTTATTGAGTTAAACTTGTAAATTTCGTAAATATGATGTATGAGCATAATTTAAATTAAAATTAAAATCAATCAATCAATATCCTTTAGCCTCCAAAGGAGCATAGGCCTTCAACAAATACATGCCAAGTGCTCTTGTCACTTGCCATCAGCTCAAGTTCTCTCCACGTTTTACTCATCATTTTCACTTATGTCTCCAGTTCTCTTCCCCATGTGTTGTTTGGTCTACCTCTGCCTCGCTTTCCCCTTGGGATTCCGGAAGAAGGACTGCCTTGTAATGCTATCAGCATGTTTCATCAATGTGTGTCCTATCCATCGCCAGCGTCTTCTTCTCATCTCTTGTTCTGGTTCTTGACTCAAAGTTCCACATTTGTGATCTTGTCATACCATTTCAATCCTTCTATTCTATGCAAGCACCTATTTATGAATGTCTGTAACTTTGTTGTTGTTTTTGTTGTTCTCCATGTTTCAGAGCAATACAATAGGACTGACTTGACATTTGAGTTGAAGATTCTTATTTTTGTATTGGACTTGATTTCTCAAATTTAAACACTGTACCAGTTATGTATGCCTATCTGGGAGCTAATTTTTTTTTAAATATATCCACTTGTCAGAGACGACAGCGAGTACTTCTTCATCCACTACTACGAATCATGGTACTGCAGAGCCTCACCTTATGTTATTGGCATAATAGCCGGCTATTTTTTAGCCATAAACAATGGAAGAATCAAACTCCGATGGGTAGGTTCTGGTAGATTATCACTGTCTTTATTTGTGTAATTTTTTAAAGTGGCAACAGTAGTAGCTTTAGCTGTAATACATTTTAGAAAGCAATATTGCACAACAGCTCTTGTTATAAATATATTCCTCTTATTTTCCTTTTTTGCTCCCTTCAGAGCATTTTGCCACGACTGCAGCTGGTCCCGTTGCAGGTGTCACATGATTTGTTTACACACGCTTAGTTAATGAATGAAAAAAAACACTAGGCTTGTTGTAGTATGAAAAGACGGGGGAATTAGGTCATTCAATCAAAACGCAGGAGACTGCAAATGCCGATCGATAATGCTATGGCATTTTTTAACATGGCGACAGCAGTATACGAAATTCTGGACGGATTTATATTTGGTATAGGCACATGCATTATCGAAACGTGATAGAAGTTAGTTTGTTTTTCGAAGGATAAAGCCAGGAATATGCAATTCAGAGGAATAGTGGGTGGAAGAATTATTTGTTGAGAAAATTGAGTTTGACTGAGCCAGACATCGGAAACTACCAAGTCGATAGACTTTAAAATTATGTAAATATTATGTATCCTAACCAATTTCAGCCAAATGTATATGAAAAGGAAGCTTACAGTCAGGGAATTAAAAGACGGTATATCAGAAGGCTTGGGATAGATGTGTGTTGTTGTACGGTGTATAGGTTTGGATGGTAACTTACACAGATTCACACGGAACTACGAAAACCAATGAAGTTAATACTAACCAATCACCTTGTTCTCCTATACGCTCGCGGCTGACCTATAAAAGAGGCAGCGCTGTATTCAAACCGCCAGAGATGGTAGCAATTCCTAAAAGTTTAGAAATAATCGAAGATAACCCACCAGAAGCTGTTACGATATTTACAGACTCACTATCATCACTACAAGCACTAGAACACCCAGGTAAATGTAGCCGGCCAGACATAAAGGAAGAAATTCTAGCAATTAATGCATCACTAAGGAACAGAGGACTTAGTGTGAAGCTAGTGTGAGTTCCAGCACACATAGGTATTGCTGGTAGCGAGTTGGCAGATCAGAACGCCAAGAATGGAAGAACAAATAAAAACAACATAAGAGCAGGACTGGGAAGGTCGGAGATCAAGAGCCAAGTGAAGATAACTATAAACGAGGAATGGAAGACAACATGGAAAAAAAGTAGAAAAGGCAGACACGCGTTCAAACTGCTGAAAGAACCAACGAGGACGTGCCAGGTCAGAGAAGAATTAAAGATACCATCAAACAAAAAACTGTGGCGTCTCCGTCTCGGTGCAGCATACTTTATGATAGAAGAACCACATTGCCAAGAATGTTAGGAAGAGAATGACATAGACCACTACCTAATCCACTGTAAAAAGTATGAACAACAAAGGCTTGAATTAAAAACTTACTATAGAAATCACAATATAGACTTGACAGGTGATAAGGTTTTAAGTATAGATGCCCCAAGAGATGCCCAATCAATACTTAAAAGATATAGAAATAAAACAAAGGAAAACATTTAAGGTTACTAAAAAAACACACAATTAAAAAAAACAAAAAAACTTACTAACTACTCATAGGACAAGGAAAGACAACAAGGTATTAAATAAATAAAAAAACAACTCAAAAAGAACAAATACTAATACAAAGTAAAACCAAGTGTAAAGGACAATAGTTATCAAGAAACAATACAAAAGAGAAAATAAAATGGACAAATACTAATATAAATTAAAATCAGCAACTGCTAAAGACAATAGCTATTTGAATTGAATACAAAATTAAAAAATAAAATGACACTAAATACCCCAATTATAACCAAATTTCAGGTTGAACAGGGTAGACCAAGATGGAACGAGAAGAGGCAATAACAGTCAACTGTTAAGTGCCCGCTCTCCACCCATCACCTCATCAAAACAACAACAACATTCAAACCGCACACTAACACAAAACTGGCCTGAGAGATAGACAGAAGAAAAGAGCTTCCAAGGCTAATACTTTGCTGTATGCTTGCCGTGCAGATTTATTTCACCAGTTCAAGTCTAATCTGTGCTTAACATCTATCCTAGAGGGTTCATATGAGTCATCATCTCCCTGAGATCTAGAGTTCAGGTCAATCCAAGCGGCCCGGAACCTCACAGGAGCCAATCGATTGTTATCTGTACTTCGGCCTTAGTCCCTCTCAGTGTTGGGTGGTGTTGCGGATTGTTGCATGGTTTGCAAGCATCTGGGTTTGAGCTCGATTCGGATGGTTGCACCATGAAACACCTCGGCTGAACAAATAAATGAACTAGATCGCATATATCGATGCATGACGCGTTAGACATAGTAACGACAGTCGTTGTGTGGCCTTCGATCCAAATGGCAGTGTTTCAAAATGTGTGGCATGGCCACTTAACCAAAGTGTTTTAAAGATGTGGTATAACCACTCAAATGTGATAGTGCACAACTAGAAAGTTATATTTAAAGCAGCAATAAAGAATGTATAAGGACCCTTGAGTCTTAAAATATAAGACGGCAATATTAGCCGCAATAATTTATGATTTAACGTAAGTCGTAAAATATGAAACGCAGTTAGAATATGTAGTGCTGATTAAGCCTGGCTTTGAATGCCAAAGTAAATTTATATATTAGACAGTGTATCTAATAAAATTAGCAGAATGTTTGATTCTGTATAAATACAAGAATTATGCCAAACAGTTTTGGTGGAAATATAATCGAATGTTAACTATAGCGATAATGTATCGGACAGGCAATGTTTGTGAAATATAGACTCTACGCTATAATGTATCCAGTGCTCTTGATGTGAATTATATTAAGTATTATCTGTGGTTCATAATGGAAGAATGTATCCATATTAAATTATTATGCCGTCAACAACAAAAAAACTGGTCTTATGCAGTAACGTATTCAAGGTTCCAGTTATGACTGTTTTTATGAAGAATGACCATTGACCTTCAAATGAATACACACGCTGTCACACTGGTAATACGAAATGAAACAATATAACACGGTCATTCAAATATATATGAACTTTTATTGAAAGCACGTTTAAAATGCAATTACTTGAAAGAAGTATTAAAAGAATCCATGGTTGTAACCAATATCGATACCGGGTGGAACACAGAACAGACGATCAAATAATTGTACGAAACATAATTCTAGGCTAACCCATTTAAATCAGTGGAAAATCCCATAACAGGTGGGCTAATGCAAAGATCTTCAGACTACAGTGTTGCGTGTCATTCTAACAAGAACAGATCTTACTCTAAAGATGAGTATACAATAGGACCAATTTCTATAGCGTATGTGAGCCGTCAAAGTCGATGATGATAATTACTGACTTTTAGCATAGCCAGAGATTAGTGATAACAGCACAGCTGATAAACGTTTATTTCTATACAAGGGGAAGGTCCAGGAAGGACTTTCTATTTTAAGTTAATTACTTAAATTATAAATTCACCATCATCCAAATTTTGTAATATATTCATCCATTGATTTCCATCTTCCAACATTCACAATTCAGCACAAGAAAAAGATAGATTGTCAAGACCCACTTATGCTGTGGATTTTAACAATACTTATGTCGCTATACTTGGCTCGCTCCGCTAGGAGACGACCACAACATAAAATGGCAGACAATAAGTAAGAGTAACACCTCTATACAGGAGATTCCCTTTTAATGAATAACTGCACACAATGAAGCCACACACGGCTAGCAATACAAATAAATATAAATGCCAGTACAACTTGCCTAACTAGCTGCTCAATCTTTCAACATCATACCTTCTAGTACGCCCAATAGAATGAACACTGCCATGACTCTCGCTCACTGGCGAAACATTGAACCATGATAAAGCACTACTTAATCAAGAATAACTTATCATCAGCGGCCTAAGGACTTGCAGCTAGACAATACACAGCAATCTAGAATTATGCACTCCAATCCACGCCGCATGAACAATTGGCAAGTACAATTACAATCCAATACTGGCATACACTTCACAGCACGAATGCTGACAGGGAACCTAAAGGCGACCTACACCGGACGCTGGCCAGAACTCAACTGCCTTTTTGCGCCTGAATTTGTACCTACCTCTCATCCGATCAACTGACTCAGGTTTGCCAAACCCACAAGGTGGCCAAAATGAAATTACGGCGAAAAAGCGCCGTGACAGATGTACATAATAAATTCAGAAATTGTACTCAGCTGACTTATTAATTTAATAATTGTTGAAGTTGAATTGTTCTGATTTATCATTATCACATATAGTTACATAGCAAGGTGGCAAAGTATGATCTGACTTTACTCCAAATACTTTCTGAAGCAGATACATTCACAGCCGTGACTATCTTGTGATACTAGTGTTTCTCTCCAACACTGGGACTTAACTATTTTCATACAGAATTCTATTTCTGTTTTCTTCAGTACTACTACTGACACTACACACTTACAAACCTTTCGCTACAGCAAGAAACATGTATCAAAGCATTGATGTGTTCTTGCAGTGATCGTTTCTGTAGTAATGTGTTTTACATGATGAGGTTGGCAGCCCCTTGCACAACCTCATATTAGTTGCAGCTTACCACAAGCCTGAGGACGTAGTAGGCCTATTCTTTTTTTTTGTCTCCATTGAGACCCCCCGGGACCTACATGGGGCTAATAAATGCATTCATTATCAGAAATCGCTGCAAAATAGGCGTGGAAATAGTTTATGTTATCAGTTAATTGTGACTTATAGTAATCATAAGTTGAACTGATATTAATATGATTACAATTTTTAGTACTGACAGTCCTCGACTTACGAGTGGCTTTAATTCCGACAACCTCGTTAAAGCCTATATATGGTCGTAAGTTGGAGCTCCCAGGACGACCCAGAGTCCGCTGGGAGGACAACATTAGACCATCTTTGAAGGACCGAGGACTAGAATGGAACCAGGCCAGGAGGAAGACAGCCGATAGGATAGTCTGGCGCTCTCTCTTCCAAACCTCTACACCTCACGGTAGAAGGGGAACGACTAAGTAAGTAAGTAAGTTAGAGCTCACTATATGCTATTTGAACTTAAGGATATGTTAACAATTAAAAGTTGTGGATGCAAATGAAATCGCAAAAGACACTAGCCAACACGTGGTTAGAAACTTAGACATAAACTTGGCTGCTTTTTGGCAGGTGTCACGGACTGCCCTCCCCTTAGCTCTGCAGTAGTGGTCACCAGTGGCCAACACTCAAGAGTATCTAATACGGGTCTTCAATTGTGTCTACCTTCGCACAAGGTTACTCTTGACAGAGCTGTAGATAGAAGGATAATGATGCTTCTATCTCAAGGCAGTGTTCACTAGATGTTTTCAGAAGTCAAGAACAATTCTGCATAGGGCAGAGCACTATTAACTTATATCTGATCCGTCGCCTTTCGTGAAGAATTAAAAACATGGTTTTAGCCCGTTCAAGCACCCAGCTGGTGTAAATCCAGCGAAATTCTTTTTATAATTATTTCCTCTATAGATGTAAATATATGTCTAGTTGTATATACTCGTATATGAAAGAGTCTTGCTCATACGTTTGCTTTCATACCTATAACAACTGAATCAACAATGATTGTTTTGTTTTAAAATAACATGTAAGAAATTTAATAATCAATTAGTTTTTAACAGGTTAAAATAACGATGGTGAATTTTAGATGTATATAAAATTGTCTTCACTGAGACTTGGGTGAGGATTTATAAAAATGTGTGTCCTTTTGCTGTTTCCTTTAATAAGAACTTAGCTGATCTAAGTGAATCCTGCAACAGTGCTTTCGTCAATTCCTTTATGATTAGGTCACTTCTTTACACAACTCGTCCAATGTGGTAGGTTAGTGTTCAATCCTGCTCTTGACTCACAACTAGTGGCGTAGAAAACTTTAGTGTGGCAGCTTCGTACCACGAACGTTAGACAAAATAAAAAGAACAAATGCCTCTGTTAAGTACATTTGTGGGCTGCAAATTAACAGGCGCATTGTCTCGCTGTCCACCCATCAATGTTAGCCTCTCTGAATAATTATTCTCCCTGAATGTACACAGTATAACTAAGGGAATATGATTAGAAATCACCGTTGTTCTTCTCGTCACTTAAATGGGGAAATTGTGTCTGGATAGCGTGAGGACAATCGCTTGCCTGAATTACAATTAACACAGTACATATATCTCACATAATGATACTTTACACTTTAGGCAAATGTCATGTAATCATCACTTCTCACTGCTCCATTCGGAGTCTGGGGTCACCTCTGCTGTTAGTTTCCTGTACGACTAGCAAGAAGCAATCACCAGCACTTGCTGTAGTGGTTTATGAATATACTATTTTCATATGATGAGGTTGCCAGCCTCCTATGACTGGTATAACCACTTAGCAAGTACAGACATGTCACAATTCACATTTTAAACTATATGTTCACAAATTATTCCAAATGGGGTATACAATCTCCTCGCTCAGATGTATGGACACAGCACTTTGATTAGATGCTTCGAACTCTGGTCTGTGAAATTTTATTATTCCTCTTATGACTTGATTCTGATTCCTTAAGTATCCAGTCTTTGTGCTTAAAATTGCGTGTTCTCTTTTAAGTTATAAAGACGCCCAAATACTTTGATCTGTCACTTATAATTTTGGAATTATTTGTCCGATCCTTGTGCCTCTAATTCCTTAAGTATCCAGTCTTTGTATTTAAAATTGCGCGCTCTCTTTTAAGTTATAAGACGCCAAAATACTTTGATCTGTCACTTTTAATTCTGGAATACGTTGTCTGATTCTTCTCTCTGGCTACTGGGAGTTGCTAATTCGACGTTGCGATGCAGTCTGATTTGTGTCTCCGATTTCGCCATATTATATTTCAATTTCTCAGTTCAAATCCCAGATTGTTCTTTTAACCAACTTGCCAATGAAAATCAAAGTCTATTCCGGCTCTCAAATTAAACCAATGGTAAGCTCTTTAGATCTATGTTGGTCGGGGTGTTAAAGCATTTCTATCCTGCGAGTGTTTTAAAATATCAATTTTAAAATTTAAACGCGTGACCTCTTTCAGATATGGCAGTAATACTTCCGATTGTATTTGCACAAACTCAAAAACACATTAGGTGGACTTATTTCCTGGCTAATACCTTCCGCCCATATTGTCTCCTCTAACAGGTTATCTGTAATCTTGATACAGAGATGGACCAGCGGAAACGATTACATATATCACCACCTGTGTTTACGTACATTCCTCAGATTTTTTAGTCAGCCAATCTGGCTTTCTTTCCATCTATCGGGCGTGAACACCTTGCGTCAACAAAGATTGTCTCAATCAAAGATGATTAGACGACTTAAGTGATAAAAGTATTATTCGCTGACAAGTCTAATTAGCCTCGTATTATTACGATTCATGGGCGAAACGTAAACAATTCTGGGAGCGGCTAGGCAAAAAATGTAGGTGCATAAAATATGCCAAATAATAGGACGACGAGGGAGAGAGAGAGGGGGTGCAAAAGTAGTTGCACAAATCGTTTTGTGACAGCAGGGGGTCCAAAAAAATATTATCGTTGTTAATTATCCATCGGCGCTTGGGCTCTTGCCCTTCGGTCCAATGCCAGGTAGTGATATCTACATATTTTCGCAAATTGTTTTGTTTCTCCAAACAAGGTGTTCCACTTATCTGGCCTCGGAGGAAGGAGCATTTTCCTAACATCATCGAGTGCTGGGCACTCAAAGAGGTGGTGGTCAACAATTTCGTGGGGGTAGTTACATAGCTGGCACTTTGGAGAGTGTTGTGGTTAGATTACGTTCAAGTTATGTTTGTTGTGTTCTGAGCCGAAAAATGGTGTTCTGATCCCTCCTTGTAAGATGACCAATGTTATCATTAGGATCAGGACCGGTCATATGTTTAGACCTCTCTCCCGGTGTTTCTATGTCCCATCTGTTCAGCCAAGTTTCTTTGTTTGTTGTTCGTATGAGTGCTTTGGCTGTTTGGAGAGATGTAGCTGTGAGTGGTTGTTCTTGTCTTGTTCCCTTCTTTGCTAATCTGTGTTATCAGTTTTCTACAATATGTCTATTGCGGTGGCTTCATCTCATTCTCTTACATCTTTCATAAACTTCTAAAGCAGCTTTATGTCTTCGCAACCCAAGGGGTTCCACATTTGTGTGTATTTCACATGCAGCAATTGCAGCTGATGTCATAGCTCCCCTAATTAGTCGAAGGGCATTGCTTTGCGCGCTGTCAAGAGAGTCAAGGTTTGTCTTGGAGCATGTGTTATTTCGAAAAAGCGCTAACCGAACAGCTTAAGACCGGGGGAGATATGTGTGAATATATATATCCTGCCTGTTCATGTCACAGAATACTGGAACTCTCAAGGAACCAATAGAGACGTGTGTTTATCATCGTTTCAGCAATTTTGCCCAGGCATGATGTTAGAGATATTGGGTGATAGCTTTAGGGTTAATCTGGAGCTTTGTTGGTTTTTATAATGGGAACAATATGTGCATTCCTCCATGCTTTCAGGAGTTTGCTTGATCTCCATGTCTTATTAATTAGCTAGAGGACTGCTTCTCTCCCAGATGGATTCATTGTTCTACTTTCTTCAGAGAGAATATTTACTACTGTCCATGCTTTATTTCTATTCTGTCTGAGATCTAAGTTTGAGCATGTTTCTGTCCTTTTATCTTTTTTGGTTTTCTTAACTGTAAGTTTTACTTTGGCACATGCTTTTTTGTATTGAATCTTTTCTTCTTGTGAAAGTATGGTATTGTTCTTGCTTTGCTTCTTTCAGATATAGCAATTTGTATTTCTTTATTCCAGAATGGTTTATATCGCTTCCGGCTGCCCCATTGTATGGACTGAGATTCTGTATTCAAGACTGATTTTTTCAGTTTTTCACTGAATGTTTCGAAACAGTTGGTATCAATGTTTTCTAAGAGGTGATCCAATTTGATTTTCGAATATTCCAGCGAGTTCTCTGATTGAAACGCGCTTTACTGGGGGTGGTTATGATGGTAAGGAGTGGTTTGTGGTCACTTCCAATGTCGTTCAGAACCTGAAATTGACTAGAATCTGTTAGATCAGATGAGCAGATGATGACGTCAGGTCGGCTGAGAGAGAAGTGGGCCCTTGGTAGAGGACTCTGTATCCTGTAATACTGACAGGTCAGTTGTTTCACAGATCTCTTCAATGTACCTTGCTGTACTGTTGTAGTCAGGATAACCTCAACGGGGTGAGTGTCCGTTGAAGTCACTGGCAAGAAGGGTTTTATAAAACTGTGTGTTGTTTAGTTCTGGTATGTTGCATGTTGTCTGAAGTGGGCTGTACACATTGTATATAGTATATTTGCCTCCATTATGCCAGATATTGACTTTTTGAATATCAGTGGAATGGTCTGTTGATAGCTGTGTGACATCTCCTTGGATGTCATTTCGGATGTATGTTACTATGCCACGGCAACCAACGCACTTACAGGCTTACCTAGTGTATCCAGACAGGTGCAGATCAAAGTCTTTCTGTAAAGTTTCTTGTAGAGCAGCCACATGTACACTGTGACTGTCTAGCAGTTTGCCAAGTTCAAGCTTTTTTGTTTCTTAGGCCACAGATGTTTAACTGCAGAATATTAAGTGTAGACACGTTTTCTGTGTGATCAGGTTTCTATTTTTTCCTTCTCACACTTTTCCTCTTTTTGGGAAGTCTGTCTTTCGGTTTTCTTCCAGTAATCAATTTTTCGCACATCAGAGCCTGGTTACCCACTGTCTGGCGCGAACTTGATAACCGAAGCGTCGTTCGATCTCGTTTGAATTAATCACTTTGGACATTTTCATCATCGTGGCATTGTGATGCTGGGTGTAGCAATACCTAAGCATGAAGAAGACAAAATTAAGACACACTGTCAATAGCACAAGATTGCACTTCATGTGAGTAACATTGATTTTTCTACCAAGTAGTGTAGGGTAAATAATATCTCTGTGACTTCTCTTCAACGAGCTGCAAGTAGTGCAGTGTAAATAATATCTCTATGACTTCTTTATCACATCTGACCAAACTAGTCAAGTATATCTCTGGCAAAAACAGGCCGCATACATGGCGGGCTTCCATATATAAATAATGTTAATCTTCTGCATCACATCTGACCAAACTAGTCAGGTATATCTCTGGCAAAAATAGGCCGCATAGATGGCGGGTTTCCTTATATAAATAATGTTAATCTTCTGCATCACATCTGACCAAACTAGTCAGGTATATCTCTGGCAAAAATAGGCCGCATAGATGGCGGGCTTCCTTATATAAATAATGTTAATCTTCTTTATCACTACTTCCCGCACCGGGAGTAAGTCACCTCAAAATGCAAAGTTCTTAGCTGCAATGAATAGCTTCAAAAGTATTATTACCTGCTCTGCACTCCAGGAATCAAACACAAAAGAAACACTGGCCATTTCCTAGGCTTTACCAAACTATGCCAGAATCACAATCAAGGGGAATCTTAAACATATTTAATACACAAAGAACTTTGATCCCCTTTTACTTTGCCAGAAAAAAACATGGCGGGACACCTTCTCCGCTCAAACCGCCCAGCCAGACTGACTCAAACGAAGCAGTCTTGCGGACCCGCCAAAACCTTGGCGCATGCGCGAATCATCGCGTGACATGAGTTTAGTTCACAACTGCAACGTTCAGGGGACTGTTCTAGGAAAATCTACAAACAGCTCCTTATATGGGCAAATAGCTAGACAATAGCAAGCCAAGGGAGATCACAACTAAATCTAACTTATTCCAGAAAATATTATAACTGGTTAACTCCCTTAGACCACAAATATAAAAAAGAAATATAAAAAAGAAATATAAAAAAGGTCACATTCCTAACTTACAACAAAGTGACTCTTAACACTGGGGTGCCTGTTGATTGTCTACCCGCCCCGGGTAGAAGCCATTTGTGTACTGTGCCAGCACTAGGAGAGATAACGGGGGTGTTGCTGCGTCTCTTTGAGATACGTAGCCAAAGTAGGGTTCACACTGCTCTCATTACGCCGAGTTCTCCAATGCTCTAGGCATATGACCAAAAGTTGAAGGCAATAGGATCGTCACGCAGTGGCGTCACTAGGGTTGGTGTCACCCAATGTGGTAACTCATGGTTTCACCCCCATGGACCTCCTCCCGTACGAGACCATAAAGAATCCTTAGTAATGTTGTTTGTACCAATGTTACTCGTAAATCGTAATTCCCGTATACCACTGAATGTAATGGCAATAGTAGTGACATAAACAACTAGCAAAATTAAAATTATACCTTTAAATTACAATATCCTACGCACAGCCTAAATGTATTTACATAGTTTCATGTGGTTAAAGGGAAAATTCGGTAAGAAAACAATAGAATTCGATGTAAAAACGTAGGTATATTGATACAATACATGTAAGCTTGACTTACGAAAAATGTTTTTGTGGTTATAACTAACTACTGGGATATTTTTATAAAAAATAATATATTTCTGCTGAAACACTGCACAAAAATTGTATATGCAGTCATTTTGGTGTCACCCCCTCTGATGGTGCCACCCGGTGCGGTTCGCACCCCCCTAGTGACGCCACTGTCGTCACGTCCTGAGTCTCTGTGCCTGTACGATGGGTTCCGGTCTTCAGGAAGTAGTTCATATTCGTTCCCACTCCTAAGACTTGTTCAGTATCCATCTGGCTCCTTCCTACCCACAGATGGTGTGTACAGTGTAGTGCCCAGGTTTCATTATCGAGGTTTGCTCCTCTAGATCTTTTAGCATTACAAGACAGTCCTTGTTCTGGAATCCTCATTGTAAAAGAAGTAAAGGGAGACAATTAACGCATGGACAAAGGAATTGGAGGCAGAAATTAAAGAGATAAAGATGATACGGAAAGATCTTGAGCCTGTGACGCAGGATACGAGGTAGTAGTTGTAGCCTCCTACAGTCATAACTGAAAATGAGGATGTTGCACCCATGGTGTGATAACCCTCTGCTGTGCTTTGCCTGATGCTTTTTCGACGTGTTCTCTTCTGTATGTTGTAAGAGGTTCTTTTCGCCCAATCTGAGGCGACGCTACAGGAGGCATCTCCACTTGGTGCAATTGGTAGCTTCGTTCTCCTAGGTTGCTGGATTTATATCCAGTGCCTTCATTTCTCATGGTTTTGGCCATGTCTGCAGAGTGGGAGAAGATCGGCTACCACGACAAGTATGGGAAATTAAGAGCCAGGGATCCAGACCCAAGGCCAAGACAACGTAATTTGCGCCGTCTAAGTGGTGTGTACATGCTTTGAAGGTCAGCACGTGAGACATTTGTCACTTTGTCCATTCATGAAATACCAAGAATGAAACCTAGACATCGTAAGGTGGGGGGGTGGGGGGGTGTGGGGGGGGGGGGGGGGACTGGGCCTATTTTTTTTTTTTAACATAGGTTGTCCATGTCTCGCTACTATACAGAAGTATGCTGGTGACGCAGGCATTATATACCACAGCTTTGGTCTTTATTGTGAGTTTGGAGTTCCCCCATACACAAGAGGACTTGGCATGAATTTGTTGAACGCCTATGCTCCACTCTGAGCCGAAAGGTAATGTTGATTACTATTATTATTTCAGATAGAACTAATAATATTAGGCTTAATTTTTATAATCACTCAGGATGTAGCCCTCTGTGGTTGGATCATAGCCATAGCAAGTGGTCTGGCACTCGTTTATGGAATCCATCGCGATTTAAAAGAACCATATATCGATAGACACACAGCTGCATTTTACAATGCCATAGCTAGAGCATCATGGGGTGTGTGCATCAGCTGGGTCATCATTGCGTGTGCATCCGGATATGGAGGTATTTACACGATCATTGAAAAGTCACTTCCTATTTGTAAATTATGTCATCACTCTCAATGTATATAAAACAAACGTCAAAACAAGGACAACTAATTGCTATTAATCACATAAAATGCGATGTCACATTAAGTTCACAATTCAACGTTAGATCCGGTTTGTTCAGCACGTGATTTCACAGCCAACATCAATGTTTTGCTGTTTCTTGTAAAGTCAGTTCATTAGCTATTTACATTTTACTTTATTTTAGTTTGTTTCTGGAAATAAAACAATAAATAACAGTGTTTGTCAAATGGAAGTTATTGCTCCTTATTTTTATATTTGTTTTAGGAATAGCCAATAAACACAAGTGAGGATATAAACATTTAAAATAGGGATGGGTGTCAAAAAATATTGTCTACCATGCTCTGTCGTGATGGTCTATCAGTGGCCAAAATTTAGAGTATACAATGAGGGTTTTCAAAGGTATCTACTTTCGTCAAGATTACTCTTGGCAGAGTTGTAAGTAGAAGGATGGCACTTCTATTTTAAGGAGTCCTCATAGAATTTTCAGAATACAAGCACAACTTTGAGATCATCTAAGCTGTCATGAACTCATTATCTGCCCGTCCCTTCTATGAGGATAAAGGTATATTTGCTCGTTTCTGGACCCCAACTGATTCTTCTTCTTCTTCTTCCGTCCTTAGCCACCGACCGTCAAAGCAGTCAGTGGCCATTACGCCTAGTGGCGTCTTAGGGCAACAGCAGATAGGTTTTCTTTGCCATTGTTTCCCATCACGCCTATTGGCGTCTTTAGGGCAACGGCAAATCAATCCATTTGCTGTCGTTTCCGTAATCGAAGTGACTGGCAAACGGGTGATCAGCCCGTTGGTACCCAACTGATTATTCAGTAAAATATTACTTTAGTAGCTTTGTTGTATTTGTCACTAGAGGTTGGTATAGTTTTAAATGAAAGATATCCTGGACACAAAGTTGTATCAGGTGATACCAGGATACTGCCATCAATGATACCTATACCTTGTAGCGGTATGGCAGCTTGTGTGCCCTGACAATCCCCAGAGCTATGCCAGTGGAAGTTTTACTCCTCGTAGGTTCAACCAAGCTGGACTGGTCTGCGTGGGTAGGGGTCAGACAAAAGCTGGTACCCTGGTCCTCCAGGTTGGGGGTTTTAGCACAGGGCCGACACCCCTGTCCATGTAAAAAATAGCACATGTTACGGAAACAGCAATAAATGAAAAAACTTTGATGCTGGACGGACATCCGGAGTCTCAGGCTCGTATGACTGACAGTGGTGAAAGCCGAAAGGAAGCCACTGGCATGAAAACGGATGCCCAGACTGCAAAACACGAAACCAGAATTGGTTTTGGAATGTCAGAACCATGAATGAGGCAGGAAAGCTGAGACAGATCACAGCAGAGATGAGGAATTACAAACTATGGACCCCCGAGGGAAAGTGAAAGAGAGGCCGACCAAAAACAACTTGGCGGAGAACTGTGGAAGCTGAAATGCAAAGAATGAACCACAGTTGGGGCACTGTACGAAGGATGGCCGCCGACCGAGTAAAGTGGAATCAATTTGTTGCTGCCCTACAAGACACCCCCAGGCGTGATGGCCGCTGACTGCTTTGACAGTTGGTGGTCATGGATCAAAGAAGAAGAAGAAGATACCAGGATAGTGCCAGATAAGAGACTGGTCTTATAAGAAATACCCCCTTCTCTGAAAAGTGTAAGGGTGTATGGACATCAAAGGTAAGATCAAGCTGTATAAGTTCCTAGGTATGATGATAGTGTATTATCCTAGGTTCCTAAATGCTCCTCTCAAGATGCTCCTCTGTTTATAGTGTTAGGCTGTGCTAGGGGTATTAAACTAAACTATTAACCAACAAGAACTGTAACTTAACTTAAATAATCCAAGTAAGTCTGTTGGTAAAATTTACAATTTATTTTCTACAAGTTTTCTTTTCTTTGTGAAATTTTTCACTGAACTCGAAATTGATTAAGAAATAAAATGAATAAAAATCACTTGTTAAATATTCACAACTAACTACAGTTTGTAAATTTCTAAGGACAGCTCTCCTTTCCTGGCTGAAATTAATCTTGTGGTATACTGTCTTTAGTAAGGATCAATAAGGATACTTCACAGTTAATGAAATAAAGTCAATCACTGATTTATGAATTTGCCTATCTAGATGCACTGACTTTTCATCATACTGTCTTATTTGAGGTACAGCTGGTTATACACTGGACAGTAGCCTTGTATGGCTACTTATCTTCACTTCTTGTCTTGGACCTTTCACACTACTGTTCTGGAAAGAAATGGTCAGATGTGTTTCCTCCAGGCCTTCGGTAACCATGTGCTGTCACTCTTAGACCTAAGGGGCTCTTGCACCACCAGCTCATTCAGTCGTGTCTGGCTCCTTACAAGTACACGTTTGTTACAGGATGTAACCTGAAATATAATTGGTTAACCACTGTACTGTCTATCTCTACCTCTCTATCACAGATGTAGGGGATGAGAGACAGTTTCAGACAGTGTGCAGGTAGACGCACAGGGCATAATAAATCAGTAAAAACACCATCCAGTTCACTGTGAATATAATATTTCTCCACTTCCTTTGTCACAGCTATGTGTCCATGATTCGCCTCGATACAGTTATTAGGCCTTGTGGAAAACACTATGTAATATCTTAATCAATACAGTAATGCAATTCCTTTCATACTTTCCTTTGTTCCTGGTGTATGTTCCATTCCTTCAAGAAATAATTCTTTAAATGCTTTTCTAAAACTATTAACACACTTTCTGCTTCCATTCTCAATTTATCTGAATATACACAGGCTTAGCATTGTATAATTGTGGTGTTGGTGAATCTCCCCCTCAGTCTTGCTCTTATTAGTCTGTTGTTAATGGGTTTCCATTCCAGTAGAGACCTTTCCATTCCTTTCTTAAGTATAATGGCTACACCTTCGTTGTGCTGACCGTCCTCTCTACCAGAATAAAGTACTGTTTCCCCTGTAGCTGTTTTTATTCTCCCCATCCCTGTCCATCTGCTCTCGCTTATACCCAGGATATGTAGTTTGTAATTCCTCATCTCTGCTGTGATCTGTCTCAGCTTTCCTGCCTCATTCATAGTTCTGACATTCCAAAAACCAATTCTGGTTTCGTGTTTTGCAGTCTGGGCATCCGTTTTCATGCCAGTGGCTTCCTTTCGGCTTTCACCACTGTCAGTCATTCGAGCCTGAGACTCCGGATGTCCGTCCCGCATCAAAGTATTTTCATTTATTGCTGTTTCCGTAACGTGTGCGATTTTTTACACAGACAGGGGTGTCGGCCCTGTGCTAAAACCCCCAACCTGGAGGACCAGGGTACCAGCTTTTGTCTGACCCCTACCCACGCAGACCAGTCCAGCATGGTTGAACCTACCAGGAGTAAGACTCCCACTGGCATTGCTCTGGGGATTGTCAGGGTACACAAGCTGCCATACCGCTACAAGGTATAGGTACCATTGATGGCAGTGGAAGATAATAATTACTTCATATTCATTCTGTCCTATTCTCTCTGTGAATCACCAAACGGACGAGACAAACACCAGATAGATCACATAATGATCAATGGCAGATGGAGACATGCACTACAAGACGTGAAAGTAAGAAGAGGCGCAGATGTGGGAAGTGATCATCACCTAGTAGTAGCAAGACTGAAGGTGAAACTCAGAGCTGCTGGACCAGTTGCAGTCAAACAGAAAAGATATAACATCACGAAACTTAAGGACCCCCTCACCAGAAAAGCGCTCACGGTCGACGTAAAGAGGCGATATCTGATTACCAAAAGCCAGGAAAGAACAGAGACCGACGATGTCGACCAGAAATTCAACACCATCTCAACAATATACAAAGAAAGCAGCAAGTCATGCTTGGGATTCCAGGAAAGAAAGAGCCAAGACTGGATAACACCAGAAACGCTAAACACCATAGCGAAGAGAAAGGAAATGAAAAGGAAGAAAACAGAAGCTAAGTCTCCCAGGTTAAAGGCAATATATAGTGAACAGTACAGTCAGCTGGACAAGGAAGTAAAACGTCAAACCCGTGCTGACAAAAGGACATTTCTGGATGACCTTGCAAGACAGGCAGAAGAGGCAGCACTGAGAAATGAAAAAAGCACAGTTTATAAAATAACTAAAGCCATCAGTGGAAAACGAGGTGCAAACAACATAACGTTAGTAAGAGACAAGCAAGGAAATCTCATCACCACAACACAGGGGCAGGAAACAAGATGGGCAGAGCACTTCAGAGAAACACTGAATAAGGAACCACCAGAGACTCAGCTGAATGTTCCTGAGGCTGAAAGTGACTTAGACGTAAATACAGACATTCCACGAAAAGAAGAAATTATCACAGCTATCAAAGGGCTAAAAAATGGAAAAAGCGCCTGGTCACGACAATCTGAATGCTGAGCTATTCAAGACAGACCCTGAACTAGCAGCAGAACTATTAGAACCACTATTTTCACAAGTCTGGGAAACTGAGACAACACCAACAGAGTGGAGCAAAGGAATAATTGTCAAATTGCCCAAGAAAGGCGACCTTGCAGACTGCAACAACTGGAGAGGAATTACCCTCCTCTCAGTTCCCAGCAAAATACTAGGCAGGATAATCATCCAGAGAATTTCAACAGCAGTTGACCATAAACTGAGGAAAGAACAAGCGGGCTTCAGAAAGAGCAGAAGATGTGCAGATCATATATTTACCCTCAGGAACATTATAGAGCAGTGCTCAGAATGGCAGAGACAGCTGTACATTAACTTTGTTGATTTTGAAAAGGCTTTCGACAGCATACACAGGGACAGCCTATGGAAAATTCTGAGGGCTTATGGAATTCCCAGCCGCATTGTTTCCATTATAAAAAGCCTCTATTCTAACTTTACGTGCAGTGTTGGATCGAGTAATGTAACTTTCGAAGTGAAAACAGGAGTACGACAGGGATGCCCCTTATCAACAACATTATTTTTGACAGTCATAGATTGGGTGATGCGCCAGACTACAGAGGGCAGTCCAAGAGGAATTAGATGGACAACGTTTTCTACACTGGAAGATTTGGAATATGCAGATGACATTGCACTACTCGCGCATTCACACCAACATATTCAAGACAAAACCGATAGACTGAATAAGTATGGCCAGCAGGTTGGCCTGAACATCAATTTGAAGAAGACAGAGGTCATGACACTAAATGTGGGCAATCCTGAGCCAGCAACAGTAAGGAACCAGAAGTTAGAACAGACAGACACATTTACTTACCTAGGAAGCATAGTAACACCTGACGGCGGAACAAGCAAGGACATTAACAACAGAATGAATAAAGCGAGAACAGCCTTTGCTGTTCTCAACAACATTTGGAAGTCTTCCCAGTACAGCACAAACACCAAATTAAGACTGTATGAGAGCTGTGTACTTTCTGTGCTTCTCTATGGTGCGGAATGTTGGAGAGTAACAGAGAAGGAAATGTCTAAACTGTCCTCTTTCCACACAATCTACCTAAGGAAAATTCTCCGAATCTTTTGGCCAAACACCATCAGCAACCAAGAACTACTTATTCGGAGTAACCAGGAGGACATGCACACCATCATAGCTGGCAGACGCTGGAGTTGGTTTGGCCATGTCCTCAGAAGGGACCCTGATACCATCACAAGAACAGCTATGCTATGGACCCCCGAGGGAAAGCGAAAGAGAGGCCGACCAAAAACAACTTGGCGGAGAACTGTGGAAGCTGAGATGCAAAAAATGAACCACAGTTGGGGCACTGTACGAAGGATGGCCGCCGACCGAGCAAAGTGGAATCAATTTGTTGCTGCCCTACAAGACGCCACCAGGCGTGATGGCCGCTGACTGCTTTGACGGTTGGCGGTTATGGATCAAAGAAGAAGACACAGGCTTGGATTGTTTCCAATAATTACACAGTGGTTTATAACACAGTTATACACTTCCTAACGCACAATTTGATTAATTAATTAGAAATATATAAATTTATACATTCTTTCTTACCCTCAAGTACATACAGTCGAGTTGTTTCCAATGTTACTGCTCTCAGTATGCAATAGTTAAATTTATACCATTGCAACGGTCGAGTCTTTCAGTCTGCTCTCAGATGCAGAAGGCAACGGGAGTCTCCCTGACAACACTGGCGCTCTCGTTGTAGTTTGAAATTGTTGTGGCCTACTTTCGAAAAGTGGGCAATCTTTATGTAGGTCACGGCCAAATGTCTCGGAGAACAATAAGACTGAAATGTGTTTCGCGTTCTCTAAAATGCAGGCATAATTTTGTCGAGTTGTGCATTTATGGAAAATTAGGAATCTTCATATTTCCTTTATTCCTGGACCGATTTCCCTCATCTTAGGCTTTATCTTTCTAGATAATTATCTGTTCTTTTCCTACGTCCATCTTTTCATAGGCGCAGCCTAAACAGCAAAATTTTCGACTTGCCTGATGTCTCGATGCATTCCACTTAAATTTTCTCTGTTTTTATAACCCTTTTCGTGGAGGTCTTTGCACATTCTTATAAAGGAACAGTCCTATTATAGAATTACTGACGTCTTCCATGCGGTACTTCGCTCATAATTCTGTAGTTTACCTCCAGTTGCAACTAGGTTACATTTAGATTGGAGTCCGGCCATGTTTAGAATGCATAATACTATTGTAAACAAGCGGAATAAGGATGCCGTTTCATTGGTCCGTCTAGCCTACACTGTTATATAGTATGGCGTGCCGTTTTGGTATGAATGACGTGTTGTGAATCAGAATTTACGACAGTATTATTTATTTAAAATAACTGATTCTTAGGTGTGCACATCATTCTGTAATAATTAAATCACTGTCAATTTATATATACATATAACAAATGTAATAATCTATTATTGCTTAACAAGAGTAAATAAATAAATAGGTTTAAGGAATTGATAATATGAAGTTTTTTCCGCACAGAAAAATAATGGAGAAGGTGGTTTATGGTTTTACAGTGTGAGTTCTTTTCTTCTGCCCTGATTAAAAACACTTATCTGGCCAGATGTTGAAAATGGTTTGCTGACTGTTCCGTCAATCGATGACTTCTATGGTGAGGTTACGTTCCAGGCGTTGTTGCAGGGATAACGGCTCCGAATGTCAAGGCAAGGATCTTCACAACGCGTCGAAGGCAGGCATTTAACGTTGACCACAAGCCCTTGATCCACAGACTCGTACCAAACTGGTACCATACATTTTTAGAAGAAAAAATATTTCTGCTAAGTATCGGTTTCCTTGATCTAGTCAGGCGCCTTCTTTCTGCCAGTTCCACCAACCCTTTTTTCCCTCAGTAATCTTACCCTCCCTAAGCTCAATGTTAAACCCAGTGGATTGGATGAAAATTCCGCGTTACCCAAGCTAATCTGATGGAAAAAAATAGGTAGCTGGACAGCGGAAAACAACCCTTGCATGATTTAAACGTGTTTATATATATATATATATATATATATATATATATATATATATATATATATATATATATATATATATCATATATATATATATAATATATATATATATATATATATAATATATATATATATATATATATATATATATATATATGTGACAGCGCCATCTTGAGATCTGTCGTTCTCGGCGCTGGCCCCATCTGGTCAGCCATATTGTCTCTATGGTTTAGTGCCTTTTCATCACGTTATCTTCAAGCAGATTTATTACAAGGCCATAATAACGCCTACAAAGTAGTTGTGTTTTTGCTCTAGTTGTGTAAATTTGTGTTTTCATGCATTCTGGAGCAATAATCGCGTGTGTTATCTGTGTGGCGCAGATTAATACGCGTTGCGCGCAGTAAGTTGAGTGGTTAGGCCAGGGCTTATAAAAAGGGGTAGCAAGCGGCGAAACTGGTCTATTTTTGAGAGAGCCGCCCAGGAGAGAACAGACGAGCTTAGACAGAGCCAAGCTGTAAATGCCTTGAGCACGTGAGTTAATTTAAATTAGCATTAGTTTTCTAGGATTCTGAAATTATATCGATGTGGCTATTTTAATGTTTAATGAGATAAATAGGTAGATAGATAGAGGTGAAAGTTTAAGAGCGATTATTTCATTCTTCAGAAAGGCAGATATAGTGTGAGGCTATTTCACTGGAATTTAGATAAGATTAACGATAGCAAGATAGCAGCCTCGTGGTGATAAAAAGCGACGCCAGCGAGTCGGAATAACACGCACCGCGTGGTGAATGTTACGCCAGGTGACACGCTGTGTATTTAGTTCCAGTTTGGTTTAAGTCGAGAATAATTATATTTTATTTCTTTCATGTAAAAGTATTGAGCGTATTTCACGATGATTGATTATTCTACTGTTTATCGTTAGTGGTTGCTTTGAAGGGAGAATAGTCATTTAGATTTCTGGTGAGATGAGAGCCACTCCTTGGTTGCGTAAGGCAAGTTGAGACAGGTGTTTCTCTGTTTGCTCCTGGGAGAGCATGGAAACACCAATGCTGCTGGTGTCCACCACAAGTCAACAGAAGCATTTTTATGCTATTACAGTGGTTGTTTCTGTAATAATGTGTTTCATGTGATGAGTTCCCAATCTCATCAGGGGTCAGATATGACACGCTTGTGGCCAAGCGCATCAGTCGTCACTTACGACATGTTCAGAGTGCAGGGACGAGTATTGATGTGGGTCGGCTGAGAGGTAGTAGTTAATTCTCATTATTGAGATTATTTGTTGTACATGTATTGAAGAATATTATTTTATGTCCAGTTGATGATGATTGTTATGTGAACAGGGTTTGTGCGAGCACGTGGGCGTTCTTGGTGATGTATATTTCTCTTCTGCGCTCCTGGGGGAGCCTGGGGCCACCGGTGGGGTTTGTCTCAGCATGAAGCGTTCAGATGCTCTTGCAGTAGTGGTTTCGGTAGCAACCTATGTTACCCGGTGCGATTGCCAGCCTCATGCACAACACCATACTAGTCGCATTGGACGACACGCATGAATGTGTGAGATAGTTGATGATATCAGGTGGGCGCATGTTTTCTGTATGGTAAGTGTTATTATCCATGCTATTGATGTTCACTTAGACATTGTTTTATTTGTTGTTTTTCAGACAGTCTATGAACACTGACTGGGTGTTTGTTTGATTGTTTGTTTGGTGTTCGGTTCTGTTCGGTAGAATTAAATGTTGATCTGCATAAGGCTTTGGGTTGCTTGAATTGTTAAGTCTGCTGCTGAGAGGGTTGCAAGCAACCAATAATTGCAACCCCTGTCAAACGATCCTTTATAAATTTTCTTAGTGCACGGGTCTTGGGTGTGAGGTACACCTAGCCCCTGTCACAAGTGGCGTCGTCGGCAGGATTGACAGACAGCACGCAGTGAAGCAACTCTTCAGCAATCAGAGCAGCAACAGCCGAAACAGTAGAACACCCAGTTCAGTGCAAGGCGAGGGACGGGATCATCCAGTTTGTCAAGATTTCTAGTCAACTCTACTAGCAACAAGATGGCGGCACGCAACACACGTGCTGCTAGTAGAACTGATAACGAAGATGTGGCTGAGGTGGATGACCCTGTAGTAGGGCTGGATCGTCAACAAGAACGAGTAATACAGTACATTCGTTAGGTACCTACTCACAAGAGAGTGCGGTGCTTTGGGAGCGCACGGGTCCTACGGCCGAGGAATATGTCAGAGAGGTGAGAGCTGCCTGGAGAGTAGGGATGATGAGTAAAGAGGACCAGGCAGATGTTATCCTTGACAGTGTGACCCCAAGTGTCCGCAGGGAGCTGAGGATTCAGGCTGATGACGGTGATCCAGAAGCAATGCTACATTCCATTCTTAGGGTGTATGGGGAGCGTCGGAGCATCCCAGAAGTAATGTCCGCGTTCTACTCTACCCGGCAAGGTGCAAGGGGGACTCTTTGGGGACTCTCCCATCGCATTCACGAGGTGTTTGAAAGTGTTGTAAGGGCACAAAAGCAGAACAACGTCAATCCTTTGGCGCCATCCTTTCTTCGTGACCAGTTTGCTGCTTGTCTGAGAGATGACCTACTAAGAAAGCTTGCAAAGGAAATAATCATCAAGGAGCCTACAGCATCGTTCACGTCGGTGAGGGACTATGCCCTACGGTTTTTGGAGACTGAACCAACTTCTGGGGCTGGTGTTGCCAGTGTCGAAGCAGCTTTGGGGGCTGGTGTTGCCAGTGTTGAAGTGGCAAGAACAGAGACTGTGTCAGATTGCATTAAACGCAGAAGTAGAGTGGCTGAGAGCACAGGTGGCTCAATTTAGAGGCTAAAATTGATGCGATGTCTCAGGAGCAGGGGAGACGTACCAGGACAGTTCGTTTGTTGTAGATGCAGAGAACTAGGCCACGTACAGAATCGATGTCCACAGGCGTTAAACTAGACCCCTCTGCGGCTGGGAGTCAGGTTACAGAAGGGGAGCAGAATGACTCAAAGATAAAGATGGTTGGTGGTCGACCGGCGTGTGTGAGGTGCTTATTGCAGGGAAGAAAGTCAAAGGCGGCCAGGGATGTAAGGGTAGCAGGAGGCGACCAAGGCACCGAGGAAGCCTAGGAAATAAGATGCTTCAACTGTGGAGACCTTTCGAACCACATGGCAGCCAAGTGTCCCCAGGGCCCGCTTCCTAAACGATGTTTCCATTGTAAGTCCCCGGACCATTTGATATCGGTTTGTCCATCAAAGAGCGCCCTCTCTAGGCGTACCAACACATCTAGATTGCCGTCACAGTGCAAGCCAAGAGATGGCCGTGGCAACTGTCACCATAAGGGCGCCAGGAAAAGTGGTCGACATTTAGAGGAGGAGACTCATCTAAAACTCGTTGAAGGACACGTTTCCAGGCTACGAGGGGCGCACGTAAGAGCAGAGCCACCGTTGCAGAGTTTTGCAGCAGTCCGGAAAGAGAGATGTGACAAGCTGTCGTGTTCTACTCCACTACAGGTCGGAGAATTGGTGAAGAAGAGGATGCACAACGCTGAGAGATCCGAGATTCGTGATATGTGGTCAGAAGACGAGTACGTTGTAGTTCGTGCTCCAACAATGACAGGAGGTCCGTATGTCATCCAGCGAACAAACAGAGCGAGTCCGGGCATTAGAGTCACTGGCAACGAACTCAGACGTAGTGAAGACAAAGATGATTCACCAGACTTGATAGATACGACACTAGGCCTACCTGAAGCACCAGCTTTGCCAGAGGAGACAGACCCTAGGGAGGACGAAAATGATTTAACGCCCGAACCAGGCTGGTACGCCCTGCAGCCGATAGAAGGTCCTGCCCCGAGACGTTCTGAGAGAATACGACTGAAGCGCATAGCTTAGTGCAGTTGTCGGGACGACAACAAAATCAGGCGGGGAATATGTGACAGCGCCATCTTGAGATCTGTCGTTCTCGGCGCTGGCCCCATCTGGTCAGCCATATTGTCTCTGTGGTTTAGTGCCTTTTGATCACGTCATCTTAAAGCAGATTTATTACAAGGCCATAATAACGCCTACAAAGTAGTTGTGTTTTTGCTCTAGTTGTGTAAATTTGTGTTTTCATGCATTCTGGAGCAATAATCGCGTATGTTATCTGTGTGGCGCAGATTAATACGCGTTGCGCGCAGTAAGTTGAGTGGTTAGGCCAGGGCTTATAAAAAGGGGTAGCAAGCGGCGAAACTGATCTATTTTTGAGAGAGCCGCCCAGGAGAGAACAGACGAGCTTAGACAGAGCCAAGCTGTAAATGCCTTGAGCACGTGAGTTAATTTAAATTAGCATTAGTTTTCTAGGATTCTGAAATTATATCGATGTGGCTATTTTAATGTGTAATGAGATAAATAGGTAGATAAATAGATGTGAAAGTTTAAGAGCGATTATTTCATTCTTCAGAAAGGCAGATATAGTATGAGGCTATTTCACTGGAATTTAGATAAGATTAACGATAGCAAGATAGCAGCCTCGTGGTGATAAAAAGCGACGCCAGCGAGTCGGAATAACACGCACCGCGTGGTAAATGTTACGCCAGGTGACACGCTGTGTATTTAGTTCCAGTTTGGTTTAAGTCGAGAATAATTATATTTTATTTCTTTAATGTAAAAGTATTGAGCGTATTTCACGATGATTGATTATTCTACTGTTTATCTTTAGTGGTTACTTTGAAGGGAGAATAGTCATTTAGATTTCTGGTGAGATGAGAGCCACTCCTTCGTTGCGTAAGGCAAGTTGAGACAGGTGTTTTCTCTGTTTGCTCCTGGTGGAGCATGGAAACACAATGCGGCTGGTGTCCACCACAAGTCAACAGAAGCATTTTTATGCTATTTACAGTGGTTGTTTCTGTAATAATGTGTTTTCATGTGATGAGTTCCCAATCTCATCAGGGGTCAAATATGACACGCTTGGGGCCAGGGGCACCAGTCGTCACTTACGACATGTTCAGAGCGCAGGGACGAGTATTGATGTGGGTCGGTTGAGAGGTAGTAGTTAATTCTCATTATTGAGATTATTTGTTGTACATGTATTGAAGAATATTATTTTATGTCCAGTTGATTTATTATTGTTATGTGAACATGGTTTGTTGAGAGCACGTGGGCGTACTTGAAGATGTATATTTCTCTTCTCCGCTCCTGAGGGAGCATGGGGGCCACCGGTGTGGTTTGTCTCAGCATGAAGCGTTCAGATGCTCTTGCAGTAGTGGTTTCGGTAGCAACCTATGTTACCCGGTGCGATTGCCAGCCTCATGCACAACACCATACTAGTCGCATTGGACGACACGCATGAGTGTGTGAGATAGTTGATGATATCAGGTGGGCGCATGTTTTCTGTATGGTAAGTGTTATTATCCATGCTATTGATGTTCACTTAGACATTGTTTTATTTATTGTTTTTTTACAGACAGTTATGAACACTGACTGGGTGTTTTGTTTGATTGTTTGTTTGGTGTTCGGTTCTGTTCGGTAGAATTTAAATGTTGATCTGCATAAGGCTTTGGGTTGCTTGAATTGTTAAGTCTGCTCTGAGAGGGTTGCAAGCAACCAAATAATTGCAACCCCTGTCAAACGATCCCTTTATAAATTTTCTTAGTGCACGGGTCTTGGGTGTGAGGCACACGTAGCCCCTGTTCATATATATATATAGATATATATATATATATATATATATATATAGATATATTTATATATATATATATATTATATATATTATATATATTATATATATATATATATATATATATATATATATATATGAGCCGCGCTGGTGTAATGGTTACAACGTTGTACTGGCGAACAGGTTTTCAAGGTTCAAGCCCGGGCGTCAGCGCTTGAAGGAGTGTTAACGACCGGGATTTTAACTGAATAACCTGAACGGCTCCTGAGATAAACCCTCTGTGGATGGTGTGGTGAAGTGGGATGTTATAAATATGTATAGGGGACTTAGTGTACTGACTGAGATCAGCTGTGAAGGTATATATATATCTAATAAGAGTAGTGTATTATATATAACCTTACTTGCTGCCACATATGTATACCTCAGTCAGAATTATTCTGGAATAGTGTGATGACTACGTTATATGTCTAGGGTATGTGTATGATGAAGTGTAAGTCAAAACAACAACAGACAGATAAACAATTTAATTTATTCCACCACACGTGACAACACTGTGACACTCACATACATATAACACTCTACAAGGATATCTTAAAGGAGTCACTGATAACTTTTCAAATAACAATATGTATTCATTGCTGTTATGAATGAATATGTGTCCTGATTCAAATACAAAGGGAACCAGGAATCACAATCAATTTTAATTACAAGTTATATGTACAGAATTTATCAATATGAATATTGTAGTGACATATATTATTAAAAGTATCCTATGTGTGTCAGTTGTGTAGTAGTAATATGAGGTAATACTGGTTTTGTTTTGTTCAAGCTCTGTTGGTATTTGTCATCATGACTTCAATAGTTTGTCTTTATTGGAAATAGTATTGGAGATGTTCTCAGTTCCTGATATTAAAACAATTTACTTCCCCTCTTAAGTTTATGTTACAATGTTATTTTAAGATGGGGGTACATAATGTTGAGCTCAGATGGCCACATCAGCTTATCTTGCGTGATGGCGGCAGGAAAAGACTCCTCTGCTCGATTTCTCCCCTGTGCTCTGGAGACACCTCACTGATAGCTAAATGGACCAAGGAGTATGCTGTCCGACTCTGGATTCAGCAAAGCTCTGACCAGGTGCTGCTCAATACCATCAAGACCACGGTCCCTGAAAACAAGAAGGATGTACCTTCTACTTCATAACTAATTGATACTCTAGTTCTACACTGAGCACAATACATCACAAACATTTAGTTCAGAGCGTTAGGCCAACTGTCAGCTTCATCTGAAATACTTTATACCAGTATTTCCCTCCCTAATGGTTACTACGCCTCTGCAATTCCAGCATTATTTCTGTCTAGTCAATAATCTAGGTGTCAGTGTACTGTTTGGCCATTCCATGCAGTTTTACTTTCCTCCGACACCTTCTGTTCAGGCTGGAGCATTATAGGCTTTACATCATGTTTGCTACTGAACTACACATATATACAGGCATAAATTAACAATTCACATTCAATTTTCATTAAAAGATACTGAATGTTTCAAGCTTACCACAATTCATAGAATAAACACAGATACGTTGACTAGCAATGAATTCTGGCACAAATACTGGCACAAATTCCCATCTGCTTATGTTCCAGGCTTTTATTTAGCAAAAATATGAGCTGGCTTCAACGCACTGTTGCTTTATCAAGCTTATTTGAACTAGTGGTCTCGAACTAACGCTCCTAAGTGATTATATCAGCGAGTCTGGCCAATGGAGCCACGTTTCGACAAGTGTTTGAAAAAATTTTACCTTCCTACGTCTCCCCTAACAACCAAAGATAGTATTTATAGTCCGACCAATCGTGTTTAGTCTTATATTTGTTGCGCTCCAATCAATTTGGAGTTTACATGGTAGGCTATTTCCGTACGTAAGGTTTTTTTCAAACACGTTATAAAAAAAATTTTATGAGCAGAAATGATTTCATGCTGTCAGGCATCCCCACTATTTTATTTTGGTTATAACTTGTTAATTCCTAGACTATTTGCGTAACGTTTTACATATTCTTTGTCAGCAAGCCCTAAGGAACCCAAATATACAAATTTAAAAGAGCTAAGTGGCTGCGTTCAAAATATGCAATTTCTTCTACCTCCT
Organism: Oreohelix idahoensis; assembly: GCA_024509875.1. Classification (NCBI taxonomy): domain Eukaryota; kingdom Metazoa; phylum Mollusca; class Gastropoda; order Stylommatophora; family Oreohelicidae; genus Oreohelix; species Oreohelix idahoensis. The sequence continues at coordinate 19,745 of JAMPIV010019258.1, read as the reverse complement.
GTTTCGAAGATGTGCTGTCTGGGTACTGTAATGTTTTCAAACGTAAACCCATATATTGTCATCTTTTCTAATAAGAGTTTTTCAGGATTTAAAAACCTAACTCTGGGAAGGTTAGTGTTTTTATCACTGTCCGTCCGAAAAAGTTAGTGCATGTGGCCTTACACGCGTGATAGTAGTAATTGTGTATCGCGTTACGCTTGTTGGGGTGGCATTAATAGCGAGACGCGTGTTTAATTTTGCATGCGTTCGGCTTTCTGCCTCTCCCTTCTCTCTATCCTGCTTTATCTGTCTTTTAGTTACGCTGTGTATAAAATGGAATGAATGAAATATTAAAATTAGGTCATTGTTCAGCTTGCGTATCTCAAATGTTTTTCCAAGAAATACAGCACACGTTTCATTGAAGAAAGCGGGTAATAATATAGTAGGCTTTTACTATCAACGTGAAAGCGTTACAATTTGCAGACGAAGCAGAAAACAGGGGGGATTTCGAGTACAGTTATTGTGACAGCACTGTTATTTTACCATTGCTCTTTTCTTTATTAGAATTTATTTGTTAGGCTTTATATTTACCTGATAATTTATATATGTGGATTAGAATATTTCACGACAGATGGGAAGGAGAGAAGCTCCTGACCGAGTTGGAAGGAAAGTGCTCAGGTTCCCCAGCCTCGCAGTGACATGTCATTGGGCCGAAGGGCTGAAAGCCCAAGTGCCGCTGGTTACGAAAAAAAAAAAAACATTATATTTAAGTTATTTTATTTATATATATTATATATATATATATAATATATATATATATATTTTATTTATATTTATATATATATATATATTATATATTATATTTAGTTTTCTTTTTTTATATATATATATATATATATATTCTGTGGCCTAATGGATATGAACGCAGTTTCATAATCCAGATATACCAGGTTCGAAACCTGCTGCAGGCGGTTTGGTAGCAAATCGCTTTGTGTGGATTTTTAAACATTAGGTATAAAGCGCTCGTACCGTTCTGAATGCAATGGCCAAACTAACTGAACGTTAATATTGCCTAGAAAAATCTACAAAACAGCCAATAAAAGCTGGGGTTGATTGCCACGTCCTGTAAAGGATAAGCAAGTAACTTTTATATATATATATATATATACGAGGTTCTTTTAGAAAGTAATGCACCACATCGTTTTTCTCAGATAATAATGAAGATAGAAGCATGAAATTTCGCACACTTCAAATACGGCATGTGCCATTTGTGTGCACTAAGCTGCACCGCAACAGGCCAAATAATACGGCTGTCCTAAACCGTTGAAATGGAGCGTGTTAGCAACTTGCGTGATAAGCAGCGAATTGTGATAGAATTTCTCGTTGCAGAGAAGGAAACTGTTGTGAATATTCACAAGCGTCTATGTGATGTGTATGGAAGTTTTGCAGTCGACAGGAGTACAGTCAGTCGCTGGGTTCAGAGAATCAAAGAATCAGAAAGTGGAGATACGGAGCTGCTTGATCGGCCGCGCTGTGGTCCTGCCACAGCCACCAACGCAGAAATGTTGAAATGCGCTGATGGCATTATTCTTACTGATAGGCGAATAATCACTACTCAACAATTGGCCTTACAGCTGTCAGTCAGCATTGGTAGTGCAAATGCAGTTATAAAAACTCTCGGATTTTCTAAGGTTTGCGCAAGATGGGTTCCTCGAAGTCTCACAAATGACCCCCGATTGCAAAGGAAAGCAATTTCTTCTGAATTGTTGGAGCGTTTCAATGCTGATGGAGAGAACTGTTTGGCTAAGATCGTTACAGGTGACGAAACCTGGGCACATTATTTTGAACCTGAGACAAAAAGACAGTCAATGGAGTGGCATCATCCGCAATCACCAAGAAAGAAAGAAATTCAAGACAATTCCTTCAACTGGAAAGGTCATGATCATTGTCTTTTGGGACATTGAAGGTGTGATTCTTGTGGACGTTATGCCAAGAGGAGAGACAATCAATTCGCAAGCTTACATTAAGACATTGAAAAAAACTCAATCAACGTTTTTTTCGCAGAGTTCGGCCGCACAAGAATCCAGCAGACCTGCTTCTCCTTCACGACAATGCGCGACCTCACACAAGTCTGGCAACACGGGAAGCAATCACCAAATTGGGTTGGACTGTACTACCCCATCCACCCTATAGTCTCAATTTGGCACCCTCTGATTTTCATCTATTTGGTCCACATAAAGATGCACTCCGTGGGACAAGGTTTGAAGATGATGAAGGAGTGATTCATGCAGAGAAGAAATGGCTACATGATCAAGACAAAATCTGGTACGGGCTAGGAATACATGCACTTTTCGCGCTGGCATAAAGCCGTACAAGTTGATGGAGATTATGTTGAATAATACCGATGTTTACATGACATATCTATGTATATTGTGTATAAATTTCATGGCTTTGTTGAATTAAAACAAGCTCCTGTGGAAATAATCGATGTGTGTGCATTACTTTCATGATCGCCCCTTGTATATAATATATATATATATAAAGATTATTTTTATATATATATATTATATATATACATATATATATATATATCTATATATATATATATATATATAGAGCTTATTAATAATTTATCCATAGCATTTCTGTAACAGTCGTAACATCCATCATCCACACTCTGCTCCACTTGAAGACTGGGTCTTCTGTGTACTTTTGGTTCCCTGTGTGTGCCCTGTACGATGCAGTCACCAGCGTTTGCTGTGGTGGTTATTAATCTATCATGTTTTTATGTTGAGGTTGTCCAGCCTCGGTATGATCCTGTGTACAAAACAGCAGTGTTAATAACTTTCAATGGATATATATAACATGATAAAATGTTACAACTTACCGCGTTTTTTTTTTTCTGGAAATAAATATTTTACTGTATGGTCTTGCACAGGAAAACTTCCAAATAACGCAGGGCCAATGTATTGAGGCCTCTTAAGGTAGGACAGGGTATTAATGTTAGTTATAATCCCACTATATAGGTTCCGAGGACCAAAACAAACAAAGCTTTGTATCTTAACAAAAAAAAAAAAAAAAAAAAAAATAGAACACCACTTAATACATTTTAAAGGTTATTTTCTCTACAATTTAATTTTTCCTTTTCTTCTTTTTCCAGTCTGTCAGGATTCCCTTACTGTTGACGTTCGCATTTTTTCAGGGTCGTTGTTTTTTTTTTTAAGGTTCTGAGTGGTAATTTTATTGTCGTTCATGTGTCGTGTAGGTCAGGGGGTCTTTGATGAGGCACAGAATGATCCGGACGTCTGCTACTTTTGCCTGTATTGAAAGGCAACATAATACAAGATAGGTCAATTTTTTGGTATATTTCATCACGTAAATGAATCGCTTCAAGCGCTCGAATACTTTGATGCCGGTTTTCCTGTGATAGTAGTAGCTCCATAGGCTCTAGAGTGCAAAAAAGAGAATGTTTGTGATTGTTTTCAGTTCCTTTCCGCAATATTTGTCATTTAATTCTACTTATTTTAAGAATATATACATTCTCATATATAACATTCATTATTTTTTTTCTATTGTTGTGCTCTACACAATTTTCAGGCCTTATCAATGTTGTGTTATCTTGGACGCCTTTTGTAACGTGAGTCGCTCTTACATACTTGGTGTATCTTTTTTCATATGGCTACTTCAGGCGTTTACTTTGAGAACGGTGATCAAATGTACGCATTATCTGCTTTTTCTCGTGTACGTACAGCAAACGAATAAGAAAGAAAGAAAGGAAAGAAAGATTTGTTAGATAGATAGATAGATAGATAGATAGATAGATAGATAGATAGATAGATAGATAGATTAGATAGATAGATAGATAGATAGTTAGTTAGAGAGATAGATAGATAGATAGATAGATAGATAGATAGATAGATAGATAGATAGATAGATAGATAGATAGATAGATAGATAGATAGATAGATAGATAGATAGATAGATAGATAGATAGATAGATAGATTGCAAAGACACACACACAAACCCTCTATATAGATATGATCACTTTGATCAATGACATGGCCGTCCGATGGCATGGATACTCTTCCACACGAACTTCTACACAGACCCCTTATCACGAACTGGACAATACTCTATTACCTGTGTCATCAGACATCATGATGCACGTTATCTGGTCGCCTAGTATCAATACTAAATAAATAATAAAAATGATGCTTAGCAGCTGTTACGTCTTTGTTCACGTCAACAGGATATATGGTGACTCTACTTGCAGTAACTTAATAAGGTGGTCTGTACATATTAATTAATAGTGCTGGATTTTAGCTAAATGACTGTCATGAACTATCCTTGTGTAGCTATCGGAGGGTTGGAATGCGTCTCTGATAAGATACCATGTGGAACATGGTGTGGATATAGTTACCACACCAATCCTAACCACGCTGGAATCATGGTCGTACAACGGCAGAGTAAAAATACCCACTGTTTAACACCTCTCATGGTAACATAGATCACAACTGCTACCGAAGCCCACCCCTGGTAAGACGAGAACACCAACGAGGAACTGGTGCCTTGGTGCATGACAAGTTCACTGCATGTTGGATAAATGGTGGAACTCGCAACCTAACATGGTGGTGGCTATCCACGCACTCCCAGTAAGTGACGCGATAGAATAATTAAGACCGCATGGTGCCTACTACATGTGTATAGGAAACCCAGTGTACAGCTCTATACGCAGTCATCTCTTCTGTGTAGTCTTGCAAATTGGCTTGCAAAGGTGGTGGGACTCGTAAGACAATGAGAATTATAATCGTTTGACACAAGGATGGGCGTTCCCCCGAGCTATCACCTCATGCAACCATACTCATAGCTCATTGGGTTGATGTAACCCAATTACAGGACCATCGGCTTCCACCCCATTGAAGGTCACATGACCTTTCACGAGGTGGCAATAAACTCATTCAATATGTTGAACTCTCATGAGACCCCACGGGTCAACTATTAGTAGGTTACAAGGTAAAGATGGTTTATAGCTGTATCTGCTCTTGCTGGTAAGAAATATCTTAGAGTACTATCACTGGATACTAGGTTCATCTTCGAGAGGTGAGAGATCGCACCACGGTTGTCTCGTCCGGTCGCTCCCTGTTCTTTCGGTTAAGCCGTTATGATCTTGCTGTCTTATTGATTTCACTTCTAGCTCTAACCTTCAGTTTGGAGAAAGACACCATTGTCTTATCGCCCTCCGGTACTCTTTTTCGGCACGTTAGGCCTTAACGCCGCAATATTAAAACCCAGCATTATCGGACGCTCGAAATGAACATAGTGAAAAAAAAAACAATATAAAAAAAAAATAATATTTTCTTTTAGTCAACATACATATGCGTTTAAAAACTTTTGTAGGAAATTGTTACATTAATTATATCATGTATTCAAATGTTTATGTTCAGTCGTGACATTATCTGTACTCGCCTGGAAGCTAATCCGGTATTATTATCTAAGCCTTCTTAAATGGTAGCTGGAATTAGAAAAAAAAAACAAAAAAAAAAAAAAAAAAATTATCTCTGAAGTATTTCTTACTTCGGCAAGTAATCTGTTGGCAATCCCTCTATAAACAATGGCATCAGAAAACTGTACAGACTGATAGTATGAAAATAAGAGACAACCCTAAAAGCACATTATACGCATAATGAAAGAATATGCCTATATATAGTAGATATGATTTTATCCATATAAAATATACTAACGGCTTAGTTTTTTAGAACCGACATTTTTTATATATATATACTCGTATGATATAACAAAATTGAGAAGGACTGAAAATATTTATTTCCTTGCGTTCATATTTTAGTATTTTTGGGAAATTTTTTTTTGAGTTTTATATATATTATTTTTATTAGATTATATAATAGCCAGCACATACATAATAAAAGGACATATACAAACGGATGAAAATTGAAAAAATGAAAACTAATGACTATATGCCAGCTTGTCCACTCGTCCAAAAAAAAAGTAGTAAAAAACAAATTTGGAATCGCACCACATTAGCCCGACGTTGTTACGGGGGTCTCATGAGAGTAATCTTTTTAGACATGTAGTTTAAGAAACAAATAATGGATGGTAGGGAAAGGGGGAATCTTTTAGGCATTAAAAAGATCCTTTAATAAAAAAAGGAAAAACATTCTGTGGATCTTTAACCTTAGTGGCAAATTAAAAGGAATATATTGTCACATAAAATTTACTGTAGCTAAAAATAAATGGTTTATTTAGGTGCAAGTGATGAACAAGGAGTCCAGCTACAGTTGGTGGCTCCCTGCTTCATAAGGAAGCGCAATGGTAATTGATGGTGATGATGATGATACAAATGTTCCAACACATATAAGGATTATTCGTTTATCCAGACCTTGAGGATTGTGAAAAATATAAATGATTTAAAATTCGTTTTATATAATCCTGGGGTTCTCGTAAAATCTATTTTTGTTTGTCATCGGAGGCCTGTGAAGAAATGCCAATATTGATTCCTGTGGAGTAATATTAAAGTTGCGGACTGAGGTTGATATTGTTATAATTAAGCGGAGGAATGGTTTTCCATCTTGCTGTGGGACACTAATGTTTTTGCATAACCCCTCTCGGTGAGTGCCATAATGATCCTACGTTGAGTATATTACTAATGTAGAAAAATAGATGTATTAAACACCAGTTTAAATATTTGTATTGAGTATTTGTGAAGTTTTTGATATTTGAAGGAAATCAGATGGGATTTTTTTAAGATTTGTTCTATTGGTGTGTAATAAATTGTTGACTGATATTAATTTAGAATGTTTTTTTAATGTAAATGATGCACGTTAGATTATTATACCTGATTATTGAAAAGTTATTCCGTTTCTATTGGGTGGGTCCCAAAGTTTATTGCTGAGTTAAGTGACAGATATAGTAATGAGTAACAACACGACAGACTGTAAGCTTACTGCTTGCATAGTCTGTATTATGAATAAATATCATCTGCGAAGCTTCATTGGTAAGCAATGGATTAGAGATTGTAGAATTACATTTAGTTCTATCCGTAGTCTATACTGTCAGGAGGATTTCCAAACTGTATCGTTTTAAATTTGTGCTTTTTATAAGTTATTAATTCTGATTTCCTGGTGCAATTAAATTTAATACTCGTTTTATCATTGATTTGTGTTTTTAATGTTTATGTGTTATAATTTAATTTTAGTGTTTCTTATTAAGTAGTATTGGAAACTGTAACGACGTTCTCTGATTAATTTTGCTCCCTTTACAAACGGGGCTCGTTTTTTTAAGTGTAATTTTAACAAAATATATGAAAGTAAAAAATAAAATGGTAATGAAATTCAGTTTTAAGCACAAGTTGGTAACGTGTACAGCAACAGGAAACGTGTTTTGTAACTGTTGTGCTGGACGAAGGGTAAAACCCGAAACGGGTGTACCCGTGTTTTCCTGTTGTTACCGTTAATTTAACTTGTAAATACTGATTTCATATCATTTTAATTATTTTTTTTGAGATTGTTATATCTTGTTTGGCCTTTACCAAGTTTTTCAGTCCTCATTTAAATGTTTTGTGTAATTTTTGTTTTCGGTACGATATTTTTTTTTTTTTTTTTTTAGTTTACTCAGAATGGGTTCTATGGTGGTTCCTCTGCTTTAATTCATTACTTTTTTTTTCTTGTTGGCAATATCTCATTGGGCTTAAATAAAGTTCAATATTGTCTTTATGCAGATTGTTCGTATATTTACTTCTAGGTATATCCTTACATTTTATTACATCGTGTTGTATTTTAATTGTAGCAATTTTTTTTTTACCCTACGGTACTGTATTATATACGCTTTTAATGGATATAGATGTTTCATTGTGCCTAGCAAAAGTCATAGCGTTTTTTATTTTTTTAATTGTATTTTCTGTTGTTGTGTTCGCTTTCCTGTATTTATCGTTTGTTACATTCCCTATTAAAGTTGTCGGGTTTGTTCATTGGCATGTGGGATTGTTTGTTTTATGTCAATCTTTTCCATCGGGAAGCATTGGCTACTACTTTGATTTGTTTTTTTTTTTTTTATTCCCTTTGGTCCGTTTCGATTATATGATCCTTATATCCTCCTGGAGACTTGCATTTTAGAGTGCACACTTGAGGCTGGTGTGTGGTTCTCGTTTTGGACCACATGTCAAAAACATTTAATGGTACCTCGTGATCTATATAATTCCTAATGAAGATTAGATGCAAGGATCATAACATTGTGCCGTCTTATCTTATGCTGGTGTTTGTACAAAAAAGCTCAGTAATCATCTTGTATTTTTTTGTAATCTCTTTATCTAGGGAGTCCGCGATGGTGTTGTAATGGTCCACCACACTTGCGCTGGCGATACGGGTGATCTGAGGTTTTCGAAGTGCCCTGGGGCGAGGACATTTGTAACTGGGTCGTCGACCGGGAGACTTAGGACTGGATTTAATTCGAGCCATGGCGAAAGACATTTGAAGCAGTGTCGATCGTACCCCACAAAGGGACTGTGATTAACCCTGAACGGGCTACCCTGGAGGCCGTCCCAGGCTGCTAATGGGAGACCCGCGGTTCCGAAATCGACGAGTATCCTTCCGTGTATGGATGGTGAGGACTACCTGATACAGGGAAAAAAGTGATACTCGCGTTATAAAATCAGGTCTCAGGTTTAGGACATATTAACAGGAGATTTCGCCTCTTCGGCCTCAGTAATTGGAGCGTGCGTACTGAAAAAAAAATCTCTTTGTCTAAATCCGAGCTGCCCTTCCTTTCACACTCTGTGATCCACTCGTTTCCCTGTATTGTCTTCTTTGTTCTTTTTTTTTTCTTTTTCATTTGTTTTTGGGCTGACCCAGTGCAGTTGGGCAGTAGGTGCTATGGAGATAATATTACTAATATATTTATGATTTTGGATTCTATGGAGTTGTTCAAAGATTGAATGGCAAAATCGGTGATAAAGAAAGTGGAAAACATGTAGCCTGTTAAATCAGTGAAATAAATGATATTACAACTAAAAGTATTCTTTAGGGGACTCAAGATGAATTACAGTTGTAGTAAAACACTAGACAACATAAAATAACAGATGAGAGATAGGCTTATCCTGAAGACCTCGAATCTATAGATACCTTGGCTGAACGGCAACACCGGCCTAGCTACGGCATTCGAATTCGCACTATCCTTCCCTGCCAACTATGGCTGGGAGGGCGTGGGGGTGGGGGGGGGGGGAAATCGCATTAATGATCCCGTATCCATGTAGCACTATTTATTTGTGAGTGCCTTGTTGAGTTATATTACTCAAGAAACAACTTCTAGACTCACGAACACCCACATATTGCGCTGCTCTTTCTCAAGGAGTAATTTTCAAGGCAATTTCATAAATAGTACGGACTTATATAATGTAGTTGTGCAATGAAACTAGTAACCTCGTCCCTGTAAAACACATTGTTACCGTCATGTAAATATGGAGGTTGATTTGTGTATGAAGAGCTAGTAACCCCTCCGTCATGTTAAAACACATAGTTTAACCTCGACTCAAGTTGAAATATGAGGTTGTGGCATTGGACACTATTAACCTTCGTCATGGTATAAACAAATTTGTAACCTATAGTCAGGTAAATATGAGTTTGTGCATGAAAACAAGTAACCTCGTCAAGTAAAACACATTGTTAGACTCAAGGAAAATTTTAGATTGGGTGCAATGAAACTAGTAACGCTCAACATTGATTAAAACACATTGTTACCTGAGGTAAATATGATTTTGTGCATAAAACTAGTAACCTCGTCATGTAAAACACATTGTTACCTCAGGTAAATATGAGTTTGTGCATGAAACTAGTAACCTCGTCATGTAAAACACATTGTTACCTCAGGTAAATATGATTTTGTGCATGAAAAAACTAGTAACCTCGTCATGTAAAACACATTGTTACCTCAGGTAAATATGAGTTTGTGCATGAAACCTAGTAACCTCGTCATGTTAAAACCACATTGTTACCTCAGGTAAATATGAGTTTGTGCATGAAACTAAACCTCGTCATGTAAAACACATTGTTACCTCAGGTAAATATGAGTTTGTGCATGAAACTTGTAACCTCGTCATGTAAAAACACATTGTTACCTCAGGTAAATATGAGTTTGTGCATGAAACTAGTAACCTCGTCATGTAAAACACATTGTTACCTCAGGTAAATATGAAGTTGTGCATGAAACTAGTAACCTCGTCATGTAAAACACATTGTTACCTCAGGTAAATATGAGTTTGTGCATGAAACTAGTAACCTCGTCATGTAAAACACATTGTTACCTCAGGTAAATATGAGTTTGTGCATGAAACTTGTAAACCTCGTCATGTAAAACACATTGTTACCTCAGGTAAATATGAGTTTGTGCATGAAACTAGTAACCTCGTCATGTAAAAACACATTGTTACCTCAGGTAAATATGAAGTTGTGCATGAAGGCAACCTGATCAGGTACAACCAGCACTTCAATAGTAATGCTTTGGTGCATGCTTCCTGCAAGAGAACCAGCTGCCGTAGTCGCCCCGGAAATAAGGATAATGAAAATGCAGTGCTTCCATTTAAAGTATGACAGCGTGAAATCTGAGGTCTGAATCTGGCCAGCTACCTGAAATATGCTAGTCCACAATCTAACAAAATGTCCCCTGTTGTCGTTTACTAGACATCAACGGACAACTTGAAGAATTAATCAAACGTTTTTAAAAAAAAATTGCAATCACAGATTTATAGAAATAAATCGCAATAGAATTTTTGAAAATCTATAATTGCTTGAAAACTTGACGGTTGATCTAGTAACATTCCAGTAAACAAACAACTCTTGCATTTTTCATCCAAATAGGCAACTATGCTCTTAAAAAAAAAACAAACAAAAAACACCTGAAACTCTGAAATCATACATGCAGAATGTACAGAAGAAAACAAATCCTTTAGTGTTTACTATTGTGAGTTATTCGAATTTCAACTTAAACATTTAATGGAAACAAAATTGCAACTTTTTAACCTTTTTCGTGTTCACCAAATGTTCTAATTTAATATGAATTCTACTTACTTACTTAGTCGTTCCTCTTCTACCCTGGATTGTAGAGATTTGCCAGAGAGAGCGCCATACTTATCATATCGGCTGTCTTCCTCCTGGCCTCGTTCCAATTTAGTCCTCGGTCCTTCAGAGATTGTCTAATGTTGTCCTCCCAGCGAATTCTGGGTCATTCTACGGGTTTGAATCCATGGCTCTTAGTTTCCCACATTTGTCGTGGTAACCGATCTTCTCCCATTCTGCAGACATGGCCAAAAAATCGTAATTGGGAATAATCTTCTCGGGTGTGCAGGGGTTGGGTTTTGAGGCCATGACGTATCGTCTGGTTGTGGAACATGTTTCTTCTTGTTACTTCAACCACCTTCCTCATATATCTCATTTCTGTATATACGTATTGTACTAAGAATAAAAGGGAAGAAGCAGTAAACTTCTGAAAATGAACGAACTTTATTATATTCATTTAATTAATTCATTATCCTTCAACTCCCCAGAAGCGGTAGCATAGTGGTTAGTGCACTGGCTTCCAAGGTCAGTGGTCTATGGTTCGATCCCCAGATGAGGTGGGATTTTTTAGGCCACAAACGGCTCCTGGGTCGACCCAGCCCCAAATGGGTACCAGAGCAACTCTGGGAAGGTTAAGGCGGCCGGCATGATGCTGACCACATCACCCCTAGTGTGCCGACGGTCAAGAAAATATGGGCCTAACACCATATTCCCAATATGCCTCAATGGGCGTGTAACCGGATCCCTTTCCCCCCCCCCCCCCGCCCCAAGAAGCATAGGTAAAAAAGGTAATGGATCACTGCAGTCTGGCTGAGTGAGTAGGGATCGAAGAGGGAAGGCTAACCCGGTCCCAAAAATGCCGTGCTGAAGTCGGATGTGTCGACCGAAAGGCGCAAATATCGCAGCTTCGCTGTAAACGGACACATTGCAACCAACGTCCTTTTCATGACGAACAAAGTAGCAGAAGAAGAAGAATTCAAGCTTTAAATGACCAAAATCGCCCCATAAATAAGAAAGATAATGAATATTAAAAAATTTGGCTAATTGAACAAAAGGCAAAATTATGCCTCATTTTGAGATTTTTAACACCCTTTTTGCCCCATGCCATTCGATACGGCAGATGTGCTAGTATATAAGACCTCCCCTTGGCTAAATTGAGGCCACAAACATTTAAAAAATACAGCTGAACAGAAGAAGCGGTAAAAGTGAAAACGTCTTGTACCCTTTGCCAACCGCATCTGCCTAGCAGACCTAGATGCCCATTAACAGCCTGTTACAGCTTGTGTGTATTGCCTGAGGGAAAGAAAGAATATATATATATATATATAAATATATAATATATATATATATATAGTATATATATATATATATATTATATATATATATATATATATATATAATTATGTAATTTTCCTGTGATTAATCCACTTGTGCGTTAGAAAGTGTGCAGCATGTGTAAACTCTTGGAGACGAAAGCCAGCCTTGTAAAATGTGTAGAAAAATGAGAATGATGGCCAAAGTACGTCTGTAAGTTTGACAAAGGTGTTTGAAGGAGTATCTCTTAAAGGAACGACACATTTACCAGGAACATAAGGAAGGATGAACAGGAATTGTTTTAAGGTATTGATCAAGGTATTACTTAGTGCTTTATACTAGACTAAATCAATGTAATGAAGGCGGATCAATGGACAACTGGATCTAACTTAGGATTTATAAAGAAAGTGTAGTCACAGTGAACTGGCTGTGAGAGGTATTGAGGTAAATTGTCCTGTGCATATGTTAGCACAATGTCTGACACTGTTTGTTATGTCCATTGTACTGTGAGGACAGAATAGAGCTGGACCATAAAGGGGTTGTGATTATTTGTATTCCAGGTTTTATCCTGCAAACTACCAGAAGTGCATGAATCAATCTATCTCTGTTGAACTACTGAGGTGCAAGTGCTCTTAAAGTCATTGGAGCCAGATACCCAGTGTCCACTGCCTGGAAATTCACAGACGTGTTAGTCCATGACGGGAGTGTGATTTATCTCTACATAGAAGATAAGTGGCAAAACCAAGCCACTGGTCAGCCTATTCAGACTTTACCTCTAATATATACAATAAAAAGATAAAAATACAGTGTATGATGAATCCTTGTGAACATAAATATGATAATTAAACTACTTCACAGTCCAGTAAGAGTGACAAAACAAATATGTATTAGATAATGATTAATCAAAAGGTGAAATTCATCATATTGATTCATTTTGATAATTGATATTACATGCTTATTTATTTCATTATGTAAATACATTTGATTCATTATAAGTTACCTAACCGAAAAGAAAAACGGTATAGGTTAAAATAAATTGTAAATATGTACCATCAGACTTGCAAAAATTATTTAAAATTGAGTTCCAAGTTTTGTTTGATACATATTATATATAGATGAATTTAGTCCATTTTGTATACTGTGCTTTGTTCATTTCTCAGTGCTGCCTCTTCTGCCTGTCTTGCAAGATCGTCTAGGAAATTCCTTTTGTTGGCTCGGGTTTGGCGTTTAACTTCCTTGTCCAGCTGACTGTACTGTTCGCCGTATAGTTGCTTTAACCTGGGGGACTTCGCTTCTTCTTCATCGGCGGAAAACGAGGTGCAAACTATATTACATTAGTAAGAGATAAGCAAGGAAATCTCATCACGACAGCAGAGGGACAGGAAACAAGATGGGCAGAGCACTTCAGAGAAACTCTGAACAAGGAACCACCAGAGACACAATTGAATGTTCCTGAGGCTGAAAACGATCTAGATGTAAATACAGACATTCCACGAAAAGAAGAAATCATCACAGCAATCAAAGGGTTAAAGACCGGAAAAGCTCCTGGCCATGATAACTTAAATGCAGAGCTATTTAAGACAGACCCTGAGCTAGCAGCAGAACTATTAGAACCACTATTTGCACAAGTCTGGAAAACGGGGACAACACCATCAGAGTGGAACAAAGGAATAATTTTCAAATTGCTCAAGAAGGGAGATCTTGCAGACTGCAATAATTGGAGAGGAATCACTCTTCTCTCAGTTCCCAGCAAAATACTAGGCAGGATAATTATACAGAGAATTTCAAAAAGCAGTAGACCACAAACTGAGGAAAGAACAAGCAGGATTTAGAAAGAAATGATCAGAAGATGTGTAGATCATTATATTCACTCTCTCAGGAACATTATAGAGCAGTGCTGAGAATGGCAAAGACAGCTCGTACATTAATTTCGTTGATTTTGAAAAAGGCTTTTGACAGTATACATAGGGACAGTTTATGGAAAATACTGAGGGCTTTATGGAATTCCAAGCTGCATTGTGTCAATCATATAAATCCTCTTTGCCAACCTTACGTGTAGTGTTGGGGCAGAGCATACATCCTAAACTTTGAGGTGAAGACAGGAGTACGACAGGGATCGGATGCCCTTATCAACCACTCTATTTTTAACATCATAGACTGGGTGATGCGCCAGACAACAGAGGGCAGTCCAAGAGGAATAAGATGGACTACATTTTCTACAGTCGAAGATCTGGAATATGCAGAGATTCGACATTGCACTACTAGCACATTCACATCAACACATCCAGAGAAAAAACGTCTTAGCCAGACTTAATAAGCATTTTGAGCCAGCCACCCCGTGGGGCTTGGAACATCAATTTAAAGCGAAGTCAGTACAGTCATGACTGCTCAATGTGAGGTCAAGATCCCTGAAGCCCGATATCAGTAAGGCTTGAATCATCAATTGAAGTGTCAGAGGTCAATGACGCTACAATTGAACACGCCTATAATACCTAAGGATAGCAGCATGGTACAGACAGACAACCACTAGGAGATACACAGTAGGGCAGCAAAGTACATCAACGAACAAATGAACTATAGGCAAGAACAGCAGATGAACATAGCAAGAACTACCTTTTTTAGCCATAAACAACATCTGGAAGTCCTCTCAATACAGCACAAGCACAAAATTAATATTATATCAGAAGCTGTTGTGCTTTCTGTGCTTCTCTATGGTGCGGAATGCTGGAGAGTTACAGAGAAGGAAATGTAGAAAATGTCCTCTTTTCACACAACATGCTAAGAAAAATTCACCGAATCTTTTGGCCGAATACCATCACCAACCAAGATCTGCTTACTCGGAGCAAGCAAGAGGACATGCACACCATCATAGCTGGCAGACGCTGGAGCTGGGTTGGCCATGTCCTAATGAAGAGGATCAACATCTCAGATTATGCCATGAAGGCAAGGAAAACAGCTATGCCTTATTTTAGCTGTAATAAATCATTGAACCGTCCTTATACATCGCAAATAATATTGTATCACCAAAGATCACAAATGTGTAAGGATAAATATCTGAGCTGTAAGTGCGCTTTCTGAAGTTCTCTATGGGTAGCGCCCATACTGGGTGTTGAGTTACGAGGAAGGAAATGTCGAAATTGTCCTCTTGTTCAGGACAACTTGCTGTAAGAAAAACGTTCATCCGGTGAGACTTTGGAGGGAACGGAGATCAACCATCACCAACCCTGAGCAGAACACGTGACTTGTGAAACTAGCAAGGCTAAAAAGACGCAATTGGTGGACAAAGGCCACAATTTCAGTCACATAGCGGACACGATGTAAAGTAATGGAGCAAAAGGGACCTTGGCCAGTGTACGCTCAGAAGAGGGGGACACCCTGATGATGCTGATGCCATCACAAGATTAAAACTTAGCGTATGCCTTTTATTTGACTCCTGAAGGCAAAAACGAAAGACAGAAGATGCTCGTACATATTTCAAATAACAAAGTAACTATGGCTTGAGAGGGTCTGTGGATCTTGCCTGAGATGCTAAAGAATGAGACCAGATGTATGGGGGCACTGTACGAAGAGATGGCACTTGCCGTAGTCTGACGCTAAGTTCATACTTG
Organism: Oreohelix idahoensis; assembly: GCA_024509875.1. Taxonomy (NCBI): domain Eukaryota; kingdom Metazoa; phylum Mollusca; class Gastropoda; order Stylommatophora; family Oreohelicidae; genus Oreohelix; species Oreohelix idahoensis. The sequence goes on along the minus strand of JAMPIV010019258.1, from coordinate 3,780 downwards.
AGCTTTGTGGAATTCAGTCTTGTTGTTGCAATTACAAGACGCCACGCTAGGCGTGATGGCCATTGACGTGGCTAGTTTGACGGTTGGGCTGGCTAAGGATCAATAAAAGTAGAAGGGGGGGTGTGATGATTCTGTTTTGTGCATAAACGACGAGTTCACTGCACTGATAGAAAAAAATGTCCTCAACCCTGTCTAATCTTGAGGTAGGTGATACGCAAAGACGCACTGCGCAGAATTTTTGATTTTTTTGCTAAAAATCTAGTTGGAATGAAAGAGAGGGGGAAATAGTGGAAATGTTGTGGCTAAAATTAATCTAGGGTTAGATTCGTGTAGGAAGGCATGTAGAACCAAGTGTGTTTTTGTATCAGAAAAACGCAAGTAGAGGACAGGACGGACCAATGACAATAATAATACTTGTCTGAGTGGAGATATGACTAATTGAACTTTTGGTTGGAGGGTTTGAAATTTTGAAAGGGGGGGAAGTCGGTGATTGACACAGATAATCATATTATCGGCCGCTTTCAGACGCGCCATTTTGCCAAGAATCCAACATAAAAAAATTGTCAGTTGTAGGACCACAGTAATTCTTCAGTGGTGTATTTCCCAGAAGCTAATTGCAATATTTAGAGGGACGCCATACTAGAGCCAGCAGCTTGGAGTGAGTTTTGCTAGAATCATAAACTCGTGTTCTCATATCATCATTATTCTGGTAACGAATGTAAGTATTTATTTTGCTTTGTCTATTCGCCTAATATTGATTTAATGTTTCGAGTGTTTTGATACTGCCATATGCTAAAATACTATTCCCTTTCAACAAGAGTAAGGATTCGCTCTTGATCCCAGCCCAAGTGTTCAGGGTCTTAGAGACAAACAAAATACATAAAGCCAGCAAGGATTATGAAGGGCGGATCAAGTGTTGAGATCAGGGAACATATCACCTATCTTATTTCAATAGCAGGAAGCTAATGCAACATTATTGTCAGTTATGTAGTCCTTGGGGAAATAGTTCTATGGTTGAAACCACTTGGTTAAGATGTGCTGTATGGTCAGAGAGATTATGACCCCGTCTATGTGGTGTTGTTGTGTAGTGTTGTGTGTAGAAGTGGCTCAGGAGGTAGAGTTCTGACACATGACCCAATACTTTTGTTGCAGAAGTGTGAGTTTCTGTTTGGCACCAAAGTGGTGTCAAATGCTGTGTTGATTATATACATGTGTGGACCAGTGCAGTTGTAGTATTTTGTGCACCGAGCAGCCTTATATTGCCCCAAGCACGGAGAGGTGGGGGCCACCAGGATTCCAGCACCAGAATCTACTCAGTCAAGATACTCAGTGAGCGTCTGGGCCTGCTGGACTTCACCAACTTATTTTTCTAACTAACACACCAAACTATATTAACATCAACTAGAAGATCATACCATTTTTTTGTAGGGGAAATAAAACTTGGTATTACTCCCATCAGTGAATGGACAATGTTTGGTAGTTAGACTGGGAGTGATGATATCACCCCTGACAACGGTGCATCTATCTAGATAATAAGTTCTCCCTGGGACTAACATCTTGTAAATATAAAGATACACGTATACTATTGGAGCATGACGGCAGTCATTGGGCGAGGAAATACTATGTACACCATTTTTTATTTATTTATGACCGCTATATTCATGCATTTCATTCATAATTTCAAAACCTTTCATATGTGTCTGACCAAAATAAACGTTCTTGGTTCAGAACAAATAAACTTAAAGAAATTTTAATATCAAAAATTTAAACAGCTTGAGTTAGTTCAGTGTTGTATTGGGGATAAAGTGGCGTTTTATTAATATTATTTAGAACTATTTTATTAACTATATCTGTGTTGTGTGTGTATGTAAATCTTTTTTTTTTTACCACATAACACTGGGTATACATAATCATGTACCCCTAGATTTTAAAGCGTAGCCACATTTTAGTTAAAAAAGATATTTGTGAGGGTCCGTAAGTGGTAGCGAAGAAGGTGCCTTCTGAAAATTCACAGCTACATTTTTCTCAGGGATTTATTCACAGTGACTAAATGCCATCAAATTAGTTGTTGAGGTAATTTTTTTACCATAGTGTGTACTCACTTACATATTTGGGGTGTTATAAAATGGAAAATTAGCTTTTCAGTTATTAACTAGCGATTGGTGGCAGAGGGATGAAGGTTTATATTATGGTTTGGGACACATTTAAAATCTATTAAATTGTGGTATTAAAAAAATTGGTAATAAGATTCACATTAGTGGTAGTTAATTTTTAATTTTTTAAAGATATTATTTTAGTTTGGATACTAATTAATTATTGGTTTATTTGCTCAGTTGTTAAATTACTAAATAATGTTTATGGCGGAGTTTTTATTTGGTGCTTTTTAGGGTGAGGTATTGGTGGTATTTTAACGAATGGTTATTATGGTCAAACACATTTTCACCAAGTAAATGTATTCCGGATAACCCCTACATTTTTCTTAACAATTAGAAAGTGGAAGATAGGATTTATTTAAATGAATTGTTATTATAGGTTCAAATTGGGGGTAAAATAAAAATCTGTATGTACATTTAAACTGCACCGGGGAACGGAATACCCATGCTGGTCCATGGGGGCTAGTGGTGGGGCAAAGAAGATAAAATGATTGCGTGCCGAAAGGGTTATGTGTGGTGATGAATTAAAAAAATTCGATGAAGGATGAAATTAGGAAAAGAAAAAAGAGTTTTGTGTTAGAGTTATGAAAAGGGATTTTAGTTTAGAAAAAAACGGTTTTAACGAAAGGAAAGTCAAAAGAAAAAAAGATTGATGCCGCGAAATTTGGCTATTCCTGGAGTTGTTAAAAAAAAAGAAAAATGAGAAAATTGGAGATCTGAGGAAAAAAGGAAAAAATTGATTAAATAAAAAAAAAAAAATGGTCGTATAAAAATACTGAATTAATCGTCCTTTTATATATAAATCCCTATTAATTTAATATTTAATTCAAATGAATTAAATCCTTTCTTATTAAAACCCTTTTCATCCCCATTATCATCCCAAAATGCACCTTGTAAATTTACCATGTTAAAGTTTCTACCTCCATTATCTTTAAGTGAAAATTTAAAACCAATTACTCCCCAAAAGAAGTATACATCCTGGGATTAAAATAATTTTAACCACCCTACTAAAATAAAACTCTTTAATAAAATCCAAATTTTCAAAAAAAAAATTTAACTTCCCCCATATTTTATTCTAAACCCTAAACAATCCTTTCCTTAATCTGTACCAACACTCCCACAACTCCCAATAACCCTCTCCAATCCCCCCACAACATCCAATACACCCTCCTTCAAATATTTATAACCTCACCTCCCCCCAATATCCAAACACATACCTCCAACCAAACTCCCATCCCCCTACCCCATACTACCCCATTTTCTCCCCACCAACAACCCCCCCCCCACCCTCCATTCCCCCCCACCCATCCAAATACTCCCAACCAATTACCATCATCCATTTTCCCCAGCACCCCCCACTCCCCCCACAACTCCACCCCCTCACCACCATCTTTTACCATAACCCCCCATACTCCACAAACAAACCACACCCCCACGACCCCCCTTCCACCCCCCCTCACCCAACCCACCCCGATCTCCCACCACCACCCATCCTTCCCAACACACCATCCCGTCCAACCGCCCATCCCCAACCTTATCAAATCCCAACACGCTCCCCCCAACACCAACCTCCAACACCCACCCCCACCACCACAACAACCCACCCCACCCACCAAAACCCCCCCCC
>JAMPIV010019257.1:0-28567 GCA_024509875.1 Oreohelix idahoensis | reverse complement strand
AAGGAGAAAGTTTATCATGTAAACCTGTTAAAGAAGTATCTGGACAGACCACTCCAGGAAAGCACCCCTTACTGACCTTGGCTATCGCAACTCAAATGCAAAAGGAACCACTCACCTCACATGAATACCCATTACATCCTTGTGAAACAGCCGCACAGGTAAAAGTCAGTAAGCACCTGACTAAAAAAACCAGAGGGAGAGAGTTCAACAGGTTCTGGAGGAACATACAGATGTATTAACAGATAAACCAGGCCATACAAATTTGCTACAGTATGACATGAAACTGGTAGACTCAAACCCAATCTGTATGAGAGCCTATTCTATTCCGTTCGCGAAGGAGAAGGCATTGAAAGAAGAAATAGATTATTTGTTGAAGGAGGGGATTATTTCACACAGTGAATCATCTTTTAGCTCCAGTGTAGTTTTGTTGAGAAAACCATCTGGGGAACACAGACTGTGCATAGATTACAGGAAACTGAATGCTGTCACAGAAGGACAAGTGGACCCATTACCAGACACAAAACAGTTATTTGCCAGATTAAACAAGGCAAAATACTTTTCAAAGGTGGATCTTAGTAAAGGCTATTACCAGATTCCAGTGAAGCCTGAAGTGAGGCCTTATTTGGCTTTTAGCACTTCGGATGGACATTATGAATTCAACATGCTACCATTCGGACTGAAAAATGCTCCGAGTGTATTTTCAAGGATGATGCGCAAATTGTTGGATCCCCTGAATAACCCATGTATCACGAATTTCATGGATGATATTCTCGTCGCCACAGAGACATTTGAAGAACACATTGACTCCCTAAAAATGTTATTTGATAGGCTTAGGGAGGCGAACTTGACTGCTAGGCCAAAAAAATGTTGTATTGGATGCAAAGAGTTGGAATTCTTGGGACACACTGTATATCAGGGCAACATGACCCCTGACCCCAAGAACGTGGAAAAACTGCAGAGAGCACCTAGACCACAAACAAAAAAAGGACGTGCGATCATTCGTGTCGTTATGTGGTTTTTACCAAAAATATATCAAAAATTTTAACTCAATATGTGCTCCTCTGACTGATTTGACTCGCAAGGGACATCCAGATAAAATAGTTTTTACGGCGCAATGTGAATTAGCGTTCCAAGAGTTAAAGGAAAAACTCACTAGCAAGCCTATTCTCAAACTGCCTGATTTGACACAGGACTTTGTCGTAAGAACAGATGCAAGTAATGTAGGACTCGGGGCGGCTTTGTTGCAAAGATCATCTTCACCTGATGGGGAACTGAACCCAGTCGCTTATGCAAGCCGCAAATTGAATAAGGCGGAACAAGGATATTCCACAAGCGAAAAAGAATGTTTAGCGTTAATCTGGGCAATAAAGAAGTTTCAAATCTATCTGTATGATAGGACTTTTGTGGTCCAGACGGATCATCAGCCCCTAGTATTCTTATCTCAGGCTAAGCATGAAAACGCAAGATTGTTGAGGTGGTCTTTATTACTGCAACCTTATCAGTTTAGTATTGAGTACATCCCAGGGTCATTGAATGTCGGTGCAGATTTCCTCAGTCGGCACCCCTGTGATCAAAATTAGGGTAGTGGTAGGCGTGAGGAGTAATTTTATCTATGTGTATCCCTGGTTTTGGAACTTGTCGTAGGCATGTTTTCAAGTGGGGAGATGTGTGATAAATTTAACCGTGATACAACGTTAAAATATCTCCAAAGATAAAATGTAGGGATAAAAATAATGCGTAAGCTACTAGAAGACATGATCGCCCATGCCGCGGTTCACTACCCGCCATGGAAACTAACTTGTTAGACGTGAAGGCAAAATGTTGACCCTTGGAGACGGGAGGAAACGGAGATCAAAAAGAAAAAATATGACTGAACACGTGCTTGAAACTAGCAAGGCTAAAATGACGCAATTGGTGGAGAAAGGAAAAAAATTCACGTCCCCAAGTTGACACAATGTAAAGAAATGGACAAAAGGGACCTTAGCTATTATACGCAACAGTCATTTCTTGGACGCTTTTACGATACTTAGTCCTTTTATTTGAATGCAGCGGCAAACGCATTACAGAAGATGCTCGAACATATTTCAAAAAAACAACTAACCTTGAAAAAGTAACCTTTTCTTAATAATAATGTTAGGAATATAAAACCTAGCTAGTCTGATGGCCCATCTTGAGCAGAGAAATAATATGCTTTCATTTATACAGACGTATAGATAATAATGAAGATATTGACAAAAGACTGTGTTGTTCATAACAGACGAGCGACTGCACTGTTAAAAAAATGTCACTAATTTTCAAAAAATTGCGGCCTTGAGACTCAAGTGCTAAAATCTAGTTGGAATGAAAGAGAGGGGGAATTAGTGGAAAATTGTGGCTAAAAATAACTCTAGAGGCAGATTCGTGTAGGAAATGCATGTAGAAACAAGTGTGTTTTTGTAAAAAACGCAAGTAGAGACAGACGGACCAACAGACAAATATACATACTTGACTGAGGTATGACTGAATTGACTTTTGGTAGGAGGTTTGAAATTTGAAAGGGGGAAAGTCGGTGATTGGCCACAGATAATCATATTATCGGCGCACAGACGCGCATTTTTGCCATTCAACATAAATTGTCCAGTAGTAGACACAGTAATTCTTCAGTGGTGTATTTCCCAAAAGCTAATTGCAATATTTAGAGGGACGCCATACTAGAGCCAGCAGCTCAGCTGAGTTTTGCTAGAATATAACTGTGTTCTGTATTCATAATTCTGGTAAGAATGAAAGTATTTCTTTGTATATTTTAATATTGTTTAATGTTTCGAGTGATTTGATACTGCCATATCAAAATCTATCCCTTACAACAAGTAAGGATTCGCTCTAGATCCCCAGCCCAAGTTCAGGGTCTAGAGACAAACAAAATACATAAACGCCAGCAAGGATTATGAAGGGCGGATCAAGTGTTGAGATCAGTGGAACATATCACCTATCTTATTCAATAGCAGGAAGCTAATGAACATATTTCAGAATATGTAGTCTTGGGGAACTAGTACTATGTGAAACCAACTTGGTAAGATGTGCTGTATGGTCAGAGAGATCTGACCCCGTCTATGTGGTGTTGTTGTGTGGTGTTGTGTGTAGAAGTGGCTCAGGAGGTAGAGTTCTGACACATGACCCAATACTTTTGTTGCAGAAGTGTGAGTTTCTGTTTGGCACCAAAGTGGTGTCAAATGCTGTGTTGATAAATACAAGTGTGGACCAGTGCAGTCTAGTATTTTGTCAGAGCAGCCTTATATTGCCCCCAAGCACGGAGAGGTGGGGCCACCAGATTCCAGCACCAGAACTACTCAGTCAAGATACGTGAGCGTTTGGCCTGCTGGACCTTCACCAACTTATTTACTAACTAACACACCAACTATATTCCCATCAACTAGAACATACCATGTTGGGAAATAAAACTTGTATTCCTCCCATCAGTAAATGGACAATGTTGGTAGTCATAGACTGGGAGTGATGAAGCCACCCCAACAGCACATCCATTAATCGTTCTCCCAGAGAAATTACAAATATAAACAGTAGTAATATTAACTAGTCGTGTAAAATACATATGTACACACCTTTCATTTATTATGCCATATATTCATGCATTTCATTCATAATTTCAAAACCTTTCATATGTTCTGACCAAAATAAAACCTTGGTTCAGAACAAATAAACTTAAAGAAAATTTAATATCAAAAATTTAAACAGCTTGAGTTAGTTCAGTGTGTTAAAAATTCTATTAATATTATTAGACTTATTAAATATCTGTGTGTGTGTGTATGTAATCTACCACAACACATTACATATCAGTACCCTAGATTTTAACGTAGCCACATTCATTAGTAAAAAAGATATGTGTGAGGTCGTAAGTGGTAGCAAGAAGGGCCTTCTGTAAATTCACAGCTACATTTATCTCAGGATCCTTCACAGCTGACCTCATGCATCACACTAGGTAATATCACAACCATACAGTACCATCAAATCCACTACAATATTTACAAATAACAGATTTAATAATCATTTAGTTTTAACAAGGGTTCAGAAAATAAATAATGATATAGCGATATAGCAGTCACAGTGGTGGTTCAGGAAAGTATGTAGACAAGTTAATATCAGATCAGATCGTCGTCTTCTGTTAGCCAAAATAGAAGACTCTTATAAAATACACAACACGACATAACTACATACAACAGTTTAACATAGGGTGGACCAGCGATCAAGCAGCGAATGACACATTTACAGTTACACTATGTCATAGATACCAAGTCCATGCTTCGAAAGGTTCAAAATGGTTGGATACGACATAAATGGAAAACATTCATAGAAGCTTCAAGTCTGCAGGAGCTGGTGTCGATCTACTGTGCTGATCATGCAGGTGTACGCGGTAATGAGAGAGCTGACAGACTAGCACCAAGAGCTGGTGTCGATCTACTGTGCTGATCATGCAGGTGTACGCGGTAATGAGAGAGCTGACAGACTAGCACCAAGAGCTGGTGTCGATCTACTATGCTGATCATGCAGGTTTACGCGGTAATGAGAGAGCTGACAGACTAGCATCAAGAGCTGGTGTCGATCTACTATGCTGATCATGCAGACGTACGCGGTAATGAGAGAGCTGACAGACTAGCACCAAGAGCTGGTGTCGATCTACTGTGCTGATCATGCAGGTGTACGCGGTAATGAGAGAGCTGACAGACTAGCATCAAGAGCTGGTGTCGATCTACTGTGCTGATCATGCAGAGGTACGCGGTAATGAGAGAGCTGACAGACTAGCACCAAGAGCACCCACAGTGAGGACATAGGATATGGATACGGGAGAGATACTGAGAACAATTAATGATCGCCTGTTAGAGAACGACACTGCAAAAGATGAATCATTAAGGTTGAGACTGTTAGAATCTGGCATCAAAGGTCAGGCTAGCAGAGATGGACGTATGAGACGATACATCCGCCGTATTTATTACCAGCGAGCTACATGAACAGTTAGCATTCACAGTCTTCGACATTTACTGAGAAAGACTGCGCACCTGTGGATTTTCTCGGAGTGCAATGATGTCGATTCTGTTCAACAATAAACAATAACAATACGCACCAAGTGCTCCAATAACTAGAATTAATAGCGAATACAGAAGACATTTGCAAGAGATTTTTTAAAGAAGTATGGACTAAGACCCGTGGACAATTTCTTGGAAAAAAGAGAGCACCTGCATAAAATATGGATAAGAACAGAAACTGTGAATAAGATAAATTAAAGAGGGAAGAAAAGCTTCAACAGAAACTAAACCTAAAGGTCTTTACTGGAGGCTTATGAAATATAAATGAAAGCAAACAAAGAAGTAAGAAGGATCACCGGAAGATGCCAGAGAAAATATATAACAATAATTAAGCTATATGAAATGTAACTGATCTGTAGTACAGTAAAAAGACGCTAACAGGGAAATATAGACAAGAATGTAAATTTTGTTAGAAAAATTGAAGAGAAAATGTACAGGTGGAGTGTATTTTTTTTTTTTAACTTTTAAATAGACCAGCTTCACCACATTAATCAGACACCCAGCCAGCAGAATAAATGACACACGTTAACTGTGAAAAACCAAAATTAGAAAGAAATAAAAGAAACAGCCATAGCACTTCTTAGAGATGGACAAGTTGGGACCCCAAGATGCAGCAATAGTGAAGGCAGTCAGCGACCCATAGCTGTACTGCTTGAATCAGGACCAGCGAACCAGAGCTGGTCAAGACCGCACTCCACCTCCACGTGGTGGTCATGGAAACAGTCTGCAGCAGTGCAGTCTGGCTGAGCGAGTGCGGATCGCAATGGGAAGGCAAACCCGGTCCCTAAAAAATGCCGTGCTGAAGTCGGATGTGTCGACCGAAAGGTGCAGATATCACAGCTGAGGCGTAAACAGACACAACGCAACCACCGTCCTTTTCAGGGCGAAAGAGGATGAGGAAGAAGAAGAAGGACAAGCTGCGGGACCAGATAGCATTCCAGCAAGGTCACCAAAGCAGACACTGACACCTCTGAATAGATGTTATGCAAATTACTCCGTAAAGTGATGGAGAAAGAAGAAATACGATCAGATTGCAAGGAAGCATGGGAGATATGCAAGGGGAGACGAGTTACAGATGTTACGTTCAGTGTCAAGGAACATATTTATGAGCATCATCCATGAGAGAAAATCCGAACGTTTGGCTAAGAAACAGATCCTGTTCAACAGACCGCACAAGTCAATGCACTGAATATATGTTTCTTGAAAACATGATGTCTCCTATATCAAACTGATATGAAGTGGGAAAGTTTATGTACATCTCTCCATTTTCGTTCTTGTCCCAAGTGCATGTTTTACAATCAAAGCCGGTATTATCTTAACCCACATTTAGAGGCAGGTCACCTATTAGATTTGTAATGTTAATTTTTGTCTTTTCACTCATATTTTCAAATGTGGTGTAAAATTCTTCTTGTGCTTATTCTCCTTATCACTTGTTGCAGCATAACACTGAATGATATTTATCTTTATTCTCCGTTTGCCAGTTTGGAATGTTGCTAATGTTAGTGTGGGTTTCATTACTTCCCATCTTATGATTTGTTTTATACCTTCTTGTTGCAGCATTACATCATTGCCCAAGCACCAGATTCGTAGAATTTTCTTAAAAGACAACCAAAAGTAAGTAAACAACCGAGATTAGTTTGAGCTTTGTCTGAGTTGCGTCATACGCCTCCTTATCAGATGACCTTCTTCTATATTGAATTCTTCTTCTATCTCCTTCGCCCCCAGACATCCACACTAATGACATTAATTTCCTACAGAATTGTGTAGCATACAATAAGCTCAACTTTCCATAGCCCCCTGTTTACAAATTGCTTTTATAGGTTACTGCGTTACTGTTTATCTATCCTCTTCCGTGTCCCAGTAAAATATGGGCGATGTAAATCCACACCATTTTTTTGGGACAAAGTTTCCTGCCAAACTCCCGACTGGTTGTCATTAAGATGTATTACGTCTATAACTGCAGAGAATGTATTCAATTGTTATGACTGTCTTACTTGTAATAATGTGCCTAATTATTCATTCCATGCTACACCGCTTTATTGAAGTCTACATATAACTGTTCTCCTGATTCTTAAATGCACGTATTTAATTTGTTAGTTCAATACAATAAATAAATACATATTATATTTTAAAAAATTAAAAATTGTATGCGTGTTAGTGCGTGTGAGTGCAGATAATGTGGATTTCTATGTAATTATAAATTGTTATTTCATAACTTCAGATGCAATAATGTTTGTGTTCGGTTCCAAGCCATTTTCATCCCTTTCTTCTTTATAAGAGTATTTTGTTGATCATACATTTACATTTACTTCAATTTATTAATTTTTTTTGTTTGAACCGCTCTTGTAATGGAAAGCTGAAGTTTGCGTCCGCACTGGCCGCTGTCAGCTCTCTCTTGTTGTAGGATTGTTTACAGGTAGTGGCAATTGATCGGGATCCATTCTCAGGAGATGGCAAAGCCACTTAATTTTCTGTCTCTCTTCATATACTTGATGCAGGATGTAGTTCCTACAATTTTCTGTCTCTCTTCATATACTTGATGCAGGATGTAGTTCCTACAATTGTCTGTCTCTCTTCATATACTTGATGCTGGATGTAGTTCCTACAATTGTCTGTCTCTCTTCATATACTTGATGCAGGATGTAGTTCCTACAATTTTCTGTCTCTCTTCATATACTTGATGCTGGATGTAGTTCCTACAATTTTCTGTCTCTCTTCATATACTTGATGCTGGATGTAGTTCCTACAATTGTCTGTCTCTCTTCATATACTTGATGCTGGATGTAGTTCCTACAATTGTCTGTCTCTCTTCATATACTTGATGCTGGATGTAGTTCCTACAATTGTCTGTCTCTCTTCATATACTTGATGCAGGATGTAGTTCCTACAATTTTCTGTCTCTCTTCATATACTTGATGCTGGATGTAGTTCCTACAATTGTCTGTCTCTCTTCATATACTTGATGCAGGATGTAGTTCCTACAATTTTCTGTCTCTCTTCATATACTTGATGCTGGATGTAGTTCCAACATTTTTAATGACGTCATAATTTCTCATTCTCTCTCGTGGCAAATTAAATGGCTTTTGTTAAGCGTCTCATCTCACAGGATGGGATTTTCCTCTACGTGCTTTTGACGAGGAACATGTTTGGTACTGAAAGAAACGAGTTGGTATGAATTTACTATTTATCAGCAACCTTTCAGTTTCCAAATGGTTATTCGAGTGAGTAGTGGTGACAGGTAACAAGTCACTGCGCTGGCTTTTGACTTCTTGTTATAAATTTCGCTGTCAAGTCTTTCATTTTCTGCGAAAAAGTTTCATAGATATTTGAACTTTAGAACCGCTTGAAGCTTGCTTTTGTTGACGTGTAAACAAAGTGCGGCTGCTGATCTGCTGAACTTCATTGTTTATGACATAAATGCGCGAATCTTCATGCTGTATCTTTCACAAGTTCAAATAGGAGCAATTGCATAGTTTCGCAATCAAAATAACAATGTGTCTCGTTTTGGCGAAGTGCGTCCCATTCAGCATAGACACAGGGTTAGTCCGTTGCATTAGGACGTATGTCCAAATATAAAATACCTTGTGGTCTGGTCATTGTTATAGCTCGCACTTTGCCATTGGATGTCCTCTCTGTATATTAGATTTTGGTCATCTGCAAATGTTAACTCATTCAGTGAGTTGTATTTTTCATTTTCCGATAGCACATAACATTTCTAACTTTTTTGGGTACATCAAATGCACCACTGAGTGGATCAGTTTGTCTTAATACATTTTTTTTTCATTTATGGTACAAAGTTCTAACGTTATATAATAGCTGTCCTTATATTCCACAATCTTCTAATACTTTTCAAAGTTTATTCCTATCCACGTTACCGAAAGCCTTTTCCTGATCTATAAACACTGTATTTAATTGACTGTCATAGTAGATACTGTTTGACAAGCTTTTGTGAATGGATGAAGGACGTTAGTTTTATTTAGAGCGGTGAGCAAAATGATGAGGAGAGCTACAAATGGTAAGTCCAATAATCGATAATGTACTTTTCTTCATGTAAATCTTCTTTAGAAAAGGAAGAAACATTTGCACCAGCTTTTCTGGAAAATAAGGAAACGGCTTGCATTGCACTGTGCGTTTAGTACAAGCCACCTTGAACACCCATTAAAAGAACAAGTATACCTTTCAATCTTTTCTTCATGCAATTGTAAGTGTGTTAGAAATATTTACACCGTGATTTTCGTGCACTGCATTGTGTTTTGATTGAAAGTGATCTAGAACAAACATCACCACCATCGTACATAAGTAACGCTTAAATTTTTAATTTTATTCAAGGAACTCAACCCTGAAATCTTACAATATATATAATATATATATAATATATATCATGACAGGCAGTATATATATATATAGGTATAATACGAATATTATTATATATATATATATGTATATTTTAGGGATATTATAATAATATATATATATAAGATTTATAATAATAGATTGTATATATATATATATTTGTGATAATATATAGATATATATAGAATATATATAAATAAATAAGTAGATATATAGTTATATGTATATTTAAGGCTTTATATATATATATAATATATATATATTTGCAAATATAAAGAATAAAAGATATATTTATATATATAGAATATAAAATATTATATATATAAATAATATATATTTATATTTATATATAAACATATATATATAAAATAAATATAAAAAAAGGATATATATATAATTATTAAATATATAGCCCTTAATAATATATATAAAATAAATATTTAAATAAAATATTATAGAAATATATTATATATATATATATATTATATATATATATATATATATATATATATATATATATATATATATATATATATATATATATAGACATATATATATATATATATATATACATATATATATATATATATATATATATATATATATATATACTATATATATATATATATATATATATATATATATATATATATATATATATATATATATATATATATTCAGGACACTGACCCTAAAGGCAAAACCTTTTAAATTTAACAGCACATTTTCAAACAATGTTGTGACGAAAAAGCTGTTAATTAGTCAAATCATTACATTTTATTTACATATTCCAACTTCTGAGACTTCTATATGTGCTGCAGATGCTGAAAGTTCAAGATGTTGGCTGTAATTCATCTTCCGTCATTATTTTGACGAGTTACGTGCTTGGAATCTTCTCAACTCTGTTAGCACAACATGGTTTTTAAATTAAACATTGACTTAAAAAAGCAAACCGAACTTTAATAATCAACACGGCCTAATGGTCTCTCTTTCCAGATGACGGGTACTAGCAGTATTACCCTGACAGTTGCACGTACCTTGCACAGGGCCAGGGTTACTAATTTGGTTATTTCATCACGCGTACTCAAGACCCATCTGTTGTCGGTGTTTAACGTTGACTTCTGGCAACTGTGACCAAAAACTGAAAGAAGACAATTGTCTATTTTAAGTATCGGGTCTCCTGATATAATCACCAGGTGACTCCGCTTACACCCACCATTTCATCTTCCTCAGAATTTTCCCCTATCCTTGAACATCAAATCAGCACCAATTACGTCAGATGAAAGATATATATATATATATATATATATATATATATATATATATATATATATATATATATACACACACACAACTTACTGTTGGTATAAAATAAATATTTACACTTTGATATGATCATCCACTCGCTGCTCCTTATGGGGCCTGGGGCTACTCTGCTATTGGTTACAACTTACTCCAAAATATTGGGTGACTTTAAACACAGATTTGATATACAAAAAGCTGTAATTTCCTGCAACTAGTTTCAGATGCAGTAATTGCTCAGATAGATGAAGTTACAGCACACTGAATCATTCTAATCTTTCTACACGAAGAAGTTAAGGCTTGCACTTCTAGTACTTTTATGAGAGTTTTACACTTCTCTAATCTTAGCAGCTACTCCTAGTTCTGTGGAATCTTATTTTACGAGCTCTTATTTTGACTGTCTGTGATCTCCTCTGATGAAGATGGAATTAGCCGTGCGAAAACCTTAAAACGTTTTATATGTACTTGTGACTAAACATTAATCTCAAAAAGACATAAGTGTGGTGAAGTGGGATGTTATAAATATTTATAGGGGACTTAGTGTACTGACTGAGATCAGCTGTGAAGGTATCTATATCTATTAAGAGTAGTGTATTATAGATAACCTTACTTGCTACCACATATCTATATATCTCAGTCAGAATTATTCTGGAATAGTGTGATGACTACGTTATGTGTCTAGGGTATGTGTATGATGAAGTGTAAGTCACAACAACAGACAGATAAACAATGTAATTTAATCCACTACTCTTGACAACACTGTGACACTCACATACATATAACACTCTATGAGAATATCTTAAGGAGTCACTGATAACTTTTCAAATAACAATATGTATTCATTGTTGTCATAAAGGTATATGTGTCCTGATTCAAATACAAAGGAACCAGGGATCACAATCAATTTTAATTACAAGTATATGTACAGACTTTATCAATATGAATATTGTAGTGACATATATTATTAAAAATATCCTATGTGTGTCAGTTGTGTAGTAGTAATATGAGGTAATACTGGTTTTGTTTTGTTCAAGCTCTGTTGGTATTTGTCATCATGACTTCAATAGTTTGTCTTTTGGGACTAGTATTGGAGCTGTTCTCAGTTCCTGATATTAAGACAATTAAATTCCCCTCTGAATATTATTTTTACAAAGTCATTTCAAGATGAGGGGACATAATGTTGAGCTCAGCTGGCCAAAGCAGCTTATCTTGCGTGATGGCGGCAGGAAAGGACTCCTCTGCTCGACTCTCCCCTCGGCTCTGGAGACACCTCACTGATAGCTAAATGGACCAAGGAGTATGCTGTCCGACTCTGGATTCAGCAAAGCTCTGACCAGGTGCTGCTCAATACCATCAAGACCACGGTCCCTGAAATCAAGAAGGATGTACCTTCTACTTCATAACTAACTTATACTCTCTTTTTACACTGATCACAACACATCACAAACATTGAGTTCAGAGCGTTAGGCCAACTATCAGCTTCATGTGAAATACTTTATTCCAGCATTAACCTCCTTAATGGTTACTACGCCTCTGCACTTCCAGCATTATTTCTGTCTAATCAATAATCTAGGTGTCAGTGTACTGTTTGGCCATTCCATGCAGTTTTACTTTCCTCCGACACCTTCTGTTCAGGCGGGAGCATTATAGGCTTTACATCATGTTTGCTACTGAACTACACATATATACAGGCATAAATTAACAATTCACATTCAATTTTCATTAAAAGATACTGAATGTTTCAAGCTTACCACAATTCATGGAAACAAACACAGATACGTTGATTAGCAATGAATTCTGGCACAAAATACTGGCACAAATTCCCATCTGCTTATGTTCCAGGCTTTTATTTAACACAAATATGAGCTGGCTTCAACGCACTGTTGCTTTATCAAGCTTATTTGCACTAGTGGTCTCGAACTAACGCTCCTAAGTGAGTATATCAGCGAGTCTAGCCAATGGAGCCACGTTTCGACAAGTGTTTGAAAAAATGTTACCTTTCCACGTCTCCCCTAACAACGATAGATAGTATTTATAGCCCGACCAATCGTGGTTAGTCTTTCATTTGTTGCGCTCCAATCAATTTGGAGTTTACATGGTAGGCTATTTCTGTAACGTAAGGTTTTTTCAAACACGTTATAAAAAAATTTTATGAGCAGAAATGATTCCATGTTGTCAGGCATCCCCACTATTTTATTTTGGTTATAATTTATTAATTCCTGGACTATTTGCGTAACGTTTTACATATTCTTTGTCAGCAAGCCCTAAGGAACCCAAATATCCAAATTTAAAAGAGCTACGTGGCTGCGTTCAAAATATGCAATTTCTTCTACCTACTGTTTCGAAGATGTGCTGTCTGGGTACTGTAATGTTTTCAAACGTAAACCCATCTATTGTTATCTTTCCTAATAAGCGTTTTTTTTATTTTAAAACCTAACTCTGGGAAGGGTAGTGTATTTTATCACTGTTCGTCCGAAAAAGTTAGTGCATGTAGCCTAACACGCGTGATAGTAGTAATTGTGTATCGCGTTACGCTTGTTGGGGGTGGCATTAATAGCGAGACGCGTGTTTAATTTTGCATGCGTTCCTGATTTTATTCGCCCCTCTCTCTTTCTATTTGAGTCCATCTGTTCGTTCGTTTTGGTAACGCAGTATAATTAATGTTAGGATTAATTTAGGTCATTACGCAGTCTGCCTCTCAATGTTTTTCCAAGAAATACAGCACACGTTTCATTGAAGAAAGCGGGTATAATACAGTAAGCTTTTACTATCAACGTGAAAGCGTTACAATTTGCAGACGAAGCAGAAAACAAGGGGGATTTCGAGTACCTTCTTTGTGACAGCACTGTTATTTTACCATTGCTCTTTTCTTTATTAATTTTATTTGTTAGGCTTCATATTTACCTAATAATTTATATATGTGGATTAGAATATTCCACGACACCTCCCCTCTTAAAACAGACATTATATGTCAGTCCTTTATTCTATATACACATAGAGAAATTTATTATTATTTCTGGGGTTTACGGTGATTCTCATCACACGGATGGCGGCTTAAAAAATCCGCTCCCAAATTGGTTTTTCCAGATATATACTCAATGCTAAAATTATATGGAGCCAAAAGTAAAGACCATCGGAGTAACCTGGAGTTCTCATGCCTAGCCTGTGCTAGAAACGATAAAGGTTTGTGGTCTGTTTGCAACTTAAATGCCTTCCCATATAGATAAATATTGAATTTCTTTATCGCCCATATTACTGCAAGACATTCTTTTTCGCTAGTTGAGTAGTTGATTTCAGCTTTATTCAACTTTCTGCTAGCATATGCCACTGGGCTTAATTCCCCATCCAATGCATCTGATTTCTGTAGTAGAGTTGCACCTAACCCAATATTACTTGCATCCGTCCTTACTATGAATTCTTGACTTAAGTCAGGTAATTTCAAAATGGGTTTACTTGTGAGCTTTTCCTTCAATTCTTGGTAAGTCATTTCACATTGTGGTGTCCATGTAATGCGATCTGGATGTCCTTTACGTGTCAATTCAGTTAACGGTGCACATATGGAATTAAAGTTTTTGATATACTTCTGGTAGAAACCACATAATGAGACAAAGGATCTCACGTCCTTCTTGGTTTGTGGTCTCGGGGCTTTCTGTAGTTTCTCTAAATTCTTTGGGTCAGGGGTCATGTTTCCCTGATAAACTGTGTGTCCCAAAAATTCCAATTCTTTACATCCAACGCAACATTTGGTTGGTCGGGCTGTTAAATTTGCCTCCCTAAGTCGATCAAACAGCATGTTCAGAGAGTCAATGTGTTCCTCAAATGTTTCTGTTGCTATAAGGATATCATCCATAAAATTTGTTATACAGGGATTATTCAGAGGGTCCAATAATTTTCTCATCATTCTAGAGAAGACACTAGGCGCATTCTTCAATCCAAATGGCAATCTATTAAACTCATAGTGTCCTTCTGAGGTACTAAAAGCTAGGTATGGTCTAACCTCAGGCTTTACTGGAATCTGATAGTATCCTTTACTCAGATCCACTTTTGAGAAATATTTAGCTTTATTTAGCCTGGCAAACAGCTGATTTGTATCCGGCAATGGATCCACCTGTCCTTCTGTAATAGCATTCAGTCTCCTGTAATCTATACAGAGTCTATGTTCTCCAGAGGGCTTCCTTAAGAGTACAACACCGGAACTATACGAAGACTCACTGTGCGAAATAATTCCTTCCTTCAATAGATAGTCTATCTCTTCCTTCAAAGCTTTCTCCTTAGCAAACGGAATCGAATATGGTTTCATACAGACAGGTGTGGAGTCTATTAGTTTCATATCATATTCCAATAGGTTTGTATGCCCTGGTCGGTCTGTTAACACCTCTGCATGATTATTTAGAACCTGTTGCACTCTCTCTTTCTGAGTTTTCGTTAAATGTGTACTGATTTTCACCTGTGCTGCTGTCTCACAGGGGTGTAATGGATATTCAAATGATGAAAGTGGTTCCTTTTTCATCTCCATGGCGATGGACAAGGTCAACAAGTGTGTCTCTTCCTGATGTTCTCTTTCCAAATATTTCTTCAGGAGATTCACATGATAGATTTTTTCTTTCCCCTTCTTATCTATCTTATAATTTGTTCTAGACACCTTCTCTAAAACTGTATATGGACCCTGCCATCCAATTTGTAACTTATTCTGACTCCCAGGCAAAAGAAGCAGTACTTTCTCTCCCACAGCCAAATTTCTGTCTTTCGCCTTCCTGTTATAATAGGCAGCATGTTTCTTCCTGGCTTGTTTCAAATTTTCATTGGCAAGTTTCCAGCCAGTTTTTAACCGAGTGGTCAGCTCATTCACATATTGGTATGAAGATGTAATGTTTTCCTCTGCCTTTTCATCAGTCCACGTTCTTAACAAAGCTACATATGGACCTTTAATTGTGTGGACCTATTTGTCCATGCACCGGTATGGTCTCTTCCACTCGAAGCTTTATAGTGATGATTTTTCCTCCCAGAATTATCATTCACAAAACGACCGCTACCAATTTTTCTTTTGGGGCTTTCTCCCCACTTAAAATTCTTGATGAGAGATTTCCTCTCTACATCCTCTTCCTCCAGTTTGTTTAAGTCCGATTGAGGGATTGTCGGCTTATCCTGGGGTAAGACATCTTTTTGCACTCTCCGCATAGTGGCCATTGTAAAACAGTTAAGTGAAGCTTGTCCGTGAAAAGGGGCTTCCCATTCCATTTGGTCCACTTTATCAAATCTATTTTTCTTTTTATTATCAGGCCTAATTTTGCCCCGTGGCGTGTCCAGGTCCTGATCCATGTTCCCACTTGTGGGTGTTCCCTCATGTGCTATGCTACACCTTTCTACAAAATTCTCAATGTCCCATCTTGCTTTGGGCCAATAATAATTGTGAGCCACCTTTTGAATGATGGTACCTATCTTCTCATGGTCCCCATCTGGTTTCACATGTAGGCTCCTTATTAAGTCTGCCCTATATCTTTTTGGAAGTACCAGCTGTCCCGTGACCTTTGGATCTAGCTCCAGTCTTCCTATACATCAACTTGTTTTTCATGTAAAAATCTCCCTTGCCTGGAGTTGTATGACAAGTTGACAATTTTCTGAAACAAGGCTTGAGTGTTTTATCCCCAGCCTGTGCCTTCCTCATCTCTTCTGGAGTGGTATCTAACATAATATCCTCCTCCTGTCTTGAGGTCGACCTGACCTGAAGGGTTGCCATATACACAGGTTTCCTTCTGCAACGGTCAGTGTCATGATTGTCCATCTGACAATTTTTACACCACCTTTTTCCTTGGTTGAAAGATTTTCTTTCATCATATTTCCTTTCATCGAATTGTGGGAATTTATTTTTATTTTCATACCGTGGCCTATCAAATTGGTGCTTACCTTTATTTTGATCCTTAGGATCAAATTTATTAAAGTTCTGTGGTGCCCTAAAGTTATCCACTTGTTTCTTTTTATTACCTGTTACCTCTGCTTGAGCTGCTTGATACCTTTCAGCAACATTTAGCAACTCACCCAGCCTCTCTGCACCTTGTTCCATGAGAAACTTTCTCAGGTCTGGAGCCATGGACTCTCTTAATTGCTCTATAAGGACCATTTCCTTAAGATCTTGGGTTTTCCCCAGAGAAGTCCATTTCTCCAAGTATGTCTCTATTCGTGCAGAGAACTGGTGATAGGTTTCACCTGACAGTAGTTTAGCATTCCTAAATTTTTTCCTATAAAATTCTGCATTCTTTTCATACCTTAACAAAAGAGCCTGCTTTAGCATGTCATAATTTTCCTGATCACCTCTGCTCATTTTTGCAAAAACTTCATAAGCTGCCCCACGAAGTCCCTGAGATAACTTTAAGCTCCACCTTTCTCTCTCTAACCCATACGTGGTAGCTAATAGTTCATACCTATTTAGGTAGCTCTCTATATCATCGTCTTTCGCAACAAAATGATCTAAATGAAAATTCATAGCTGAGGTTGAGGCTCCTTGGCTAGCAGTGGCATCAGAGGCAAAGGGACTGGCACCATTTTCAGGAGCATGGCCCTGAAACTCAAACTCCCTTAGTCGTAACTCATGTTCCCTTTGTAATCTTTTCTCCTCCTTTTCTGCTTCCCTTTCTGCAGCTAATTTCTTCTCTTCCCTTTCTGCAGCTAATTTCTTCTCTTCCCTTTCTGCAGCTAATTTCTTCTCTTCCCTTTCTGCAGCCTGTCTTCTTTCCTCGGCTTCCAATGCTTTAGCCTCTTTGTCAGCCTCAATCTGCAACCTCTTAGTCTCAGTCTCAGCCTCAGCTTGCAACCTCTTAGTCTCAGCCTCTAACTTTCTTTCGGCCTCTTTTTCTAATCTTCTTTCTTCGCGTTCAATAAATTTGTCACATTCCGTAGTGACATAGGCAACCATAACTTGCCCATCTAATCCTAACTCTTTTGCAGTCTGTACAGCAGCAGATCGAAACTTGGCCAGGTCCGCCATTGTCTATCAGGTAAATTTCTACAATGTCTAACCAACAATTTAATCTCTAAATATATCTAATGGACAACACAGGCACCGTGAGCTCAACCTTATTTAATTCCACCCAAGGATACCTTTTAATTCTTATATTCCCTGAAGTGAATTACCCCCAATATTTTTAATAGGGAAAGATTCAAAATCCCAAGAGCGAGACCCCAATATATGTGGTGAAGTGGGATGTTATAAATATTTATAGGGGACTTAGTGTACTGACTGAGATCAGCTGTGAAGGTATCTATATCTATTAAGAGTAGTGTATTATAGATAACCTTACTTGCTACCACATATATCTATATATCTCAGTCAGAATTATTCTGGAATAGTGTGATGACTACGTTATGTGTCTAGGGTATGTGTATGATGAAGTGTAAGTCACAACAACAGACAGATAAACAATTTAATTTAATCCACTACTCTTGACAACACTGTGACACTCACATACATATAACACTCTATGAGAATATCTTAAGGAGTCACTGATAACTTTTCAAATAACAATATGTATTCATTGTTGTCATAAAGGTATATGTGTCCTGATTCAAATACAAAGGAACCAGGAATCACAATCAATTTTAATTACAAGTATATGTACAGACTTTATCAATATGAATATTGTAGTGACATATATTATTAAAAATATCCTATGTGTGTCAGTTGTGTAGTAGTAATATGAGGTAATACTGGTTTTGTTTTGTTCAAGCTCTGTTGGTATTTGTCATCATGACTTCAATAGTTTGTCTTTTGGGACTAGTATTGGAGATGTTCTCAGTTCCTGATATTAAGACAATTAAATTCCCCTCTGAATGTTATTTTTACAAAGTCATTTCAAGATGAGGGGACATAATGTTGAGCTCAGCTGGCCAAATCAGCTTATCTTGCGTGATGGCGGCAGGAAAGGACTCCTCTGCTCGAATTCTCTCCTGGGCTCTGGAGACACCTCACTGATAGCTAAAAAGACCAAGGAGTATGCTGTCCGACTCTGGATTCAGCAAAGCTCTGACCAGGTGCTGCTCAATACCATCAAGACCACGGTCCCTGAAATCAAGAAGGATGTACCTTCTACTTCATAACTAACTTATACTCTCTTTTTTACACTGATCACAACACATCACAAACATTGAGTTCAGAGCGTTAGGCCAACTATCAGCTTCATGTGAAATACTTTATTCCAGCATTAACCTCCTTAATGGTTACTACGCCTCTGCACTTCCAGCATTATTTCTGTCTAATCAATAATCTAGGTGTCAGTGTACTGTTTGGCCATTCCATGCAGTTTTACTTTCCTCCGACACCTTCTGTTCAGGCGGGAGCATTATAGGCTTTACATCATGTTTGCTACTGAACTACACATATATACAGGCATAAATTAACAATTCACATTCAATTTTCATTAAAAGATACTGAATGTTTCAAGCTTACCACAATTCATGGAAACAAACACAGATACGTTGATTAGCAATGAATTCTGGCACAAAATACTGGCACAAATTCCCATCTGCTTATGTTCCAGGCTTTTATTTAACACAAATATGAGCTGGCTTCAACGCACTGTTGCTTTATCAAGCTTATTTGCACTAGTGGTCTCGAACTAACGCTCCTAAGTGAGTATATCAGCGAGTCTAGCCAATGGAGCCACGTTTCGACAAGTGTTTGAAAAAAATGTTACCTTTCCACGTCTCCCCTAACAACGATAGATAGTATTTATAGCCCGACCAATCGTGGTTAGTCTTTCATTTGTTGCGCTCCAATCAATTTGGAGTTTACATGGTAGGCTATTTCTGTAACGTAAGGTTTTTTCAAACACGTTATAAAAAAATTTTATGAGCAGAAATGATTCCATGTTGTCAGGCATCCCCACTATTTTATTTTGGTTATAATTTATTAATTCCTGGACTATTTGCGTAACGTTTTACATATTCTTTGTCAGCAAGCCCTAAGGAACCCAAATATCCAAATTTAAAAGAGCTACGTGGCTGCGTTCAAAATATGCAATTTCTTCTACCTACTGTTTCGAAGATGTGCTGTCTGGGTACTGTAATGTTTTCAAACGTAAACCCATCTATTGTTATCTTTCCTAATAAGCGTTTTTTTTTT
Source organism: Oreohelix idahoensis (assembly GCA_024509875.1). Classification (NCBI taxonomy): domain Eukaryota; kingdom Metazoa; phylum Mollusca; class Gastropoda; order Stylommatophora; family Oreohelicidae; genus Oreohelix; species Oreohelix idahoensis. The sequence goes on along the minus strand of JAMPIV010019257.1, from coordinate 8,722 downwards.
TATTTTAAAACCTAACTCTGGGAAGGGTAGTGTATTTTATCACTGTTCGTCCGAAAAAGTTAGTGCATGTAGCCTAACACGCGTGATAGTAGTAATTGTGTATCGCGTTACGCTTGTTGGGGGTGGCATTAATAGCGAGACGCGTGTTTAATTTTGCATGCGTTCCTGATTTTATTCGCCCCTCTCTCTTTCTATTTGAGTCCATCTGTTCGTTCGTTTTGGTAACGCAGTATAATTAATGTTAGGATTAATTTAGGTCATTACGCAGTCTGCCTCTCAATGTTTTTCCAAGAAATACAGCACACGTTTCATTGAAGAAAGCGGGCATAATACAGTAAGCTTTTACTATCAACGTGAAAGCGTTACAATTTGCAGACGAAGCAGAAAACAAGGGGGATTTCGAGTACCTTCTTTGTGACAGCACTGTTATTTTACCATTGCTCTTTTCTTTATTAATTTTATTTGTTAGGCTTCATATTTACCTAATAATTTATATATGTGGATTAGAATATTCCAAGACAATAAGTCATGACACTTAAAGTAAGAAATCCTCTACCCATAAAAATTAGGGACCAAGTGCTAGAAGATATAAAAACATTCATGTACTTTGGAAGCATTGTAAAACCAGATGGCGGACTCTTTCCACACAGCCTGCCTAAGGAAAAATCGTCCATCACCAACCAAGAATTGCTAAGTCAGAGCCATCAAGTAGACATGCACACCATCATAGCGGGTAGAAGCTGGAATTTGGTTGGCAACATCGTCAGAAGAGACCCTGAGATCATCCCCAGAACTGCCATGCTATGGACTCCAGAAGGAAAGCAAAAGCAAGGTCGGCCAAAAGCCATCTGGCGGAGAACTGTGAGGCAGAGATGCTAAGCATGGACCAGAGCTGGGGAATTACATGAAGGATAGCTCCCGACCGAACTAAGTGAAGACAGTTTGTTGATGCTCTACAAGACGACACCAGGCGTAATGGTTACTGATTGCTTTGTCAGTCAGCGACCAAGTACCAAAAAGAAGAGAAGAAAGTAAAATACAAATGTTTTTATCTGACAATAGATCATGACATAAAAGGCGAGATATAAAATTACGAATATTATTTAAGTTATGAATGACAAAAATCTACCACATACCCGCATACAAACAATGCTTCCTTCTAGATGGAACTAGGTAATTCTTCTCTAATGGACAATTGCTTCATTTTTTCCCCGCATCTAGGGAGCTCTTATGTAAAGCCCTTGTTGGATTTGTCCTTGGCTACAATGCATTTGAATACAGAGCTCCTAATTTTTCTCAGTTTTTTTTCTCTGGTCGGTCGGTTGCAGGTGTACGATAAGGATCACAGATAAGGTACTTTTTGATTTATGAATCTGCCTCTATGCTCGGTATCACGGATACAGCTGTGGCTATGACTACCGTGCTCTGCCCGCTGTCTTGTTGACTAAGGGTAACACTTTAAACTGTCGGCTTTCACATAAAGAACCACTAAGACTATTACTTCATAAGTTTTCGAACGATTTAATAGGAGAAGAATATCAATGAATCTACTTGGCATTTACTCAGTCGTGGAACTCAGTCGTGGATCCAAAATTCCAGGTCAGTTTCTTTCTAACTGCCAGATATGCACAGGACTGTTTACTCTCTTCCATATTCGCTTCCTCGCTTCCCATGTTTCACATCCTGACGCACGGTGTTCCACAAAACAACATGACGTCAGAGACGCACAATCACTAACACTATTACTGCGCGCATGATAAAAAGCGAACTGTAATAAACAAAACAATCCATGCACTCTCACTTATGTATATTTCCGAGCAAACATCACAATAATAAAGATCTCTGTGGAGCACAGATGTTACATCAAACATCACATTAATAAAGATCACTGTGGAGCACAGATGTTATATCATACATCACATTAATAAAGATCCATGTGGAGCACAGATGTTATATCAAACATCACAATAATAAAGATCACTGTGGAGCACAGATGTTATATCAAACATCACAATAATAAAGATCACTGTGGAGCACAGATGTTATATCAAACATCACATTAATAAAGATCCATGTGGAGCACGGATGTTATAAATGCATCAATCACACAACACCGAAAATTCAATCTATCAACGGTGAATCCTGTTCTCCCAGCGCACGCACAAGGCACACAATGTTGACATGGGTCCAGACGCTGTGCATAACTCACCATGTGTAATCATTTCAGTGTTTTTCGCCAAAACAACAGTTAGTGACCCGAAGAGCCAATCACTGTGCCCTTCACAATCATAAATTGTTAAGTGACGGTCTTCGTTGGGCATAGTATTATTCCGGCGACCGCACCCTAGTGCCAAAAAAATTAAAAAAAAAAGCCTTATGAAAGAGACATTTTAATCCATAAGCACAATGTGTATTCTTCTTCTTCCTCGTTCGTCCTGAAAAGGACGTTGGTTGCGTTGTGTCGCCGTTTACAGCAAAGCTGCGATATTTGCGCCTTTCGGCACGACACATCCGACTTCTACACGGCATTTTTGGGGACCGGATTTGCCTTCCCTTTTCGATCCCTACTCTCTCGGCCTGACTGCAGTGATGCAGCCTGTTTAGGACTACCACTTGGAGGTGGAGTAGGGTCTTGGTCAGCTCTGGTTCGCTGACCCTGACGCAAGCAGTCACGCTATGAGTCGCTGACTGCATTAATCTCTCTTGCTGCGTCTTCGGTCCCACAACATGTGTAGAAAAGGGTATTTCCTTCCCTGGCACAATTCAGATCGATCTCTCTAGTCTTCGGCTTTTATTTTTACCTCCAATTGCAATTAAGCAAGCCCTCTGCATGTGGTCAAGAAAGAAATTATCAGCTTAGTAAGAAGGTCCAGGAGATGTCAAGTACCCACCAGCCGAATTGGAGCAAAGTAAATGGCGCAACATCATAGAATTTTCTATGGCGAGGTGTGAGAGTAGTCAGCGGAAACATAGCAACAACTAAAAATGAAGAAACATTATGACTTAAAAATAGAATTGAGTAAAAATGTTAGAGGGAAAATGAGACGAAGGGACACGAGAAAAGGGTTACGATCACTTTCCATTACAACCAACCAATATTGTTCCGAGGGGCCCTGGGCACTTCTGTCCTGCCAAGTTAACATGAGGAACACCCCGATGAAAAGTAATAGCACTTAGATCCAAAAAACATCCGAACAATGCTGTTGCCCAAATGCATTTTATAGAACACTTTTGGTATTGCAAAATCACTTTGAGGTGTCCCTGCTGATAGGAAGAAAATCATCAACAGAATTGGAACAGTTTGAATCAGGACAACCCAAAAAAGATTGCACCAGAAGAGCATATGATGACGGAATGGGCAGAAAATGGAAAAGAGGCCAAAATAAAGTCACTTAAAGACAAAAAGAAAGTCACCTGGGAAAGATGGAATATCCAATGAATTTGGTTATTTAGGTCTCGGCACAAAAGGCCACCAAAATGAAGCTTCTTGGCCAGTAGTATTTAACCTACAGTTGTAAAAGATGGGAATTGTCTGCAAGCATGGAAGCCCATGGAACTTCCGCCACTCACTGCAAAAACCTTATACCAAAGAAAGGACCAGGGACCTGGGAAGAAAACAAAATGGTTTAAAGGCCAATCAGGCCTAAATAAGCTCTTGTAGGGAAAAACTGATGGGATGGGCACGGAATTTTAATACCAGACTGATGTGGCGCCACTGGGACAAAACAATACACCCATTAAAACCCCTCACCAAGCAGGATTCAGGACACAACAGAATTCTCCTGAAGACCAGATACATATTATAGCTCACAAAATCGAAAGAAGCCTTCCAAGGAAAAAAAAAAAAAACCTTATGGTTGGGGGTAGATTTTAGAAACAAGCTTTTGATAAAAGTATGGAAAAAGAGGGATTGAAACTTCAAAAACTGCAATGAAAGTTGGTGTTTTGTGGGCGAAAATGTACAAAATTCGATTGGCCACTTACCTTGGAGTATAGAACAGCCTGAGTGACGCTACAAAGGACAGACTAGAGTAAAAAAGTTTATATTAGAGCAGGGGGTTCCCACAAGGTCAGAGTCATGGTCACCCTACTCTGTTCCTTGCATACATAAATGGGACAATAGAAAATATTCCAAAATAAAACACACCAATGGCCTCCTTTGGTCAGATGACTTAGCCTCTTGAAAATCTTTGAAGGACGGATCCCACTACAGCAGACAATTTTCAGATGCCCCCAAGCATTGTTACGTGCAGTCGCTTTGATAATCTTTACCAATATTTTACAATGGTTATATTGTTATAGTTCGCAAATATATTTTGTAAATCAAAATAGTGCTTAAGGGAAAAAAGGTTCATTATTGAGTTTTACTTCCCCTTGAAAGTTGTGCTTGCGCCGTTCTCTCTTCTCGATCGAACTCCGCGTCCATGAAATCCATTGTTACTGGCGAACTTTATTCGTTGTTTGGTTTTAATAAATAGATTTGTTCTTGCGTCTGGAAATATGTATGGCCTGAATTAATGCATGTATTTGTTGATGTATGAGCTAGGGACGAGGCTGTTCTTTTATATCTGTATATCTTTACATATCTAGGTCGTCGAAACTATATGTTCTGTTGTAATCTCTAGGGAGGTTCCAAAAGGCTTTTCGGCGGGATTGTGTCGCTAGAGGGTGTGGCGGTGATTTTTGGTTTATCCGTCCCGATAGTGACCTGTGTGTCTTCTATGGGTCGGCTTGTCGCGGGCGGAGAAAAAAGTATGATTTCTTCAGTATAATGCTGGGTGGAAAAAGGTGGATAGTCGGTTCTAGGGGTCCTATCGGTGTTTGCTCTTGCCCTGTGGTTATTTCACGTATTGCCAAAAGGAAATGGCAAGGGAATCATTATGTCTTGATACCTCTAAAGAGTAAATTAATAGAACACTCTTATGAATGAAACTCTTCGTTTAACGAAGCCCACCATTTTCGATCAGGTACGAGTTGAAAATTTCCTAAGAGGAATCTATTTGACACACGGATGGAAAAACGGGGACCTTGCGTTTCCCTAGCAAGCACTATAAATTCCTGTAAGGAAATGACATGTCAATTGGGTTCATGGATACCCCAAATTCTACAGAGCAATTGAAATGTGTTTTTAATGGAGAATGACTTAACTTTAGGGGACCAAGGATTGTCGATTATCTGTATCCAATACGTTGGGGGAGTGGACTGGCTGCACGTGTGAAAAAAGGCCATCTTGGAAACCAAAACATGGTTAGTGACTTTCAAGAAGAGAAATGGTGTTGCCAGTATTATCGCTCTTGTTTTAGTCACAGGAGATTCTCTGCTACACATGAGAAGTACGTTATTATGCGGTGTTCAATATTAATTATATGGAAAAAATATCGTTGCCTGGAACCAATTATGTTGGAGAATGCGGCTTCGCCTAAAACGAGATTAGGTTTAGCTAGCCATCTGAAATATTGATTTTAATAAAAGCTTGAACGTTGCTCAGTTCTGTGAAAGGTCAGTTGAAATATATATGTATAAATGGGCGATTTCTGAGGTTGCTTGGCTTAATCGAACATGCTCAATTATATTTTTACTTCTATCCAATTGAGTGCCATTGTTAAAATAACATTGCAAGACCCAATTTTATCCACTGTTTACCCTGATGTATTATGCGCAAACCTTGTGATTTGGTCACTAATCTGTTTGACTGTCGTGAGTTTGGTGTAGGTCACAAATTAAAAAACTTTAGTTAAAGGTACAACAGTCGTTGGTAGTGTCGATGACTTCCAGCCATACATGGGGACGTGTGAGGAAATAAGAACATTTGTCAAACACCCACGAAACCTCTTATTATCATTCCGCACCAGTTTTACATCTCAAGCCATGTCTCACACAACACTGCGTAGGGTTCCACGTTGACAATTCCATACACTACAGTGGAGGCAAAACAACACACATTAGATGAAATTCTTATCAACTGATGATGATGATGATTGGTCTGCTTTCATTCCCAAACTTATATGTCTATCTTGTTGGTGGATATTCATTTAAACTGGAATAATAAAAATACAAACAAAATAACAACTTATCAAACTGGTGGACCAGCTTTCTGGGTTTGAACTCGACAAGAAAAGGTTCAGGAGTAAACAGATTTCTCGATTTAACAGGAACCGTTTCCTGTTGGGCTGATACGACACTACATTGGCAGTATTGGTTTTTGCTCTATGTCATACACTTAGTCACGTGGAACCTGTTCAAGTCCCCCCCCCCCCACCCCCCCGGGAATTGCCAGTATGGTAGGTATGTTCAGCGTTTTTTGTTGGGGACATTTTTTACATTAGACATTACAGAGTTTCACAGAAACAGTTTGGATCAATTCTTGTTCAATATTTAACAGGGAAAAGACAGTATTTGTGAAACTAAGATGTCCTATTTTCATCGGGGGATGGTGTCTTCTTGGTTTGTCCATATTATGAACTTAAATATTTTAAGGGCCAGGAATGTTTAATTGAAATAATAAAGTGGCAGCAGTTTGTTTTATTTTTCATAAAAATAACTTTGCCATTACTGTAAAACTGAGCCTATTTTGCAACACATACTATCATACACATAATTTATATATATTTATGTTTACTTGTTATTTGTTTGTATAGTATGTTAGTTTCTATGTCAGCGGGTTGTGTTTAAGGTTGGGCGGCGTCCTCACAACAGAATATCCCACGTCATAGAGGGTCCGTTGTGGGCGTTTTCTATAGGTGCAATTTTCTTGATTGAAAATTTGCTTGCGACAACTGTTGCTTTTGTGTTAGCTGGTGGAAGTTCTGGTAATTATGGTTTATTTTTTTGTAATTGTAATATATCTTCTTGTTCTTTAGGTTTTGTTTTTGATTTTGTTTGTTAATTTGTTGGTCTAACCTTTTCTATATTTAGTTCGATTCAACCAATTTGTATATTCATTATACTGTGACGTCAAAATTGGTGGTTGTTATTCTTTTGCTGAATTCATTGCTTAATTTTTCATTGATTTCCCTATTTGATTTATTTTGATTTCTGCAAACGTTCTTGTATTGTCAGTCCTATTTGTACTTTATGTATTCTGTTGGTTGACATATGTTTTATATAGGTATATTTCATAAGACACAATTGCCTGTGCACTGCACTTGGGTTATGGTATAAACCAGTACCTGATTATTATTACTATTATACAAGACCTTATTAAAGGCTTGTGACCCACAGATATTGGGATAGTATACTGATTAATCAAGTCATTGAGAACTTGTGGTATTATTATTATTTCAGGTGATTAGTATTATTGTTAGACACCATGTCTACATTAGAATACTTCATTATACAAGGGAAAGCCCTTGATAAGACTGGTCAACAATTAGAACAATGGGCAGTTGCTCAATATGACAAAGCATTAGCTGCAGAAGAGAGAAGAGCTATGGCAGAAGAGAAAAGATTAGAAAGAGAAGCTGAGGCTGCTGCTGAACAAAAGAAATTGCAGATGCAGGTGGAGGAAAGGAGATTTGAAGTGCTGAAAACAAAAAAAATTAGAAAAGAGAAAGCTGAACAAAAGGAGAATTTGACAGTGTCAAGCTGAACAAAAAAATAATTAGATCAGTGAAGCTGAAACAAAAAAGGTGTTTAGACCTGAACAAAAAAAGATTTAGGGACAGTGGAAGCTGAACAAAAAAAATGTAGAAAGAGATGAAGCTGAACAAAAAAAGACATAAGGATTAGACAGTGAAGCTGAACAAAAAAGACAAAAAAAAGATTAGAGTCAGGGAAGCTGAACCAAAAAAAAAGATTCAGAGAAACAGGGAGACTGAACAAAAAAAAAGATTAGATGCTGAAGAGTGAAAAAAGCAATAATGAAGACATGAATTTGAGTTGGAGAAAAATTAGAGATTGACACAGTATGAGTAATGTTAATATCAGGGCATGTCTAGTGGTAATGGTAAAACCCTTCTTTACTTACAAGGTTTTAGGGTTCCACCGGTTTCAATTCAGTTCAGTGAGACGATAATTTTACATTTCTGGCTGGGATAGATTTTGATCGTTTCTTGTCGTACACATATGTGGATAATATTACCCCAATACGCTTAATTCAATTAGCAAGAAAAACTAAAGGTGAATCTTTGACTAGATTTATGCCTTGTATGAGAAGCAGATACGGATAGATTTCTGATGGTCATGAAGGGCGGCTTTTTTGACTAAAATAAATATCATCTAAGTGCTGAAGGAAAGGCTATCGCCTTTTATTTAAAAAACGATGGTTACCTGAAGACGGTTGTTGTTTTATTCTCAGAAATTTCACTTGCAAAGGCACGGTCTCTCACAGTTGATCGTTGTATTGAGCTTTCCAAAAAAAAACAGAAAAAAAAAAAAAAAAAAAAAAATACGTTATTGAAAGGAACTTATGGAATTATGTTGCTCAGAAGGGGGGATTAAGATTTAAAGGATTTCAATGTGGTGAAAACAAACCTTTCCTTGAATTTTATATACATGAGCGTTTTTAAAAAAACCTTTATAAAATTTCTTTCTAAAAAGAAAATGGAACAATAAGGTGAATATTGGTTCCCCCCAACAATATGTTTTTCACTGCCCCCCCAACAACCCGGGACGGTGGACTTTCTTGACTTGTCTTGGCATAACACACCTACGGATAAAGGGAAGGTTATGCCAAAGTTGGCTTTTCAGAAACCATACAATCCAATTATTCACACATGATTTT
>JAMPIV010019256.1:0-294827 GCA_024509875.1 Oreohelix idahoensis | reverse complement strand
TTTATCTGTGCGCGATGGCGTTTGATTTTTGTTCAAAAGCGTATTAAAAACATTCTTGCTTTGTGTGAGTATTATTGGTTGTGACATGTTTGAGTGTATATTTGCGTTAACTGTTAATGTTATTTTTTTTTCTGTAGTGACGTTGTAAATATCAGTCTCTGCTTTGTTCTTTGTCATCTTTTAATGTCTGCTTGAATTGCGAACTTACTGGGTTCCGGTTTCGAAACCTGCAAGTGTCACTCTCCAGTCTGCCAAGCTGTAAATAGGTATCTGCCTCTGTTCTTGAGTTAAGGAAGGAAAAGGAATGGAACTGTTCACCCCACCACATAAAGCTAAACTTAGTATAGTGAAGTCTCAGTCCCTACATTCCTCTATGGCAGTATCTGCTATGGGATGACCTTTACCTTTACTTTTGACAAGCCAATCGACTTGGCGTCATTATTACTGACATACTGGCTTTTTTATCTTCTTCAAGTACCGTGCCTAGTTTTCGTAGGAGATTTTGTCTCTCCTCCACAACTTATATCCCCAGTACAATTTATCAATTCTGTTGGTGGCTTCTTTCCATACCACGATGTCAAACGGTCCAGTATTTGCTCTCTTTGCCTTCCTCTAACTCTTTTTTCTTCAATCTTTACCAGTTGTTACCATATATTCCAGCTTCCTCTTCCCCTCTTCATATTTTCCATGCCCCCCCCCCCCTCCCCCGACCAAAAAAAAATTTAAAACAAGTAAACAAGTGGATTGCTTCTGTCTAAACTTTGAAATAAGTTTCCTTTGCGCCTTGGCCTCTTTCAGTACATCCTCATGACTCTTTTTGGCTGTCCATGGTATTTTTCACATTCATCTGTAAGACCACAGCTCCGTGGCCTCTAGTGCCTTCCCTACTTGTTTACTTATTGTTTATTTCTATATCTTTATCTAACCTGTAATTGCCTTTTATTGTTATTTCGGTGACAAGATGATCAAGATGATGAAAATAAATATAAAATGGTAATTATGAGAAATTATGGTTCATCAGAGATCTCGGTTTGGGAGATGAAAATATAGTCTTTTGAGGTGGCCTGCTAAACTTATAACTTAGCTTCCAAATTGCTGAAATGTTGGTGCTGCTGGTTCCGTCACTTCGTCTCTGTGGCAAGGGCACTTCTCCAAAGGATTCTGGCGGTAACCGCTTCCGGTCAAGGCAAGGATCTTCACCACCTGTGGGATGTAGGTTTCACGTTAGTACCATTCAGTATATACAGTTGTGCATTTGCCAGATTAGGTGTTACTGTTCTTATATCAGGTGCTGCGTGTTTTCTTGTGCACCATGGGTCAATCCTGGTTGCTGATCAGTATAATTCATCCAGTGTTTTCTATGCTCTTTACCAGTGGCGTAGGCCTATTCTCTATGTGTGCTGTGCGTGCTGCGCACACCTATGCCCGAAGGAAAATAAAAATTTAATTTATTATTCTATAAAACATTTCTCTTCTGAAGTTCTGCTTTCGGACCGCACGCATCAGGATAACGGATTTTCCCGCATAGAATCTACGAGTATATCTAGTTTCAGTTTCCCAGACGCGTTTTATAGTTCAGTTTTTATTGGTTGGTTGCAATCGCCCGAAGTTTCTCGGGTAATTCCGTCACAATGCGTGCGGTACCTTTCGGATTCACGTCTGAAGATTGGTTTGTGTGGACCGGGGTCATGGCCAGATACATCAATACAATACGAACATGCGTGCGGTGGTCTTGCAGCTCTCGGGTTGTAAAAATCGGCTGTGTCCGTCCAGTGTTTTTTGTGATTAATTTTTGTTAGTTGCTGGGAATGCAGATTATTAGTGACAGTGAGTTTCAAGTTGTAAGTTAATTAGTATTTCGGAGATAATTCACATATACCCCTAATAACTATCGTTGCGTAATTGAATATAGTTGGTTTTTAAATTAAGAGGGGAAGAAGTTAAGTAGTAGGCGTACATATTCATTTGAAGTAGCAGCACGCCTAGCTCGCATTACCAGAATACGCCACTGGCTCTTACATCAGTTTCCCAGATTGACCCTATCACATTGCCTCCCCAAGCTTATTATGTTAATTAAAATCTCCCACTATAGTTATATTGTTGATTACTCTTGTATTATCATCTGTGCTATTATTGACATTTATGTTTCCATTTGAGCAGCAGATATTTACTACATTTATTTCTTCTAATTAACTAATTATAGTTTAATTCATTCCTTCACAATTTTCTCTTTAGAATGCCTGTATAAGCTATTATATGCTTCATGAACTAAGAATGCTACTCTTCCTCCTTTCTGGTAAAATGTTACTTGTTATGATTAAAATTCATAACATTTATGTCAATATTATAAGCAGCTCGATAGGGCTCCTTTTTTGTGTATTTTATACGGAGTCATTTATTAATAAAGGAAGTGACGTCATACCTATAGGGTTGACTAGCAAATGTGAAGAATTAAGAGCAGAAGTTAGGAAATCGTCTGCAAAAAGAGATGCGGCTTGTGTTCTGAAGTGAGCGGACGCATGTGTTTTGAGCTCCTGCAGTAATTTGTGTTTTTCCTGAATTATTCGATCACCAGGACACCAAGATACTTGGTTGAGGTGTCCCTGGCTTTTTCTAGTAAGGAAATGTGTGATTATTCATAATGATGTCCAAGGGACGATATTAAATAAAATTTGGAACGAGTGAAAATGACCAGCGTTTCATAGAGAACGGACTGGACGAAATTGTAATACTGCATTTGCCTTTGGGCTTGCATAAGTATAATTGGAGCTGTTTTGTAGAAATATAATAAACTGTATTTGTGTATAACTGTGAGAAATGTGTTGGTCCGCTCAATACAGTTATACTGACTACGTTTTGTTGGACTACCCCTAACTTACTTAGCCACGGAGACTCTCTCCGAAACAATAGACAGATCGACACGTATCACTACTCTTCCTCCTTTCTGCTCATGCGTTATGGAAGGCAGAGACAGAGAGGATTGCATCTGGTTACCCCCCACCTCATAAAGCTGGACCTAGCATTGCGAAGGCGTTAACAATTCACTCCCTACGGCAGTATCTGCTAAAGTACTCATAGCAGCTCACCTCTGGTCAAATCTCTCCCATACACTGGAAAACATGCCGAGTCCCTAGTCATTCAATAGCAGACTGTTGGAATATTTCACGAGTTCTTATAACACGCCACCCTAATCTGATTATGTCTTAAATCACTGTCTAATTTATTATATCTTCATCATCATTCCTTTCCGTTCCCCGTGGAACATAGGACTGAAACAGTTGCTCTCCGTCGATTTCTATTCTGGGCTGTCTTTTTCAGCTGTGCTCTGATAGTTCTCCTTTGTGCACTACTTTGCATGAGGCCTCCTGGTAGAAATCTTGGATGATTTTAATGAATTTTTTTGGGATTCTATAATGTCTCAGGATTTTCCATATCACAGTACGGTATATACTATCGAAAGCGTTTTCGAAGTCCACAAAATGTATATATAAGGGGATCTGCCATTCGTTTGATACTTCTATGATGTTTCTGAGTGTTGCTATCTGGTCTGTACATGATCTTCCTGCACGAAATCCTGCCTGTTCTTCTCTGAGTTTGTCATCCTCCGCCTTCTTAATACGGTCCAACAAAACTGTCAAAATTTTTCCAGCCACAGTTAGCGGTGTTATACCCCTCTAGCTGCCACATACAGTCAAGTTTCCTTTCGTTGGAATCTTGATAATGTGGCCTTCCTTCCAGCTCTTTGGGATGGCCTCTTTTTCCCAGATTTTCTTGAAGAGCTGGTGTAGCAACTCTGTAGTGTATGGTATATCTGCCTTCAGGGCTTCTGGTGGTATTCAATCTGGTCCTGCAGCCTTCCCATTTTTAGCTGTTTTATTGCCCGAGAGATCTCTTGTTTAGTGGATGGATTCATGTTGCACTGAAGTGGCTCTTCTGCTGGTTCTATGATGGGTTCCTGTATTGGTTGGTTTCGGTTTAGGATTTCCTTAAAATATTTAGCCAGTCTGGCCCTTTGTTTCTCTTCATTGCTAATGTTTGTCCTTCTCCGCTCTTCACTGTTGTATTGTGGTTTAGCTGTTTCTTAGATAAAGTTCTAGTAATATTATATAATGTTTTCAAGTCTCCTTATTTTGTCGCAGTCTCGGCTTCCTCTGTTAGTTCTTCAATTATTTCTCTTTTATCTTGCCTGGCACTCTTTTTCACTTTCCTGTTTAGCTCCCAAGATATAGTGAGCAGTTGTGTTTTCTGTTCTGCATCTTTGCAGTTGTTTACTTGCTGTTTGATGTCTCTCTTTTCTCTAATAAGGTTCCATTTGTTTTCTGTGAGCCATTCCTTCTGTTGTTTATTTCTTTTGCCAAGAACGTCTTCACATGTATTCCTGTATGCTTCCTGAATTGTGCACCAATGATTATCTTTACTTTCCTCTTCCAGCTTCTCCAGTGCTTCAAATCTATTTCTCAACTTTAGGTTGAACTGAACTCTTGTGTCTTTGTTCATAAGGTTCTGGGTATTACATTTCAGGATTGCTCTTTCTGCTCTGTCTTTGTGCGCCCTCAATTTTATCCTCAGTGACGCCAGGAGAAGGTGGTGGTGTGACGCTACGTCAGCTCCTCTCTTTACTCTAACATTTTGTAGGCAGCGTCTCCATTTTCTTTCTATGGTGAAGTGGTCTATCTGATTTAGCGTGTGCCCATGTGGGGAGTTCCATTTGGTCTTGTGTATGTCTTTGTGTAGGAAGAGAGTCCCTCCGATGACCAGGTCCTACAAATCACAAAAGTTTACAAATAGTTCTCTATTTTCATTTCTGTTTACTATACCATTCTTTCCCATGATCAGTTCACAGTTTTTTGTTGTCTACTCCTACTTTTGCATTTAAATCTCCCATTACTATCTTAATGTCTCTCCTGTGTGTTTTATCCAGTGCTCCTTGGAGTTCATCATAGAAATCTTGCTTCGCATCATCATCTGCATTGTTAATAGGGGCATAACTGAATGATGGTGATTTTTCTTCCTTTTCCCTGGAATCTTGCCGTTATTACCCTGGGTGATATTGGTTCCCATTCTATTAAAGCTTTTCTGGGTTCCTGGGACATCATAATAGCAACCCCTTCTGTGTGTGTGTGGTCTTCACCCTTGTGTCCTGAATATATGACATTTTCCCCTGTATTGGTCATGAATTCACCAGTTCCATTTATTCTCGTTTCTGCTAGTCCTAAGAGTTTTATTTCGTATCGTCTCATCTCTCCAGCTACCTGTGCTGTTCTTCCGGCCTCCTGCATTGTCCGTATGTTCCAGATGCCTTTTGTAATTTTTGCCTACGTCGTTAGAAGTGATGTCTGCAGCTTGACTTCCATTGACTGGCTTTCATCAGGTCTCTGTGTCATATGTCCCTCTTGCGAGGGTTCTTCCTGACTCTGGCTTTTATTTATTTCCACAACTGTTTCAGTTTTTGTGACAAATAGGTTTTTCCGGCAAGTTTATCAGCCCTGTTCTCCAACCTCCTTTAACCTGGAGGAAAGGGATGTTGCCATTTTGTCCCTTCTATTTTGACCTGCTCAGCATGGCTAAACCTACCAGAAGCAAAGGCTCCCGCTGATGTAGTTCACAATATCATCAAGGTTTGAATTGTGTTTGTTAGTTTGGTATTTTGTCTTAATAACTTTCTGGGGTTTTTCTTTTACGTTTATTTGAAAAGCATACTTAAGTTTGTTAGATTACTTTTATAATGATGCATGCCTAAATAATGCTTAAAGTAAATGTGAAGATGAAAGGAAACATTATGCATGATGAGAGAGGGAACGAACGAACTTTATTTTCAAAGGGTTGAGAATTGGGCACACAGGCCCGTCTGACATTCTTCCCTTCCTTTCGCGCAGGGAGAGAGAGCGAGAGAGAGGGGGGAATGGCAGAATGTCAGACGGGCATACGTACCCAATTCTTAAGCCCTTGAAAATAAAGTTCATTCGTTCGTTCGTTCTGATTGTCTGTTCTATCGTTCCCTAAGATTGTTTATCCAGGAATGTTAAAATGGTTCTGGAATTAGAACTGGTCTGCCAAGGGGCAACAATTATATTTGAATGTTTATACAAACCTATTAAATCTAACAGCTTCTTTCTGGCACTCCACTGTGCAATTCTAATTTGTGTGTCTTCCATTACACATTTTTTTTTTCAGTGGCACCCCTACAGTTCCAGTAAATTATTCTAATATTCAACCTTCGATTACATTAGTTTTCAATCTATTTGAGTCTTAAGTTTTATATTTATTTTTATTTGGAGTGTTGGATTATGTTTTACAGTATTAGAAGTATTGAAACAAGTCTGCGTAGTCCCATACAAGAAACCGCCGTAGAGGGGTGAAGTTTTGATACTTCACCAGCTTTTTATGAGGGGAGACCAGTGCCTTTCCTCGCTGCCTTTAGCTTACCTAACTAGAAGCAGGGCCAGGTACCCATTATCAGTCAGTTAATATCCTTCAAAGAGCCAGGGATCCAGACCCCCAGGACGACCCAGTCCGCTGGGAGGACAACATTAG
Source organism: Oreohelix idahoensis (assembly GCA_024509875.1). Lineage (NCBI taxonomy): Eukaryota > Metazoa > Mollusca > Gastropoda > Stylommatophora > Oreohelicidae > Oreohelix > Oreohelix idahoensis. Next base: position 288,293 of record JAMPIV010019256.1, on the reverse strand, counting down.
ACAATCTTTGAAGGACGGAGGACGAGTGGAACCAGGCCAGGAGGAAGACAGCCGATAGGATAATCTGGCGCTCTCTCTTCCAAACCTCTGTGTGACGTACGTCTAAGTATGACAAATGAATTTCCCTGACTCGATGGATGAAAACAGAATATTGGCCTCTCATAACTTTAGAACCCATGATCATCTGTTGTAACTTTTACCGGCATGCAACATTTCCACGAGAACCTTACACGCTGGATCATTAATATGTAGCCTGCTATCTTATGTGAACGTTTGAGATCGCATGGCCTTTGATGGGAGATTAAAATCCCGCCCACAACCATTTCTGAGAACGATTTATAGCAATCCTTTCCTTAACGCCGGCCCGAAAGAGGACGGGCCATAGACTCACTCCTGTTTCTAGAGCAATAACAGCAGATCATTTTCTTACCTGGCTGTCACCCCGCCTGGTGGGAGTTGCCAAAGCTCTCAGAACAGCGGTACCATCAAAGAACAGGCTGATCTTCAGAATTCAACGTGGAGCGGCCGCGATCTAAAGAATCAGGAACTTTCAGCTCACAGAGTTAGCTTCTCGGGAAATGTTCGCACTCTTATGCGAGCAGCCTGAGACGGAAGGAAATCGGTAGACCGGGGGAATCGTAGGAATTGCAACGGTTAACACCACGGCGAGGTATCTCGAATTTTGCTCAAGTTCAAGAAAGGTGCGAAAATTTAACACGCCCCATTCAAGTTACATTCGAGAAGTATAAATAGAGAACTCCGAGAAACTGCATTTTATCGTTCGCTCTGACAGAATCCTAGTTGCACTAGCATAGTCGGATTCCTGCTGGATTTCATCTACCTTCGTGACTATTGGAGTGTATTCTTTCTGTGCAGACGGTAATTTATACATTAGCTTCGAATGATCAGTGGTCGAGTTATTTCAATTGATTTCAATGGATCGTGGTGTAAATTTAAGCTTATTAAATAAACCCATTTTCAAAGTTCTAGTGCAAACTAATGTTACAGCTAAAAGTATTTCCTAATACAATTGACGCGTAAATTTATTTTGCAGACGTTAAAGAGAATTATAACTTTAATACAGTTTAGTTCTGTATAGATAGATGTGCTTTTAATTATTTTTAACTCACGGGAAGTTTTCCCGATTTGTTAATTGACGACGCTAATAAGTAAATAGGCTAACTGTAATTTATCGCGTCAGATTATAATATGATTTGTAATGCATTTCTTGTTTTGATTATCTTTCATTCAGAACGATCATTCAACCTGCATCCCAGCAATTATTAATTATATACAGAGTTCTGCCAAACTCAATTTGATAACTCCAGTAACATATGAACTTTTAAAGCTAAACTTGTGGCGACCTGTAATGGGCCCCGCTCCTCTGAACGTAACTGAGAAAAAAGCCATTCAAGAAACACTTTAAAAATACTAGTTCATATAGAGTCCTTAAAGAAAACTGGAAGCAGAACATATTTTATTCACTGCCCCTATTTGTGAAGAAAAAACACCGATCTACTTGAACACTGTCTGTCACGTATATTCAGTGGATTTTAACCCCCCTCCCCCCCCCCCCCCCCCCCCCCCCCCCCGAAGAAGAACTTACCTCAGTGTTTTCTTAACTTGTGACATTACGGAAAAAGGAAGTTATCTCCACCAGCTGTGCCAATTTTAGGAACCACACCATACCTCACGCCTAGCCAAGTGCCTGTGCCTTTCTTTAGGAACTTTATCTAATAAACAAACAGTACCGTTAAACTTCAACGTCCAGCGATTTCGGGACACTTTGTTAACTTCAACAAACCCCAAATCTGGGGCTGTACACGGAAGAAAATACTTTTACCTAAGCCAAGGTTTAGTGCTGTTTTTTGATGTATTTCCTATGAAGTGCCAGAATTCACCTTTCGGTAAGTCTGCGTGTGTGTTTGTGGGGATGGCCAGCCCTAGTGTGTTTTTTTGAATGAAAGGAGATTTATCTTTTCTTTACCTTTTTAATTAGTTCGACCTTGTACTAAGGTGCATTATATCCCTTGTACGGGATCTCTCCTAGCGGGATTGGGTAACTGTGTTCATTCCCCCTCCCGTCAAATTTGTTGATTTAAAGGGAGACAATTGAGAACCCTAGTTTTTCCTCTACACACCCCCCCCCCCTTTTTCTGTAACCCCTTGCCTCAGAGTAATAAATTTACCAGTGGGTTAAATTGCCTATCTCTGATCACCCCCCCCCCCCCCTTTCTTGTCTTTGGGACCGGGTTTTGTCTGTTAGTAAATATAAACGGGAAACGGTGGATGGGATATTTTTCCTCAAAACCCCCTCTTCCCTTAGCATATTTGCATTCTGTAACTTTTGATTTTTGACTGTAAATGTATAATTATGTGTGAGTCCTTTATGATAATAAAGGTATTAATATTTATTTGTGTTGGTTGTCGGTTGGCCTAAAACTCCAAACATTTCCATCTGTGTAGGTTGTATTCATGTACGTTGAGCGACAGAATCACCAAATCGGTGAGCGCGTTGAGCGACTGGAACTGACAAACAATTGTTTGTGCAGAAGAGAGATAGGAGTAGTCTGTGAGAAAACAGATATTGTCGTAATAAGAGACTGTCCTTGGTCCTTCCCAGCGCTTGTGAATCTACTACCTCATTCTCCTAAATCCTTATTCTCACAGAGCCTTCAATATCACTTTACACTCTAAAGGGACCAATATTCATCAGCACCCTCTCAGAAAAAATTACGACACTCTACACCTCACGGTAGAAGGGGAACGACCAAGTAAGTAAGTAAGTAATATCTGTCAGCTCCCTAAGGAGCAAGGCCTTCAACAAACACGTGCTAAGTCCTCTTGTCACGTGCTATCAGCTCAAGATCTTTCCTCAATTTCCTCATCTTTTTTCTCCAGTTCTCTTCTCCGTGTGTTTTTGGTCTACCTCATAGTCTCTCATCCTCAAAGTTCCAGAACAAGAACTGCCTTGTAATGCTATCCGCACGTTTCCTCAGTGTGTCCTGTCCATCGCCAACGTCTTCTTCTCATCTGTTGTTCCACTGGCACTTGCCTGGTTCTTGTCATCAGTTCTACATTGTTGACAAAATACCCATTAACAGCTGGGTAAACTGAAACTCGACGCTGCCAGGTTTTCAGTCCTGGAAACCTAGCACCTGTACTGCGAGAAAGAAGCGCTCTAACCGCACAGCCAATCAGGTACTTGAAGTATGTACCAGCTCCGACATCATTGCATAACTTTCTGCGTCTCTGTTTAAGTGTATTTTTATTTCACTTTACAATTTGTGTAGCAAGACTTCCCTAATGCTCTTCTTATTGATTTCGTGAATTATTGAAAGTATTCATAATTATTTCCTTCTATCTTCTCATTTCTGCTTTTCTTGCTGTTTTTCGATGTACTTTTCTTTCTATCCCAGTCCTTTTTAATGTATATATGTGTGTGCGCGCGCGAATGCGTGCGTTCGTGCTCATATTTGTCTTGTAAGTCTACTAGCTTAGTAATATCCTTAGCTATTCGTGACTGAACATTTTCCATATCCTCCACGAATTCTTCTACATTTCATTTACAACCATCTGTTAACTGAATGTCAGACACTTCTTATTTCTTTTCGCTGGTACTGTTCTTGCGTCAGTCGATCCTTGATATATTCTGTATTATTTCATTCTTTATTCTTCAGATCTGCATTGAGCATAGGCCTTCAACAACCTTATGCCAAGTCTTCTTGTCCTGTGCCATCACCTCAAGCTCTGTCCATATCTACTTCATGTCTGTCTCCAGTTCTTGTCTGCAAGTGTTCTTTGATGTCCGTCTACCTGTCTTATCCTGCTAGATTCCAGAACACTTTAGTCATCTTGTCATACCAATTAAATCCGTCTGTTCTACGTAAGCACGCATTTATGAAGTCTAGCGTTTGAGTTTGTCGTGGAATATTCTAATCCACATATATAAATTATCAAGTAAATATAAAGCCTAACAAATGCATTTAATAAAGAAAAGAAAAATGGTAAAAGAACAGTGCTGTCACAATGACTGTACTCGAAATCCCCCTTGTTTTCTACTTCGTCGGCAAATTGTAACGCTTTCACGTTGATAGTAAAAGCCTACTGTATTATTACCCGCGTTCTTCAATGAAACGTGTGCTGTATTTCTTGCAAAAACATTGAGATACCAAGCTGATCAATGACCTAATTTTAATATTTCATTCATTCCATTTTATACACGGCGTAACTAAAGACAGATGGACTAAAGGATAGAGAGAAGGGAGGGCTGAAAATCAGGAACGCATGCAAAATTGAACACGCGTCTCGCTATTAATGCCACCCCAACAAGCGTAACGCGATACACACTTACTACTATCACGCGTGTAAGGCCACATGCACTAACTTTTTCGGACGGACAGTGATAAAAACACTAACCTTCCCAGAGTTAGGTTTTTAAATCCTGAAAAACTCTTATTAGAAAAGATGACAATAGATGGGTTTACGTTTGAAAACATTACAGTACCCAGACAGCACATCTTCGAAACAGGAGGTAGAAGAAATTGCATATTTTGAACGCAGCCACTTAGCTCTTTTACATTTGTATATTTGGGTTCCTTAGGGCTTGCTGACAAAGAATATGTAAAACGTTACGCAAATAGTCTAGGAATTAACAAGTTATAACCAAAATAAAATATTGGGGATGCCTGACAGCATGAAATCATTTCTGCTCATAAAATTTTTTTATAACGTGTTTGAAAAAACCTTACGTACGGAAATAGCTTACCATGTAAACTCCAAATTGATTGGAGCGCAACAAATATAAGACTAAACACGATTGGTCGGACTATAAATACTATCTTTGGTTGTTAGGGGAGACGTAGGAAGGTAACATTTTTTCAAACACTTGTCGAAACGTGGCTCCATTGGCCAGACTCGCTGATATAATCACTTAGGAGCGTTAGTTCGAGACCACTAGTTCAAATAAGCTTGATAAAGCAACAGTGCGTTGAAGCCAGCTCATATTTTTGCTAAATAAAAGCCTGGAACATAAGCAGATGGGAATTTGTGCCAGTAATTGTGCCAGAATTCATTGCTAGTCAACGTATCTGTGTTTTATTCTATGAATTGTGGGACCGTGGTCTTGATGGTATTGAGCAGCACCTGGTCAGAGCTTTGCTGAATCCAGAGTCGGACAGCATACTCCTTGGTCCATTTAGCTATCAGTGAGGTGTCTCCAGAGCACAGGGGAGAAATCGAGCAGAGGAGTCCTTTCCTGCCGCCATCACGCAAGATAAGCTGATGTGGCCAGCTGAGCTCAAAATTATGTACCCCCATCTTAAAATAACATTGTAACATAAACTTAAGAGGGGAAGTAAATTGTTTTAATATCAGGAACTGAGAACATCTCCAATACTAGTTCCAATAAAGACAAACTATTGAAGTCATGATGACAAATACCAACAGAGCTTGAACAAAACAAAACCAGTATTACCTCATATTACTACTACACAACTGACACACATAGGATACTTTTAATAATATATGTCACTACAATATTCATATTGATAAATTCTGTACATATAACTTGTAATTAAAATTGATTGTGATTCCTGGTTCCCTTTGTATTTGAATCAGGACACATATTCATTCATGACAGAAATGAATACATATTGTTATTTGAAAAGTTATCAGTGACTCCTTTAAGATATCCTTGTAGAGTGTTTTATGTATGTGAGTGTCACAGTGTTGTCAAGTGTGGTGGAATAAATTAAATTGTTTATCTGTCTGTTGTTGTTATGACTTACACTTCATCATACACATACCCTAGACATACAACGTAGTCATCACACTATTCCAGAATAATTCTGACTGAGATATATATATATATATGTGGCAGCAAGTAAGGTTATCTATAATACACTACTCTTATTAGATATAGATACCTTCACAGCTGATCTCAGTCAGTACACTAAGTCCCCTATAAATATTGATAACATCCCACTTCACCACAGAGTTATTGTTTTTGTTGCTCTCCATGTCACACAGCCGTACAATAGGATATTTAACGTTTTTATTCTGAATTATAAGACTATTTTTTTGTGTTTATTTCTTTTTACTATTTTTTGTATTTATTGTGTTTTTTGTTTGTTACATGTCTATGGATTCGACTATGTAAAACTGGGTCTGCTTCTTCTTTGATTCTTAGCCGCCGACTGTCAGAGCAGTCAGTGGCCATCACGCCTGGTGGCGTCTTGTGGGGCAGCAACAGACTGCACGGTCGGCGGCCATCCTTCGTGCCCCAGCTCTGGTTAAACTCGATAAACAGTATTTAATCTTTTTTTTTTTTTTTATCTGTTCTCCATTTGTGCGTACCGTTATTCCTTTTTCCTATCTTCCGTATTGATCGTTCCATTCCCACACTGTCTTCTCACGTCTCCCACCATCAACACTCCTTTACCAAACACTGTCAATGTAGTCTCCAAGCTAACAAATTGCTGCCCTACAATACAATTACTTTAGGAAATGAGAAATAAAAACTTGTAAGGGTCAGGAACACTTGCACGCGCAGACTTGGGGAAAATTAGTTTAAGTAGCCTGGAACTTCTACGTAAGAATGTGCAGTCGCCCATGCTGCGTTAGGAGGAAACCTGGCGCGATGAAGATATTCTTCCGGAGACGAACTTAAATCTTGAGCCTTGGGAATAAGGAGGAAAACAATTTTGCACGAAGAGTCGCTTAGTTAGTGACGTAACAATCTCGACCAGATCTGTAAATCAATTATGCTGATTGAGGGATGTGATGCTAATATCGGTGGGTTTTTTGGTTTTTTTTTTGGGGGGGGGGGGGGGGGTGGGGTTTGGGTTTAAATAAGGAAACAGTCCTGAAAAGACGCGGATGGATAGTAGTGCACTCTTTTTTTTTTTATTCCTGTGCACAGTTATTTCCAATCCATGCTGAATTTTCTCTATACATTATATTAACCGTCTCCCGGCCACAGATGAACTTGGTGAAATTGATTCTCAAAACTTGTGACTTTAAAGTAAAGAGATAGGAATTAAAGTTATTTATTTCTTTCTTTCTTCCATTGAATTCTTTCTTCCTGCATCATTATCACTATCTCAGCACCACCATCATCAGGATCATTATCATGAACATAATCATCATCTTGATCTTTTTGTCCTTCCTTTTCGTCATCATCGTCGCTGTCACCAGATCTCTTCAAAATTCATTGCTAAAAATGAAATCTTTCTCTGGGTCAGGGGTTCTTAATCGTGTTTGTGTCATGGTCCCCTTTGATTGTTCGTTGAAGGCTATGGACCCCTTTGATTGTGCAATGAAGGCTTTGGGCCCCTTTGATTGCCCGATGAAGATTATGGATCCTTTGATTGTGCGATGAAGGCTATAGTCCCCTTTGATAGGACCCCTTCTTAGAAAAAAATTAACATAAAACCATAATTAAACATTTGACATATGAAATATTAGGTTATGTACACGGGTCCCATAGAATCCATTCGTGGACCTAAGGGGTCCGTGGACCACAGGTATGAAACCCTGCTCTAGATAGTCTTCACGTTTTAATGACCTTCAAAGTCTTGTGTCGGGTCCAAGACTGAAACAATGACTTTTACATTCATGGACGGTCAGAAAATCAAATATGGGATGTTGTCAGTAACCAAACATCAGCAATTTAATATTATCTACGACGATAGGCACAGTGTGTCCTAATTGTAACGTATCAGTTGTTGGTCAGATTTTTTTACCCATTGGTTTAAAAATAAAATAAAATGAGAAAGCGCGCAGACAATAAAAGTAAGTTATTTAACCGAGGTAAGGCACGCAAGTCACGAGAATAGAAGGCTTAGACAGGGTTGGCCTTACTAAATGTAGGGTCCGATTTGGATCATTCTGCTGGGGCCCCCTGGACATGAGATTATAGTATTGTTATAACACGTTTGATGTCAAAATATAGCTAGTAAATGTAGATATTGGTTTGTTTGAAATACGATGTAATAGCATATATTAGTTATATCTAATTTGAAATAATCTATAATAGCAAATATTAGTTATATCTAATTTGAAATAATCTATAATAGCAAATATTAGTTATATCTAATTTGAAATAATCTATAATAGCATATATTAGTCATATCTAATTTGAAATACTCTATAATAGCATATTACTCATATCTAATTTGAAATTATCCGCGTTTCTTATTATTTTTTTCAAAGCTAGAGTGGGAACCCGAGTGCGGGCCCCCTGTGAACGCGGGGGTTTGATTGGGCCAAATAGGTTAAATCGGCCTAAGGCCGGCCCTGAGCGTACACACCCTTTTAGCAACGGGTACATTCATTTTAAAATGAAGCAAGGTGTTGCCTAACTATCAGACCACATGGTCGTTTAGATTTGGACATGCGCCGACGGACCGTGTGTGTAGATTGAACTTGCGTGCCTCGTGAAAACGAGGCAAGGGGTGTGTGTGTTTTGTTATAAATCAGCGAGAGACGTTTCTCTATTTATAGACAGCGCCAGGAAGCCGCGCTGGTGTAATGGCTACGGCGTTGTACTGGCGACCAGGTGTTCATGGTTCAAACCCGGGCGTCAGCGTTTGAAGAAATGTTTATGGCCGGAAATTTGACTGAATAACTTGAACGGCTCCTGTGATAAACCCTCTGTGGATGGGAAGGAGCGAAGCTCCTGACCGGGTTGGAAGGAAAGTAATCAGGTTCCCCAGCCTCGCAATTACATGTCATTGGGCCGAAGGGCTGAAAGCCCAAGTGCCGCTGGTTAAAAAAAAAAAAAAAAAAAAATAGACAGCGCCACGTGTGAAGACACTAAAAAGGCGACTGATTCAATACAGCAGAGACCTAGGAAATCAAAGACATAGCCAGGGCAAGTCGATGGTGATGAAACGTTAAACTGTGTTTTTACTACTGACCGAAGGTAGACAGAATAACATCAATTCTTTGCGTCTTGTTTAAGCGCATTAAAGATGTAAATCCCCTAAGTTGGTGAATGATTGTTTTAAAATATGTTAAACTTCTATACCTCGTTGCACATTTTTTTAAAAATTGAATTAAAAAAAAAAATTATCTGCGTTAATAGGTTATGGAATGAGTACTGTCCTGTAGTATATTCCTTAAAACTGTGACTTTATTTGAACCATATTTTTTTCTTGAGTATTTGTATAGTCTGATTTAACTTCGCACCTTCATTTCGTTGCTTGTCGCTGATCTTCTATTTAAATATTTCGATCTTATTTCTGACGTATCTCTGATCTTTTATATATACTCCCCTGTTCACAAAGTTCCGGGACTCTTTTTTTTTTTTAATTTGAATAAGTAGACTTACATACTATAGCACGTTTCACTAGCTTTGCCCAACTTCAAAATGCTATATCTCAGCGAATATATAACGCATATAAGTGAAATTTTGTGTGTGAATTTGAAATGGTATAGACCCTGTGAATTAAATTTTTCATTAAAATGCGGCCATTGGTTTCAATTTTCGTCTCTTTGCGATATAATATAAAATCCTACTTGCCAACACACATCACACGCACACATATTGAAATGTCTACAGTAAATTATACGACCTCATTTGCACATTTTTGGTTTATCAAGTATTTGGCATGATTTTTGAGTGAAATTGCGTGAAATCGCACTTCTTGAACATAAAACAGGTTATATCCGGTGCAACGCACACATTGTCAATCAGAGGTGTGTCTACAAAAATTATTGTGTGGTTAAGAAGGAAAAATGAGTCTGCGAGTACATTTTATGACATTACAGCAAATCACAAATAGGATTTTTAAGTATTTCTGCAATGAAGCTGCTCGAGGAAAACTATATCATTCTATTTCAAACCCACAAAAGAGGACTATTCACGCCTTGGGGATAAGCAAACGATCATTGCACCGCTGGATAGCGACATCTGAAATGTCTAATTCCAGTGTTTTACACACGAAAATTAGGCCAAGAGTGGTGGATAATTTTGACAGAGAATTGATCCGCAGAGAAATTTGCAATATGTTTCACAATAATGAGGCAGTGACTTTAAGGAAATTGAAAATTTGGTTATGAAAGAATAATGACATTGATATTTCCAAATCTACGCTATGGAGGACTATTAGGAGTTTGGGATTCACTTTTAGAAAATATGTTGGTGGTAGAAACCTTATTTGTGAGAAGCCTCATATAGTTGCAATGAGAAGCAAATATTTACGCGAGGTCAGAGAAATGAGAAGAGATTGTTATGATTTTGTGTATTTAGATGAAACTTGGATCAATGCGCACCACAGTAATGAACGAGAATGGCAATCATCTGATGGAACAACTAAGAGACTAGTACCAAGCAGCAAAGGACAGCGCCTAATAATTGCACATGCAGGAAGCAGCCATCATGGGCTTCTAAATAATACTGAACTCATATTTGTTTCAAAATCCACAGATAATAGGGATTATCATACAGAGATGAATGGCAAGATATTTCAAGATTGGATTGTGAATCATGTACTTCCTTCATTGGATAGACCGTCGTGTTTGATAATGGACAATGCTTCATATCACAACGTTGTGGCACCAGAAGATAAAGTTCCTAATTCATCAATTACTAAAGATGTAATAAAGATTTGGCTGACCAAAAACAACATTCCATTCAACGACATGTTCCTGAAGCCTGAATTACTTGAAATTGTAAAAAATACACAGCATACAAAGATATTTCACATAGACAAGGCAATCCATGAACATGGTCACAGATGTTTAAGATTGCCTCCTTACCATTCTCACTTAAACCCAATAGAATTAGTCTGGGCTAAAATTAAGGAACAGGTAGCAACAGAAAATAGGACGTTCAAATTAAAAGATGTTGAAATACTTACAAAAGCCGCCATCTCGAACATAGCCAGGGATTATTGGAAGAAATGTGAGAACCATGTGTTACAAGAGGAAGAGGAATATTGGACGAATGATGGTTTGTCCTTCATTCAGCCGAGATTGATTATCAGTTTCTCAGAGACATCTGATTATGATTCGGATGAAGTTTAATTTCTTTAAAGATGACCTTACCGTTATTTACAAGCACAGTAGAGGAGAAACTTTCCATTATGATATTTATGAACCGCAAAGTGGTGATACCTATTGAAATAATCAGATCAATGAAGGTCCAGTTTGGTAGCGCATTAAATGTCAATGACAAACAATGTCACGAGTATCTCCCATGCAGATCATTTAAGAAATTATCTTCAACAGGTATTCATATGCAAACGTGATGGCCACATTATTGTAATAGTAGACACGCCTATGCCTATTCAATTCACAGAATCTGTGACTGAAGTGGTAAAATTTCTTTTTTCGATACACATTAATTAGTATGCCGACAAAGATCAAAGGATTTCATCCGTTTGTGGGAACTGGACAAGATGCACAGATATAAAGTATATATTTGTTGGGTCTAACCCAATATAACATCGTATGCAAAAAATGGCATTAATACGTTAGACGGTTAATCAGATAATTACATTTGAAGTTGGGCAAAGCTAGTGAAACGTGCTATAGTTGGTTCTATCTCCTTCAAAGTAGTTCCCTTGTGAGTGTACACACTTATTCCAACGTTCCTGCCACTGAAGGAAGCACCTCTGGTAGTCACTTTGCGGAATAGCCCTCATTTGTCTCGTCGCGTTGGCTTGAATCTGCTCAATGTCATCGAATCTACGACCTTTCATTGTTTTCTTAAGTTGCGGGAACAAGAAAAAGTCACACGGAGCAAGATCGGGTGAGTATGGAGGATGCGGGAGCAATGGAATGTTGTGTTTCTTAAAAAATGCGTTTGTGGTGACAGACCTGTGTGCAGGTGCATTGTCATTGTCGTGAGAAATTCTAATCCACATATATAAATTAAAAGTAAATGTAAAGCCTAACAAATAAATTCTATAAAAGGAAGAAGAATGGTAAAGAACAGTGCTGTCACAATGACAGTACTCGAAATCCCCTTTGTTTTATGCTTCGTCTGCAAATTGTAACGTTTCCACGTTAAATATAAGCCACTGCATAATACAAGCGTTTCCACAACACATTAAAACGGGTATTGCATTTCTAAGAAAAAACATTGAGAGGCACACTGCGTATGACCTAAATTAATTACACTACGAATGGACAGATGGATGTAGGATGGAAAGAAGGGAGGGCTGAAAATCAGGAACGCATGCAACACTAAACACGCGTCTCGCTATTAATGCCACCCCCAACAAGCGTAACGCGATATACAATTACTACTAACACGCGTGTAAGGCCACATGCACTAACTTTATTTCAGACGGACAGTGATAAAAACACTACCCTTCCCAGAGTTAGGTTTTAAAAAACCTGAAAAACGCTTATTAGGAAAGATGACATTAGATGGGTTTACGTTTGAAAACATGACAGTACCCAGACACTACATGGGGATTGAAGTGAACAGGAGGTGGTAGAAAATGCACATTTTGAACGCAGCCACCTAGCTCCCTTAGATTGAGATATTTGGATTCCTTAGGGCTTGCTGACACAGAATATGTTAAGTGTTACGCAAATAGTCCAGGAATTAATAAATTATAGGCAAAAGAAAATAATGAGGGTGTCAGACAACCTAAAAACTCGGAGTCGCTCAGTGGCAGAATTTTAAACCACCATTGTACGGAAATAGGCCACAAGTTACATTTGAATTGATTGGATGGAATGATATGTAAGGCTAAACACGATTAGTCGGACTATAAATGCTATCTTTTGTTGTCAAGGGAGACGGAAGTAAGAGTACTTTTTTTCAAACGATTGGGTAGAAATGGCCTGATTGGTTAGGTCTGTTAATATAGTTAATTGATAGCGTTAGTTCGAGACCACTAGTTCAAATAAGCTTGATAAAGCAACAGTGCGTTGAAGCCAGCTCATATTTTTGCTAAATGAAAGCCTGGAACATAAGCAGATGGGAATTTGTGCCAGTATTTGTGCCTACATTCATTGCTAGTCAACGTATCTGTGTTTATTTCCTTGAATTTTGGTAGGTTGAAATATTTGATCTCTTTTTAATGAAAATTGAATGTACATTGATAATTTATGTCTGTATATATGTGCAGTTCAGTAGCGAACATGAGACAAGGCCTATATCTATATATATATTGCTCCAACCTGAACAGAAGGTGTCGGAGAAAAGTCAAACTACATGGAATTACCACATAGTACACTGACACCTACCTTATGACATGGAAGGAATTATAGCTGAAAGTGCAGAGGCGTAGTAACCGTTAGGGAGGTTAATACTTGAGTAAGCTGCTTCAGAAGAAGATAGCAGTTAAACTAAAGCTCTGAACTCTGTGTTTGTGATGTATTGTGCTCAGTCTAGCCAGATAGTATAAATTGGTTCTGAAGTAGGAGGTACATCCTTCTTGTTTCAGGGACTGTGGTCCTAGTTATTGAAGCCGCACCTGGTCTGAGCGTTTGCTGAATCCAGAGGCTACAACATACTCTTGGGTCCCTATAGTAACCAGTGAGGTGTCTTCAGAAACAGTGAATAGTCGAGCAGAGGAGTCCTTGCCTGCCGCCATCACGAAAGTTAAGCCCACTGTGGCCAAAAGAGCTCAACACTATGTACCCCTCGTAAATGACACTAACTTAATTAAAGAGGGGCAATTAATTGTTTTAATGTTCGGAACTGAGACCATCTTCAATACTAGTTCCAAACATACACAAGCACATGCAGTCATGATGTCTAATAAGAATCTATCTTGAAGAACAAAACCAGTATTACCTCATATTACCACATCACAACTCACACACATAGAATACTAATATTGTATGTCAATGCAAAGACCACATTTATATCTGTGTACATAATATTTGAAATTACATGTTATTATATTGCCTGGTTCACTGTGTAGTTGAATTAGGATCACTATTGTAGAGAAAATCAATACATATGTACATATCTGAAATTTATCATTGAATCTTTTAAGATAGTCTTCTAGAGTGTTGACTGTTTGTGAGTGTCACAGTATTGTCAAGTGTGGTGGAATAATTAAATTGTTTATCTGTTGTTGTTGTGGTGACTTACACTTCATCATTTGCATAACCCTAGACATATAACGTTGCCAACACAATATTCCAGAATAATCCTGACTGAGATATAAATATGTGGCAGTAAGTAAGGTTATCTGTAAAACACTACACATATTAGATACAGATACCTTCACAGCTGATCTCAGTCAGTACACTAAGTCCCTATAAATATGATGCGTGATGCCATATGATGATGGATGGTATCCGCATGTCTGGTTTTGTGTAGTGTGTAGATGTGTTCAGTCAAAACAATGTTCATGCAACAATAACAGGGCAATCCACATAGGACGTCAGTAAACTCACGACGTATAAAGTCAATGAGTCTTGAAACAGCCGTTGACGTTTTTCTTCATTATTTATTGTGGACGCCACAGTGACAAAATGGTTACGCAAATGTGTAGGCACATCAAACAGTCATTATCACAGCAACATTCAATACAGCAATAAACGGTAGACAGCATTACAATGATGAGTCAGATGCATGTTATATTTCAAAGTGCTGTAAATGTAGTCAGGTGAACAACTCCATCCTTTTCTATAACAGCCAGGAGATAACCAGATGTATGAGATCAGTTCACTCTCCTTAGTTTGACTTCAGCAAGACAGACACGTCTGCCGAAGTATAAATAATGTCCTCAAAAATATCCTCTAGATAATAAAGGTTTTCCAAACCTAGTTCATTTAACAAAGTAGCAAGTAATGGTCCTTGGTACCTGCATCAACCGATGCAGTACAATGCAGCGACATGTGAGCTGGGAAAAAACATCTCGTGACGACGACTTTCGCAGACAGGCTATGAATCGAAATCGCTCACGACCCAAAATCAATAGAGTTAATGAAAAAGTCAATTTACCTTGCTTTCATGAAATACACAGAAATATCACGCCTCCCGACATGTGGGAAACACTAGAGGTATTATCTCGAATAAACGAAATATCCATTAAGAGGACTACACATCCCTGACAGAACAAAAATAGCGGAGATCCCCTCTTCAACGAGGCATCTCTTTCGCCATTCCAAATCGCTCACCCCCACTAGTGGTGGGCGGAAACCGATCGACAAAGAAGCAAGACAAGTCATGCGCAGTCCAGCGCAAAATGACCACAGCTCAAACTTAACTGCATTCGATACCAACGCGAGAAGACAAATGCTTACCGAGAAAAGTGACTATAAATTTCAAGCAGTTGTTGCCCTTGCGTTATAAAACAGATATTGAAATAAAACGATGTTGCGAGAATTTATCACGCAACATATCATTTATATCATCCCACTTTACCACATATATTGGGGGCCAAGCCGGGATATTGAATCCTTTACTAGTATAAATATTGGGGGTAATTCACTTCAGGGAATATAAAAAGTTAAAAGGTATCCTTGGGTGGAATTAAATAAGGTTGAGCTCTTGGTGCCTGTTTTGTCCATTGGATATATAATTACAGATTATATTGTTTAGTTAGATATTTTATTTAATTACCTGATATAAAATGGCGGACCTGGCCAAATTTCGATCTGCGGCTGTACAGACTGCAAAAGAGTTGGGATTAGATGGGCAAGTTATGATTACCTATGTCACTACTGAATGTGACAAATTTATTGAACGCGAAGAAAGAAGGTTTGAGGCCGAAAGAAGGTTAGAGGCTGAAAAAGAAATTAAGAGGTTGCAGATTGAGGCTGACAAAGAGGCTAAAGCATTGGAGGCTGATAGGGAGATTAAGAGGCTCCAATTAGAAGAACAAAAGGCAGAAAGGGAAGAGAAGAGATTAGCTGCAGAAAGGGAAGCCGAGGAAAGAAGATTAGCTGCAGAGAGGGAAGCAGAAAAGGAGGAGAAGAGATTACAAAGGGAACATGAGCTACGACTAAGGGAGTTTGAGTTTCAGGGCCATGCTCCTGAAAATGGTGCCAGTCCCTTTGCCTCTGATGCTACTGCTACTCAGGGAGCCTCAACCTCAGCTATGAACTTTCATTTAGATCATTTTGTTGAGAAAGACGATGATATTGAGAGCTATATAAATAGATACGAATTATTAGCTACCACATATGGGTTAGAGAGAGAAAGGTGGAGCTTAAAGTTATCTCAAGGACTTCGTGGGGCAGCTTATGAAGTTTTTGCCAAAATGCACAGAGATGATCAGGAAAATTATGACATGCTAAAGCAGGCTCTTTTGTTAAGATATGAGAAGAACGCAGAATTTTACAGAAAAAAATTTAGGAATGCTAAACTACTGTCAGGTGAAACCTATCACCAGTTCTCTGCACGGATAGAGACATACTTGGAGAAATGGACTTCTCTGGGGAAAACCCAAGATCTTAAGGAAATGATCCTTATAGAACAATTAAGAGAGTCCATGGCTCCAGACCTGAGAAAGTTTCTCATGGAACAAGGTGCAGAGAGACTGGGTGAGTTGCTAAATGTTGCAGAAAGGTATCAAGCGGCCCAAGCAGAAGTATCAGGTAATAAAAAGAAACAGGTGGATAATTTTAGGGCACCACAGAACTTTAATAAATTTGATCCTAGGGATCATAACAAAGGTAAGCACCAATTTGATAGGCCACGGTATGACAATAAAAATAAAAACCCACAATTCGAAGAAAGGAAATATGATGAAAGAAAATCTTACAACCAAGGAAAAAGGTGGTGTAAAAATTGTAAGATGAACAATCATGACACTGACCGTTGCAGAAGGAACCCTATAGTTATGGCAACCCTTCAGGTCAGGTCGACCTCAAGAAAGGAGGAGGATATTCTGTTAGATACCACTCCAGAAGAGATGAGGAAGGCACAGGCTGGGGATAAGACCCTCAAGCCTTGTTTCAGGAAATTGTCAACTTGTCATACAACTCCATGCAAGGGAGATTTTTACATGAAAAACAAGTTGATGTATAGGAAGACTGGAACTAGATCCCATGGTCACGGACAGCTGGTTCTTCCAAAGAGATATAGGACAGAATTAATAAGGAGCCTACATGTGAAACCAGATGGGGACCATGAGAAAATAGGTACCATCATCCAAAAGGTGGCTTACAATTATTATTGGCCCAAGGCAAGATGGGACATTGAGAATTTTGTAGAAAGGTGTAGCATAGCACATGAGGGAACACCCACAAGTGGGAACATGGATCAGGACCTGGACACGCCACGGGGCAAAATTAGGCCTGATAATAAAAAGAAAAATAGATTTGATAAAGTGGACCAAATGGAATGGGAAGCCCCTTTTCACGGACAAGCTTCACTTAACTGTTTTACAATGGCCACTATGCGGAGAGTGCAAACAGATGTCTTACCCCAGGATAAGCCGAAAATCCCTCAATCGGACTTAAACAAACTGGAGGAAGAGGATGTAGAGAGGAAATCTCTCATCAAGAATTTTAAGTGGGGAGAAAGCCCCAAAAGAAAAATTGGTAGCGGTCGTTTTGTGCATGATAATTCTGGGAAGAAAAATCATCACTATAGCGCTTCGAGTGGAAGAGACCATACCGGTGCATGGACAAATAGGTCCACACAATTAAAGGTCCATATGTAACGCTGTTAAGAACGTGGACTGATGAAAAGGCAGAGGAAAATATTACATCTTCATACCAATATGTGAATGAGCTGACCACTCGTTTAAAAACTGGCTGGAAACTTGCCAATGAAAATTTGAAACAAGCCAGGAAGAAACATGCTGCTTATTATAACAGGAAGGCGAAAGACAGAAATTTGGCTGTGGGAGAGAAAGTACTGCTTCTTTTGCCCGGGAGTCAGAATAAGTTACAAATTGGATGGCAGGGTCCATATACAGTTCTAGAGAAGGTGTCTAGAACAAATTATAAGATAGATAAGAAGGGGAAAGAAAAAATCTATCATGTGAATCTCCTGAAGAAATATTTGGAAAGAGAACATCAGGAAGAGACACACTTGCTGACCTTGTCCATTGCCATGGAGATGAAAAAGGAACCACTTTCATCATTTGAATATCCATTACACCCCTGTGAGACAGCAGCACAGGTGAAAATCAGTACACATTTAACGAAAACTCAGAAGGAGAGAGTGCAACAGGTTCTAAATAATCATGCAGAGGTGTTAACAGACCGACCAGGGCATACAAACCTATTGGAATATGATATGAAACTGATAGACCCCACACCTGTCTGTATGAAGCCATATTCGATTCCTTTTGCTAAGGAAAAAGCTTTGAAGGAAGAGATAGACTATTTGTTGAAGGAAGGAATTATTTCACACAGTGAATCTTCGTATAGTTCCGGTGTTGTACTTTTAAGGAAACCCTCTGGAGAACATAGACTCTGTATAGATTACAGGAGACTGAATGCTATTACAGAAGGACAGGTGGATCCATTGCCGGATACAAATCAGTTGTTTGCCAGACTAAATAAAGCTAAGTATTTCTCAAAAGTGGATTTGAGTAAAGGATACTATCAAATTCCAGTAAAGCCTGAGGTTAGACCATATCTAGCTTTTAGTACCTCAGAAGGACACTATGAGTTTAACAGATTGCCATTTGGATTGAAGAATGCACCTAGTGTCTTCTCTAGAATGATGAGAAAATTATTGGACCCTCTGAATAACCCATGCATTACAAATTTCATGGATGATATCCTTATAGCAACAGAAACCTTTGAGGAACACATTGACTCTCTGAACATGCTGTTTAATCGACTTAGGGAAGCGAATTTAACAGCCCGACCAACCAAATGTTGCGTTGGATGTAAAGAATTGGAATTTTTGGGACACACAGTTTATCAGGGAAATATGACCCCTGACCCAAAAAATTTAGAAAAACTAAAGAAAGCCCCGAGACCACAAACCAAGAAAGACGTGAGATCCTTTGTCTCATTATGTGGTTTCTACCAAAAGTATATCAAAAACTTTAATTCCATATGTGCACCGTTAACGGATTTGACACGTAAAGGACACCCAGATCGAATTACATGGACACCACAATGTGAAATGGCTTACCAAGAATTGAAGGAAAAGCTCACAAGTAAACCTATTTTGAAACTACCTGACTTAAGTCAGGAATTTGTAGTAAGAACGGATGCCAGTAATATTGGGTTAGGTGCAACTCTGCTACAGAAATCAGATGCATTGGATGGGGAATTAAGCCCAGTGGCATATGCTAGCAGAAAGTTGAATAAAGCTGAAACCAACTACTCAACTAGCGAAAAAGAATGTCTTGCAGTAATATGGGCGATAAAGAAATTCAATATTTTTCTGTATGGGAAGGCATTTAAGTTGCAAACGGATCACAAACCCTTGTCGTTTCTAGCACAAGCTAGGCATGAGAACACTAGATTACTCCGTTGGTCATTATTGCTACAGCCATTTGAGTTTAGCATAGAGTATATAAGTAAAAAAACAAATCTGGGAGCGGATTTTTTAAGCCGCCATCCGTGTGATGAGAATCACCGTAAGCCCCAGAAATAATAATAAATTTCTCTATGTGTATATAGAATTATAGACTGACATATAACGTCTGTTTTAAGAGGGGAGGATTTGTCGTGAGAAATTCTAATCCACATATATAAATTAAAAGTAAATGTAAAGCCTAACAAATAAATTCTATAAAAATAAGAAGAATGGTAAAGAACAGTGCTGTCACAATGACAGTACTCGAAATCCCCTTTGTTTTATGCTTCGTCTGCAAATTGTAACGTTTCCACGTTAAATATAAGCCACTGCATAATACAAGCGTTTCCACAACACATTAAAACGGGTATTGCATTTCTAAGAAAAAACATTGAGAGGCACACTGCGTATGACCTAAATTAATTACACTACGAATGGACAGATGGATGTAGGATGGAAAGAAGGGAGGGCTGAAAATCAGGAACGCATGCAACACTAAACACGCGTCTCGCTATTAATGCCACCCCCAACAAGCGTAACGCGATATACAATTACTACTAACACGCGTGTAAGGCCACATGCACTAACTTTATTTCAGACGGACAGTGATAAAAACACTACCCTTCCCAGAGTTAGGTTTTAAAAAACCTGAAAAACGCTTATTAGGAAAGATGACATTAGATGGGTTTACGTTTAAAAACATGACAGTACCCAGACACTACATGGGGATTAAGTGAACAGGAGGTGGTAGAAAATGCACATTTTGAACGCAGCCACCTAGCTCCCTTAGATTGAGATATTTGGATTCCTTAGGGCTTGCTGACACAGAATATGTTAAGTGTTACGCAAATAGTCCAGGAATTAATAAATTATAGGCAAAAGAAAATAATGAGGGTGTCAGACAACCTAAAAACTCGGAGTCGCTCAGTGGCAGAATTTTAAACCACCATTGTACGGAAATAGGCCACAAGTTACATTTGAATTGATTGGATGGAATGATATGTAAGGCTAAACACGATTAGTCGGACTATAAATGCTATCTTTTGTTGTCAAGGGAGACGGAAGTAAGAGTACTTTTTTTCAAACGATTGGGTAGAAATGGCCTGATTGGTTAGGTCTGTTAATATAGTTAATTGATAGCGTTAGTTCGAGATCACTAGTTCAAATAAGCTTGATAAAGCAACAGTGCGTTGAAGCCAGCTCATATTTTTGCTAAATAAAAGCCTGGAACATAAGCAGATGGGAATTTGTGCCAGTATTTGTGCCTACATTCATTGCCAGTCAACGTATCTGTGTTTATGTCCTTGAATTTTGGTAGGTTGAAATATTTGATCTCTTTTTAATGAAAATTGAATGTACATTGATAATTTATGTCTGTATATATGTGCAGTTCAGTAGCGAACATGAGACAAGGCCTATATCTATATATATATATATTGCTCCAACCTGAACAGAAGGTGTCGGAGAAAAGTCAAACTACATGGAATTACCACATAGTACACTGACACCTACCTTATGACATGGAAGGAATTATAGCTGAAAGTGCAGAGGCGTAGTAACCGTTAGGGAGGTTAATACTGGAGTAAGCTGCTTCAGAAGAAGATAGCAGTTAAACTAAAGCTCTGAACTCTGTGTTTGTGATGTATTGTGCTCAGTCTAGCCAGATAGTATAAATTGGTTCTGAAGTAGGAGGTACATCCTTCTTGTTTCAGGGACTGTGGTCCTAGTTATTGAAGCCGCACCTGGTCTGAGCGTTTGCTGAATCCAGAGGCTACAACATACTCTTGGGTCCCTATAGTAACCAGTGAGGTGTCTTCAGAAACAGTGAATAGTCGAGCAGAGGAGTCCTTGCCTGCCGCCATCACGAAAGTTAAGCCCACTGTGGCCAAAAGAGCTCAACACTATGTACCCCTCGTAAATGACACTAACTTAATTAAAGAGGGGCAATTAATTGTTTTAATGTTCGGAACTGAGACCATCTCCAATACTAGTTCCAAACATACACAAGCACATGCAGTCATGATGTCTAATAAGAATCTATCTTGAAGAACAAAACCAGTATTACCTCATATTACCACATCACAACTCACACACATAGAATACTAATATTGTATGTCAATGCAAAGACCACATTTATATCTGTGTACATAATATTTGAAATTACATGTTATTATATTGCCTGGTTCACTGTGTAGTTGAATCAGGATCACTATTGTAGAGAAAATCAATACATATGTACATATCTGAAATTTATCATTGAATCTTTTAAGATAGTCTTCTAGAGTGTTGACTGTTTGTGAGTGTCACAGTATTGTCAAGTGTGGTGGAATAATTAAATTGTTTATCTGTTGTTGTTGTGGTGACTTACACTTCATCATTTGCATAACCCTAGACATATAACGTTGCCAACACAATATTCCAGAATAATCCTGACTGAGATATAAATATGTGGCAGTAAGTAAGGTTATCTGTAAAACACTACACATATTAGATACAGATACCTTCACAGCTGATCTCAGTCAGTACACTAAGTCCCTATAAATATTTATATCATCCCACTTTACCACAGTCATGATGAACACGCCAATTGCCTGTGCGCCACTTCTCAGGGCGATGTCTGCGCACAATGTCGCGGAGGCGTTGCAGGACTGTTTTGTAGAATTCAGCATTGACACTCTGTCCTATAGGGACGTATTCATGATGCACCAGGCCATCAATGTCGAAAAACGCTACGAACATGGTCTTGACATTGGACTTGACCTGTCGTGCCTTCTTCGGCCGAGGAGATGATTGTGTTTGCCACTGGGAGGACATTTGCTTTGTTTCCGGGTCATATCCGTACACCCAGCTTTCATCACTAGTTATTATCGAGGACATGAAATTTGCGTCGTTTTTGCTATCTCAAGGAGGTCAGTGCAAATGGACAACCGATCGTCCTTCTGGTCCTCAGCCAGGTGGCGTGGCACGAGTTTCGCTGACACCCGTCTCATGTGCAAATCTTCAGTTACGATTTTATGACACGTACCAATTGATATTCCAAGATTATCAGCAACCTCTCTGATAGTCAGACGTCGGTCAGCGCGTATCATTTCTTGCACACGTGCAACGAACTCGTCGGTGTGGGAGATGGAGGGTCTCCCTTTACGGGGGCCATCTTCAAAGGATCGGAGTCCACTTTTGAAACGGGAATACCACTCAAATGTTTTAGATCTACTTAAACAGGTCTCTCCGAAAGCTGTTTGCAACATTTCGAGAGTTTCGGAACCAGTTTTTCCTAGACGAAAACAGAAATCAATACACACACGTTGTTGAATTTTGCTGTCCATTTTTGAAACGCGACGAGCATTATTACGTCACGTCCGCTTATACGCTACCACACAGCGCATGCGCGAAATTACAAACTTCAGGTTTGGTACATATAGTGGCACGTGGTTGACACGTGCACTGTGTTAATATCACCTAGCTCCGTATACCGGTTTTCCAGATAAAAAATGAGTCCCGGAACTTTGTGAACAGGGTTGTATATATTTCTTTATGCTATGTGTCTGACCCTCTTGTGAAATCTTTCTAATCTTAATTGTATATTTCTTACTGTCTTGTGTTGACCCAAACTTGCGATATATCTCTGATCTTATATGTGTAATTTCTTGCTGTCTTGTGTCGACCCAAACTTGCGATATATCTCTGATCTTATATGTGTAATTTCTTGCTGTCTTGTGTCGACCCACACTTGCGATATATCTCTGATCTTATATGTGTAATTTCTTGCTGTCTTGTGTTGACCCCAACTTGCGATATATCTCTGATCGTATATGTGTAATTTCTTGCTGTCTTGTGTCGACCCAAACATGCGATATATCTCTGATCTTATATGTGTAATTTCTTGCTGTCTTGTGTTGACCCCAACTTGCGATATATCTCTGATCGTTTATGTGTAATTTCTTGCTGTCTTGTGTCGACCCAACTTGCGATATATCTCTGATCTTATATGTGTAATTTCTTGCTGTCTTGTGTTGACCCAAACTTGCGATATATCTCTGATCTTATATGTGTAATTTCTTGCTGTCTTGTGTTGACCCAAACTTGCGATATATCTCTGATCTTGTATATGGTTCCAAAGGTTGTTATTGCCGGGAGTTGTAGTGAGGATAAGCTCTCACTGCAGATAAAATACTTCTATGGCACGCGCCTCAAACAGCCTCTGACAACCAAGTCCAGCTCCCGGCCTTCACGTGTGGCTCAATTTGAGCCCGGCGGAACTGTTTCCACTGACGGGAGAAGGGGCAAAGGCGAGTGACTGGCGCCTTAAAACCAGCAGCTTCAGGCAGATAGGGCTCGTGATCCTTGGTTGGTAGCTTATCTAAGAGAAGGAACTCTGAATTCAAACCACCGCTGCCTTGCGGGAATATCCATTTATGGAATTGGCTTCGGGAGTAAACCCTGAGGATAAATCCGGAGTCGGAGTCCCTAAGGCAGTCTAATGTCGATTCGATATTATTCTGGCAACTCCTGCGACATGGCTGGTACCAAACTGTATCGGCTACTGCCGTTCCTTTGGATCTACCGGCTGTGTGGAGAGGGGGAACATGCTGCATGGGCAACAGCTTGATCTCCATATAACTGTGCCCAAGCTCGCGCCCTGGAGAGGACACTCCAGCTTCACCCTATAGGTGTCGGCAAAACACGGGAAGTAGCAGTTACCGGTTATAAGCATTTTGCCCAATTGGCGTAGGGCATGGCGCCAGGGGCTACTTCCGACAGTGGGAGAGGTTCTAGGATCTCACTGGACAGCTACCGCCCGCTTCAAGCTGGGCAGCCCCCAGTCAATAAGGTGTTGTCCCGCCACTGTCTGCTTTCCCCATTGGGTGCATGGGGATTAGGGTCAAACCCGAACTGTGGACAGAAAATTTTGCACCAAGCAATTATCGAAAAAATAGAAATAAGCAAACTCTCAGATTGGGATGCTGGAACGTCCGGACTATGTTGACTGGACTATCCGAAAACCTACAGGATGTAAACGATGTAAGGAAGACAGCCATAATTAATGATGAGCTTAAACGACTTCAGGTGGATATAGCTGCACTTCAGGAAACGCGCCTGGCGGGCTCTGGAACGGTGAGCGAGAAGGACTACACATTTTATTGGCAAGGGAAAGATCTTAATAAAGCTAGAGAACACGGAGTAGGTTTTGCGGTCAAAAAATCGCTAACTAAAATGGTTGAACCAGGCGAGAATGGATCAGAACGCCTGTTAACGCTCCGCCTGCAAACTAGCACAGGTCCCATCACCCTTGTCAGTGTGTATGCTCCTACTCTGTACTCTGCCTCAGAAGCTAAAGATGAGTTCTACGAGAATCTAACAGCAATTATCAAAAGCATACCTAGGCAAGAACAGCTTGTTCTCCTTGGTGACTTTAACGCTAGAGTGGGTGCCGATAATGTTTCATGGCCTTCATGTCTGGGCAGGTTTGGTATTGGCAAGATGAATGAAAATGGACAACGGCTCTTAGAGTTGTGCGTCCACCATGACCTCTGCGTGACCAACACCTACTTTCAGACAAAACCCCAGCATAAGGTGTCATGGAGACACCCACGATCCAAGCACTGGCACCAACTTGACCTGATTCTCGTCAGAAGGCCACTCCTCAGGTCTGTGCTCTCCACGCGCTCGTACCATAGTGCAGACTGTGATACAGATCACTCCTTGGTTTGCTGCAAAATCAGAGCACAACCAAGAAAACTCTATCGTGTCAGACATGAAGGGAAACCACGCATTGATACCAGCAAGATGTCAGACCCTTTCATGATCGCTCAATTCACTGCGACCTTCGAGAAAGTGCTCAGTAGCCCTCAGCATGGTGATACTATTACAGAGAACTGGGAGCATCTACGGAACACCATTCAAAGTACTGCACTTGCCACCTTTGGTAAGAAAACAGCAAAGTCAAATGACTGGTTTGATGCTTCATCAGATGTGATGGCACCTGTCATTGAAGCTAAGCGCAGTGCTATGAATGAATACAAACGTTCACCGAGTGCCAGAACCCTACAGATCCTGAGGGCTACGAGAAGCAAAGTTCAACAAACTGCTCGACGCTGTGCAAATGACTACTGGCTCCAGCTCAGTGAGAGCATCCAGATCGCAGCGCAAACAGGCAACATTAAACAAATGTATGACGGTATAAAGAAAGCACTTGGCCCCCATAAAAGTAAGACGGCACCGCTAAAAACCATCAGCGGAGAGAAGCTAACCGATAAGGGTAAGCAGATGGAGAGGTGGGTCGAGCACTACTCTGAGCTTTACGCTAGAGACAATACCGTTACGCCTGCAGCCCTTGATGGCGTCAACAGTCTGCCAACTATGGAGGAGCTGGATGCCGAACCAACATTAGAGGAACTCAGCAAGGCCATTGATAGCTTGGCCTCTGGCAAAGCACCAGGCAGTGATGGGATTCCTCCTGATTTAATCAAATGCTGTAAGAGCACGCTATTACATCCCCTGCATAGGATGCTGTGCCAGTGCTGGGAAGAGACAACTATTCCTCAAGACATGCGAGATGCCAAGATTGTAACACTGTATAAAAATAAAGGAGACAGAAGTGATTGCAATAACTACAGAGGCATCTCTCTTCTTAGTATTGTTGGTAAGGTTTTTGCCAAAGTCATCTTAATGCGACTACACAAGTTAGCTGAGCGCATATATCCAGAGTCACAGTGTGGATTCCGAGCTGGCAGATCAACAACAGACATGATCTTCTCTCTCCGCCAGCTTCAGGAAAAATCAAGAGAGCAGAAAAGACCATTATATATCGCCTTTATAGACCTCACAAAAGCATTCGACCTGGTTAGTAGGGATGGACTCTTTAAAATCCTCCTGAAAATAGGCTGCCCTTCTAAAATGCTGGAAATGATAAAGTCATTCCATGACGGCATGAAGGGAACAGTCCAATATGCTGGAAGCACGTCACAGCCCTTTGATATACGAAGTGGCGTTAAACAAGGCTGTGTTCTGGCTCCGACCCTCTTCGGAATCTTCTTTGCCTTACTCTTGAAACATGCATTCAGAGATGCAACTGAAGGAATATGCCTTCACACTAGGTCAGATGGCCGTCTGTTTAATCTTTCAAGGCTGAAGGCAAAAACAAAAATCAGAAGGGTCACTATAAGAGACTTGTTGTTCGCTGATGATGCTGCAGTCGTCACTCAAAGCCAACAGGAGCTTCAGAGCTTGATGAATCGCTTCACTAAAGCATGCAAGGACTTTGGCCTCACAATAAGTCTAAAGAAAACGAATGTGCTGAGTCAGGATGTGGGTGCTGCACCAGTTATCACTATCGATAACTATGAATTGGCAGTGGTGCACCACTTCACATACCTAGGGTCTACCATCAATGACAAACTCTCACTGGATACAGAAATCGACAGCCGCATTGGCAAAGCTGCAGCTACCTTTGCCCGCCTCACATCGCGTGTTTGGGGAAACTCTAAACTCACAATGAAGACCAAAGCTGCGGTATATAATGCCTGCGTCACCAGCACACTCCTATATGGCAGCGATACCTGGACGACCTATGCTAAGCAAGAAAGAAGGCTCAATACCTTCCATTTGCGGTGTCTACGCCGCATCCTCGGCATCTCGTGGAAAGATAAAGTGACAAATGTCGAGGTGTTGTCACGTGCTGGCCTTCAAAGTATGTATACGCTTCTTAGACAGCGCAGACTTCGCTGGCTTGGCCATGTTCGTCGCATGGATGATGGTCGCATCCCAAAAGATATCTTCTACGGACAATTAGCAGATGGCAAGAGAACAGTTGGGCGACCACAGCTGAGGTTCAAAGATGTGTGCAAGAGAGATATGAGGGCACTGGACATGGATCCAGCAACATGGGAGGATAAAGCTGCCGATCGCACTAAGTGGCGATGCTATTTACAGCGCCACCTCAGATTGGGCGAAGAGAGGCTCACACAAGAAGCAGAGGTGAGGAGAAAACGTCGAAAGGAGCACCAGGAAAATAAGCAGCTGAGGGCTGTCACCTCAGGGGCGCATTCCCATAGTCAGTTATGACTGAAGGGGCTATTATTATTAGTATATGTAATTTCTTGCTGTCTTGTGTTGACCCCAACTTGCGATATATCTCTGATCTTATATGTGTATTTCTTGCTGTCTTGTGTCGACCCAAACTTGCGATATATCTCTGATCTTATATGTGTAATTTCTTGCTGTCTTGTATTGACCCCAACTTGCGATATATCTCTGATCGTATATGTGTAATTTCTTGCTGTCTTGTGTCGACCCAAACTTGCGATATATCTCTGATCTTATATGTGTAATTTCTTGCTGTCTTGTGTTGACCCAAACTTGCGATATATCTCTGATCTTATATGTGTAATTTCTTGCTGTCTTGTGTCGACCCAAACTTGCGATATATCTCTGATCTTATATGTGTAATTTCTTGCTGTCTTGTGTCGACCCAAACTTGCGATATATCTCTGATCGTATATGTGTAATTTCTTGCTGTCTTGTGTCGACCCAAACATGCGATATATCTCTAATCGTATATGTGTAATTTCGTGCTGTCTTGTGTCAGCCCTGCTTGGCAACTCTCTCAGATATTACATGTATACTTTTTGCTGTCTCGTTTTTGTCGCACTTGTGAAATATCTCAGATCTTACATCTTGCTGTCCTGTGTCTGTCGCACTTGTGAAATGTAGCAAATCTTACATGTATGTTTCTTCATGTCTTGTATATGTCCTACTTGTGAAATGTTTCTTCATGTCTTGTATATGTCCTACTTGTGAAATGTTTCTTCATGTCTTGTATATGTCCTACTTGTGAAATGTTTCTTCATGTCTTGTATATGTCCTACTTGTGAAATGTTTCTTCATGTCTTGTATTTGTCCTACTTGTGAAATGTTTCTTCATGTCTTGTATATGTCCTACTTGTGAAATGTACCAGATCTTACATGTATGTTTCTTCATGTCTTGTATATGTCCTACTTGTGAAATGTTTCTTCATGTCTTGTATATGTCCTACTTGTGAAATGTTTCTCATCTTCTATCTATTGATATATCTCCTTGAGCTGTGTCAGCTCTTTTATCCTGTATATTTAGGCTTATTACCTGTCATGAATCTTACATATTTAACTACTGAAGTGGTAGTGTAGGGATCGACATGAAGTAGGTCCCGATCTATCGGTAGATGACAGGGTATGATTTGATAGATCTCTAGATGACGGAAAAGGGGGGGGGGGGTGATACATTTGGGACTGGCACTCCCCCGTCGCCATTTAAAAGCGTGCTATCTCTGCTGGAAGGTACGTTTCCGCTTTCCAAGTGAAAACTCAGAGCTGACCTACAAAGCTTCACTTTAATAGTGACCTTCTACCTCCGAAATCGGAGAGTATTTGCCTGAATGGCGAGGGACACCTGTCTCTGTACAAGTAAAAAGGGATACTCACGTAAAATCAATGTCAGGTTAGACATAGTAATAACCTGAGATTTCGCCTCGAGTATTAGCGGGCGTACGCAAAAAAAAAAAAAAAAAAAAAAAAAAAAAAAAAAAAAAAAAAAAAAAGTGACCTACATAAGATACGAACGTGATCTTTTCGTTTAAGTTAACATTCGAGTCAAAATAAGTTACTTTGGATTGTTTCACCACTCTGTTGATGGAATTACATGAAGCTGGTCGTTCTACAGAGATAAAAGTTATATATAGGCTCCACTTTCTCCGGGTTTCAATATATCTGAAAGCAAACATGATCTTAACAATGTAAATTTTAAGAGAGTTTCTTAAGATGATCCATTTAATACTTGGGTTGCATGCTGCTGTGTTAGAGCGAAAGACCGGACTAAGTTCAATATTACTTTCTCTGAAGTAGTAAATAAGACACAGTACTGACCAGCGTGCTGACATTATATCTGGCATTCAGTTTAGCACAATAAAGAATCACGTCCCGAAATAACTGAAGGACAATTGTCTATGGTTGAAAGGTTACGCATCGAGGAAATGAGACAACACAGTTCATTAAAAAGAATAAATATCTCTCAGCAAGAGTCCATCAAGTCTATGGATTTCTGTTAGATCTTTGCAGCTTCTTCCAGGTGTTGGGAATTTTTGTTTCGTTTCATCAGTTAATTTTTATTATTACTTAGGCTGTCACTTAATGTATTCATTTTTCCCACAGGTGTCAGTCCTGGAGGCGGTAAGGACCTTGAACTGTGACCTGTTGTTGGAGCTCTTACCTGACAGCAGTCAGCAACCACGGTTGTCTTTGGAGCTGGTGAGTAAGCCTGTTTTTCTCTGTGTGTTTGTTCGTGTTATTTGTACACGTGCATGTGTGTACAGTGTACGCGTGTATATGTCTGTATATATTTATGTATGTTCCGTCGTAATGAGAGATGCCAGTGCCGACATTGGCAGCCTATAAGAAGGGCATGCAGTATGAAGATTTGGTTTTGGAGACCGTAATGATAGTGGGAGGAAGATTGGTGGAATTGGCTATGAGTCTAGGCTCAAATGAAAACATGTGGTTTCAGTAACCCAAAGATGTACTTGATCTCAAATGAGCTCTGATGGTAAGACTAGACAAACATTTGATTATATTCTTATTAATAGGAGATCCCAGAATTCCTTCACTGTGGTTAAAACTGTAGCAGGATCGTGGAGGCTGTATGTATATATGTATGTATGTATGTATATATGTATGTATGTATGTATGTATGTATGTATGTATGTATATATGTATGTATGTATGTATGTATGTATGTATGTACGTACGTACGTACGTCTGTCTGTCTGTCTGTCTGTCTGTGTGTGTACGTACGTACGTACGTACGTACGTACCTACCTACCTACCTACCTACGTACGTACGTACTTACCTACCTACCTACCTACGTACGTACGTATGTATGTATAGAATAATGGTCATTACAAAAAATTAATCCCAGGGTGTCCAAAATTTATAAAATGTAAAGCAATAAAGCTAGTCAAACAGTTCAACTATCTTGGACCCATCCTACCATCAGGTGTCAGATGCTTAATTGAAATCACGGCTGGATTTTAAATGGCACAACAAGCTTTCCACATAATGAAAACATTTCTGCATCATATACTCAAATGCATGCGAGACCTGCACAGTAAACGAACAGACGGAAAGCAAATTCCAGGTAGCAGATACTGTATATGGTTTCTGAAGATTGAACACAGCTAATTCAAGACACCTGTGACGGTTTCCAGTGGGCATGGCATTCAGTGAATAAATATATGTGCGTAATATTACTGTTTATTAATAGATGTGCTACGAGCAGGTATGGGGTTGATGACCTATATGATTGATAGACAGGTGGGTTACTCTAATTGCAATTCGATGGTTCACCGACTGGATAATGAGACATATAAACAGCTGTTGTATTACAATATGTTGCCAACAATTTAGTGTGTAGCATTTCTCGAGTATTTATATAGACTTGGCCATTTGTGCCGCAATTTTAAGTGACATTCTTGGCGTTTTTTTTTTCTCTCACTTAAACAGTGTTTCCCAGATAGGGTTCCACGGAGCATTGTCAGAGGTTCCAGGAAGCCGTAGGAGTAAATAAATAAAAATGTGAAATAGTGTAGGAGTTTTTGTTCGTCTGCTGTCACTGGAATATGTTGCGCTCATTAATGCCTCACAAATGACTTAACACGCAATAGTTTGTCTGGTAAATAGCAAAGGAGCGAGCGAACAAAAAAATCTATTTTACAGGGCAAATTACGCATTTTTGCATATTCTTTAGACTTCTGCTCTGCATAAGGAAAGAAATCTTCTAGTTTTTCTCTCGACGAACTTCTATAGTATTTTGTAAACAGTTCGGAGTAAAAAATTCGACATGTATTCAAGGGGGTAAAAAATCCCAAGTGGGATATAAAGTCACATTATAATGACTTATGGTTATGAACTTTATTCTCAAGGAAACGCATATTTTTATGCGATGCTTACATATGTATTTTTGTTTAATAACAGAAAGATGTTTTGCTTCTCTGTTGCAATGTAAGCTGGCAGTGTGTATATGTATGTGCTTGTAAATTTTCCTTACATTAATTTAGTAGTAACTAAGTGGCATTAATTACTGTCAAGTTATCTGACCTGTATTATTTATTTCTTTCAAAGTAAGGGGTTGTGTGATTTATTTATGAAAAATTATTTTCTCGTTCCGCTATCATAAACAAATTATGACAAACTGGATTAGAAAGACTCTGGAGTAGATCATGACGCTGCATCATCGTTGTGGTTTTTTTCACACATACATATGATTCTTTTCCTCTGTTTTTCTCTGTCGATACGCGCGCGCGCGCGCGCACACACACACACACACACACCCACCCACCCACCCACCCACACACACACACACACACACACACACACACACACACAGAGAGATATATATATATATATATATAAAGAGCTCATTTTGAAAATATGACCACCAAAATATTATGTTTTGAAAATGCATGTAATGTTGACAACCGTAATGGAAAGAAAGTTTGGAGGCAACGAACCATAGAGCGACAACACTATGAACGGGAAGGAAAGCGATGGATTAAAGTAAAAACATTTCTGGCAGAGTGGATAGTGGCAATTCACTCCCGTGGCTAGGTGGTGGGTGCCGTTCGGAAGGCTCTGGTTCGATTCCCGGTAAGCCTATCACTTCTGTTATTTTTCTGTTGTCTAGTTTTCTACTTCTTTATTTCTCACTGACTGCCTGATAACATACCTTTGTGTGTAGTTTGTTTATTTAAAAAAAATTTCTGTCACGGTTAAATAAAGCGTAAAACGAAAAACTCGGGAAGTCTGTTACATTGACCTTTTAGCTCCCTGTGGAGCTTAGGCCATCAACCAGTACACACTAGATCCTTCTGTTCTATGCTATGAGTTCAAGGTCGTTCCATGTCTTCCTTATTATTATCGTTTCGAATCCCTTTCTTCATATGTTTTTTATTTTTATTTTTTTGGTCTCTCTGTGTTTCTCATACCCTGTTGATTTCAGAGAAAAAGGATTATCTTGTAATGCCTACGACAGCTTTCTCAGTTTTTGTCTTGTTTAATACTGGGGTTTTCTCCTGACATCTTGTGCCACTGGTATTTGTTTGGTTCCTGCCATCAGTTACACGCTGGTTATCTTGTCATATCATTTTAACCCTTCAGGTCTGCACCAGCACTAATTTATGAAAGTATGTATTTTTGTAGTTGCCGTTTTTGCTGTTCACCATGTTTCAGAACCTTACTACAGTATACATGGTGTCCATAAAAGATTGTACCTTTTTCAAAAAATTTATTCTCGGCCCCATGATGTGGTACGAGGATGCTTTCTATCACAAAAGTAAGATAATCTCTGCAAGTTTTTAAGCATACCTTACAAAGACTCAAAAAGAATGTACCTATTTCTTTTTTTTTCACCTACTTGACCAGTGTGTTGAGAGACATGTAACAATTACCGGTTGCAACTCAACTGCAAAAGTTTCACTTGAAATACCCGCAGCACTTTTTTGAGTCTTTGTAAGGTATGCTTAAAAACTTGCAGAGATTATCTTACTTTTGTGATTGAAAGCATCCTCGTACCACGTCATGGGGCAGAGAATACATTTTTTGAAAAGGGTACAATCTTTTACGGACACCCTGTATAACTACCTTGACATTTGCGTTGAAGATTCTATTTTTTATGTTGGCCTTGAACTCTTCTGGTTTCCGTATATATCCCAATGCAGTGAAAGTTCCTCTTGACGTTTATATTCTTATTTTGATATCATTATCAGTTCCTCCAACTTTGTCTTTACAGTCAATCTTTAATTTGGATATGAAACTTGTGACCTGCAGATCTGCTTATTACATAGCCGCTGACTGTTACTGTTACAGCTGTTCAGAGTCAACATGATTGCACTCCAAGCGAACCCAAAGATGCTCAGTCTCCCAGTGCCAATGTGGAATGCTGGTCGTAAGCACGCCTGCATCGTCACAAGAACACAGTCGTCACAAAAAAAGTTGTAGACAAAGGAGCAATTGGACCTGGCCAGTTTTGTTTTAACACTCATAGTTATTTGAAAAATACATCACCAATTGAGAAAAGTCATACTTTCTCGCCAATCATCTTGCATTTTCTCATGAAAACTGTAGAGAAAGCCGCGTAAACGTATGCACGCACATAATAATATCTTCTGCTTTTGTGAACATAAACGTAACAGTATGTTGCACGTGAGTTCGTTGAATATTAACGAAGGTATTAAATACATTTTATAGCTGAGTTTTGATACATATATATACATACACACGTAGACACACAGACACTTAGTCTCTAACATTTATGTGACGCGAATCCACAAAATCGGTTGCAGTTCATCATACCTGACATAGTGGTGAATTCTAAAAGCCTTAATTTAGGCAGCTGTATCGATTTTTAGAGAACTTAATATTATATGAACATTCTGTTGCTAAAAGTTGCCGTAAAAAAAAAATGATGCTCAATTACTGTGCAGTTCGTTTCAAAGGAAGTGATAGCCTCTTCAAAAACTGTGATAATATTCGGGAAACTGAGATAATTTTCTCGCTCTTTCTGTGGCGAGCTGTAACTCTGATGAAGGACTTACTCAGTAACTGAAGTTTTTTCTCCGCCTCTCTCTTGTGCAGGCATACCTCGCTTTATTGCGCTTCGCTGTAATGCGCTTCGCTGTATTGCGCTTCACAGATATTGCGCTTTTTTTTCCCTTCAAATTATTCATGTTTATTTATTAGAACGTGCTTTCTTCTTCCGATAGATTTTGGCTCTCCACCAGCAAAAAGGTTACGATTCGCTGAAGGCTCAAATGATGATTTGCATTTTTTTTTAGCAATAAAGTATTTTTAATTATCAGTACATTTTTTTAGACCTAGCGCTATTGCGCACTTAATAGACATAATGTAAACATGATTTTAGACTTTCATATGCACTGGGAAGCTAGAAAATGGGTGTGATTTGCTTTATTGCGATGGTCTGGAACCGAACCCGCAATATCTCCGAGGTATGCCTGTATACACAAACGCGCACGGATGCAATTGAACGCGCACGCACGCACACCCAACCACCCACTCACCCACACACACACACAGATATATATTTATATATATACACACACACATAAACTCACACATACATACAGAGGCGTTGCTAACCCTTCATTCATGTCATTATGAGCGGAACAAAAGGTGAGGAAATAGTATGGATGTTAGGTAGGACATACATATAGGATACCAGCTGATAGCATTACAAGACAATACTTGTTCTGAAATCCCAGAATTAAAAGCAATAGAAGAAAACCCAGCCAAAAACCAAAAAAAAAATGATGAATATGTAACACAGACATGAATCTGAAAGAGCAGAAGAGGTTGAAGGTTGCCTGGTGTAATCAGTTTCCTAGTGTGCTCTGTTGCCTAGTACGCTGAGTCGCCTAGCGTGTTCTGTTGCCTAGTGCGCTGAGTTGCCTAGTATGCTATGTTGCCTAATATGCTGTGTTGCTTAATGTGCTCTGTTTTTGGTGTTCTCTGTTGTCTGATGTGCTTCGTTGCCTAATGTGCTCTGTTGCCTAATTTACTTTTGTTGCATAGTGTGTCCTGTTGCCCAGTGCACTTAATTGCCTAATATGCTATGTTGCTTAAAGTTCTCTGTTGCCTAATGTTATGTGTTGCCTAATGTCCTCTGTTGCCTGGTGTGGTCCGTTGCTTAATTTTCTCTGTTGGCTAATATGCTCTGTTGCCAAAAGTTCTCTGTTGCCCATTATGCTCTGTTACATAGTTTGCTCTGTTACCTAATCGTCTCTGTTGTGTAGTGAACTTTGTTCCCTAGGATAATGTATTGTCTAGTTTGCTGTGCTGTCTAGTTTGCTCTGTTACATAATTTGCTCTGTTGTCTAGTGTGCTTTGTTGCCTGATGTGTTGTATTGCCTAATTTGCTCTGTGGTGTAGTGTGCTTTGTTGCCTGGTGTGTTGTATTGCCCAATATACTCTGTTGTCTAGTATGCTTTGTTACCTTCTGTGCTCTTTTGCCTCATTCGCTCTGTTGTCTGGTGTGTTCTGTTGCCCAATTTGCGCTGTTACCTTGTGTGCTCTGTTACCCAATTTGCTTCTATTTTCTAGTGTGCTCTGTCACCCAATGTGCTCTGTTACCCTATTTGCTCTGTTGTCTCTAGTGCTTTTTGCCTGGTGTGTTGTATTGCCTAATTTTCTCTGTTGTCTAGTGTGATCTGTTGCCCAGTTTACTCTGTTGCCTAATGGGCTTTGTTGCCTTAAACGCTCTGTTGCCCAATTTGCTCTGTTGTCTAGTGTGTTCTGTTGTCCAATTTGCTCTGTTGTCTAGTGTGTTCTGTTGCCTAATTTGCTGTGTTGTCTAGTGTGTTCTGTTGCCCAATTTGCTGTGTTGTCTAGTGTGTTCTGTTGCCTTGTGTGTTCTGTTAGATAGTGTGCTATGCTTATTCCTTCAATCATTCATTCATTGTTTCTGACTGTCATTTGTTTTTTTTACGAATACTACATTTATTTTTATTTTTTTTCATTACCTGCTTTGGTGTTGATGATGATGATGAAAATGAATTAGATAATGATGATGATTATGGTCATAAAGAAAGAGAAGGCACATTTGAAGTAAATTGTTCTTGCATGGTTTTGATCTTCGAAACGTACTTAACCCCCCTCCCCGACGTTGCTTTTAACAGATATTAATATTGAATGAAAACAAATCATTGTAATAGAAGTTCCATTAACGTAATGGATATCCGTGTGTTTGAAGTGATGTCAGCTTATAAAATACTTACCAGATCCATCATCTACCTCGAGGCTACAATTTAGAAATCCCACCCAAAACATGGGATAAGACTGAAGCTGTGTCATTTTAACATGGTGGGAAATGCTACTTTTAGTGAAGTATTAAGTAATATTCTGTTTAGTCAATGTTAAATTATGTTTTCGAATTTTAATATTGCGGTAGGAAAAGTGGGATACCAATTAGTGCAGAGTCAAGTAAAACTGCATAGTCAGAATGTTTTTTTGTTTTGTTAATTAAATGCTGCCATGGGACCATGTGGCCCTGTGTAGTTCCTGTGAGTCTTGGAGCAAAGAAAATGAATTTTTTAAAATTATTTGTAAAAATGATTTTGTTATAAGTCTTACTTACTTAATTAGTCGTTCCTCGTCTACTGTGAGGTGTAGAGGTTTGGAAGAGAGAGCGCCATACTGTCATATCGGCTGTCTTCCTCCTGGTCTGGTTCCATTCTTGTCCTCGGTCCTTCAGAGATTGTCTAATGATGTCCTCCCAGCGGACTCTGGGTCGTCCTGGAGGTCTGGATCCCTGGCTCTTAGTTTCTAATACTTGTCGTGGTAGCCAATATTCTCCCATTCTGCACACATGGCCACACCACCGTAGTTGGGACTGTTCTTCTTGGGTCTGGAGAGGTTGAGATTGTAGGCCATGACGTATCGTCTGGTTGCGGACCATGTCTCTTCTTGTTACTTCAACCACCTTCCTCAGATACCTCATATCTGAGGTAATGATCTGTCTTTTGTGGGTTGTAGTCATTGCCCGTGACTCGCATCCATACATCAAAAGTGGGACATAGGTGGAGCGGTATACAGCCATCTTCGTCTTCCTGCAATCTTCTCTTTTGCTGAGGAACCTTGTTATAAGTCACCGAGTCAGATATTAGTGCTGTTTTCTTTAAATGGTTAAAGGGTGTCATATTTTGTGGTAACATTCGCGTTTCCAAATGCTCGCCTGGCAAATGTTTTTCATCAGCTTCAACGCTTTTTCAGCATTAAATAAACAAACAATGCAATACTGTTTGTTCATATCTTCAAATGAAGTCCCGCGTTTACCGAGACTAATATTTATTGTACAGTAATTTGTCAAATATCTTTCTTCTTCTTTCTTTGATCCATAGCAGCCAACCGTCAAAGCAGTCAGTGGCCATCACGCCTGGTGGCGTCTTGTAGGGCAGCAACAAATTGATTCCACTTTGCTCGATCGGCGGCCATCCTTCGTACAGTGCCCCAACGCTGGTTCATTCTTTGTATCTCGGCTTCCACAGTTCTCCACCAAGTTGTTTTTGGTCGACCTCTCTTTCGCTTTCCCTCGGGGGTCCATAGCATAGCTGTTCTTGTGATGGTATCAGGATCCCTTCTGAGGACGTGGCCAACCCAACTCCAGCGTCTGCCAGCTATGATGGTGTGCATGTCCTCCTGGTTACTCCGAATAAGTAGTTCTTGGTTGGTGATAGTATTCGGCCAAAAGATTCGGAGAATTTTCCTTAGGCATGTTGTGTGAAAGGAGGACAGTTTCCACATTTCCTTCTCTGTTACTCTCCAGCATTCCGCACCATAGAGAAGGGCAGAAAGCACACAGCTCTAATATAATCTTAATTTTGTGCTTGTGCTGTACTGAGAGGACTTCCAGATGTTGTTTAGAATAAAAAAGGCTGTTCTTGCTTTGTTAATTCTGTTGTTGATGTCTTTGCTTGCTCCGCCATCTGGTGTTACTATGCATCCTAGGTATGTGAAGGTGTCTGTCTGTTCCAGTTATTGATTCCTTACTGTTATGGGCTCGGGGTCGCTCACATTGTGTGTCAAGACCTCTGTCTTCTTTAGATTGATGTTCAGGCCCACCTGCTGGCCATACTTATTAAGTCTATCCGTTTTTTCCTGGATGTGTTGATGTGAATGTGCTAGTAGTGCAGTATCATCTGCATATTCCAGATCTTCCAATGTAGAAAACGTAGTCCATCTTATTCCTCTTGGACTGTCCTCTGTTGTTTGCCGCATCACACAGTCTATAACTGTTAAAAATAGAGTGGTTGATAAGGGGCATCCCTGTAGTACTCCTGTCTTCACCTCAACGGTTAGGTTGCTCTGCCCTACGCTACACGTAACGTTGGCATAGAGGCTTTTTATGATGACACTATGCAGCTTGGAATTCCATAAGCCCTCAGTATTTTCCATAGACAGTCCCTATGTATACTGTCAAAAGCCTTTTCAAAATCAACGAAATTAATGTACAGCTGTCTCTGTCATTCTGAGCACTGCTCTATAATGTTCCTGAGGGTAAATATATGATCTGCACATCTTCTGTTCTTTCTGAATCCTGCTTGTTCTTTCCTCAGTTATTGGTCTACTGCTTTTGAAATTCTCTGTATAATTATCCTGCCTAATATTTTGCTGGGAACTGAGAGAAGAGTGATTCCTCTCCAATTATTGCAGTCTGCAAGGTCTCCCTTCTTGGGCAATTTGACAATTATTCCTTTATTCCACTCCGTTGGTGTTGTCCCTGTTTTCTAGACTTGTGCAAATAGTGGTTCTAGTAGTTCTGCTGCTAGCTCAGGGTCTGTCTTAAATAGCTGTGCATTTAAGTTATCGTGCTTTTCCATTCTTTAACCCTTTGATTTCCGTGATGATTTCTTCCTTCCGTGGAATGTCTGTATTAACATCTAGATGTTTTCAGCCTCATGAACATTCAACTGTGTCTCTGGTGGTTCCTTGTTCAGAGTTTCTTTGAAATGCTCTTCCCATCTTGTTTCCTGTCCCTTTGCTGTCGTGATGAGATTTCCGTGCTTATCTCTTACTAATGTAATATTGTTTACACATCGTTTTCCGCTGATGGTTTTAGTTATTATGTATACTGTGCTTTGTTCATTTCTCAGTGCTGCCTCTTCTGCCTGTCTTGCAAGGTCATCCAGAAATGTCCTTTTGTTAGCACGGGTTTGACGTTTTACTTCCTTGTCCAGCTGACTGTACTGTTCACTATATATTGCCTTTAACCTGGGAGACTTAGCTTCTGTTTTCTTTCTTTTCATTTCATTTGTTTACCGTTTCTGGCGTTATCCAGTCTTGGTTCTTTGTTTCCTGGAATCCCAAGCATGACTCGCTGCTTTCCTTGTATATTGTTGAGATGGTTTTGAATTTCTGGTCGACACCATCGGTCTCTATTCTTTCCGGGCTTTTGGCAATCTGATATCGTCGCTTTACTTCGACCACGAAAGCTTTTCTGGTGAGGGGGTCCTTAAGTTTCGTGATGTTATATCTTTTCTCTTTGACTGCAACTGGTCCAGCAGCTCTGAGTTTCAGTTTCAGTCTTGCTACTACTAGGTGATGATCACTTCCCACATCTGCGCCTCATCTTACTTTCACGTCTTGTAATGCATGTCTCCATCTGCCATTGATTATTATGTGATCTATCTGGTTTCTGTCCCGTCCGTTTGGTGATTCCCATGTTAACTTGTGCGCTTCTTTGTGTGAAAAAAGTGTTCCTCCAATGACCAGGGTGTTAATACTGCAGAAGCTTATTAATTTGTCCCCATACTCATTGACTGTTCCAGTGCCGCATTTCCCCATTACTCTTTCGTTATTAGTGCTGTGTGTTCCAACTTTTGCACTGAGGTCTTCCATTACTATAATAAGATCGTATCTGGGTGCAGTTTCCATTTCCTTTTGTACCGGTTGATAGAACTCGTCCTTGATCTCTTCATCTCTGTCGTTTGTTGGTGCATAGCATTGTATAATTGTGATGTTGGTGAATCTCCCCCTCAGTCTTGCTCTTATCAGTCTGTTGTTGATGGGTTTCCATTCCAGTAAAGACCTTTCCATTCCTTTCTTCGGGATAATGGCTACACCTTCGTTGTGCTGACCATCCTCTCTACCAGAGTAAAGTACTGTTTCCCCTGTATCGGTTTTTATTCTCCCCGTCTCGGTCCATCTGCTGTCACGTATTCCCAGGATATGTAGTTTGTAGTTCCTCATCTCTGCTGTGATTTGTCTCTGCTTTCCTGGCTCATTCATAGTTCTGACATTCCAAAATCCAATTCTGGGTTCGCGTTTTGCGGTCAGGGCATCCGTTTTCATGCCAACGGCTTCCTTTCGGCTTTCACCACTGGCAGTCATACGAGCCTGAGACTCCGGATGTCCGTCTCGCATCAAAGTTTTTCCATTTGTTGCCGTTTCCGTAACATGTGCGAGATTTTACATAGACAGAGATGTCGGCCCTGGCGCTAAAAACCCCAACCTGGAGGACCAGGGTACCAGCTTTTGTCTGATCCCTACCCACGCAGACCAGCTTGGTTGAATCTACCAGGAGTAAAACTCCCACTGGCATAGCTCTGGGGGTTGCCAGGGTACACAAGCTGCCATACCGCTACAAGGTATAGGTACCATTGATGACAGTGTCAAATATCACCACTACGCTCACATCAGAATATCAGCATGGAAACTAAACGACAGCTGATAAATAGTATGTTCTTACTATGTCTTTGCTTACTTACTTACTTAGTCGTTCTTCTTCTACC
This sequence comes from Oreohelix idahoensis, assembly GCA_024509875.1. NCBI lineage: Eukaryota > Metazoa > Mollusca > Gastropoda > Stylommatophora > Oreohelicidae > Oreohelix > Oreohelix idahoensis. The sequence goes on along the minus strand of JAMPIV010019256.1, from coordinate 247,549 downwards.
GTGAGGTGTAGAGGTTTGGAAGAGATAGTGCCAGACTATCCTATCGGCTGTTATCTGCTTGTTGTGCGAGTCTCTTTTCGCTCAATCTGAGGTGGCGCCATAAATAGCATCGCCACTTGGTGCGATCGGCAGCTTCATCCTCGCACGTTGCTGGATTTATTTCCAGTGTCCTCATGTCTGTCTTGCACACATCTTTGAACCTCAGCTGTGATCGCCCAACTGTTCTTCTGCCGTCTGCTGGTTGGCCATTGAAGATATCTTTTGGAATGCGACCATCTTCCATGCGGCGGACATGGCCAAGCCAGCGTAGTCTTCGCTATCTAAGCAGTGTATACATGCGTTGAAGGCCAGCACGTGACTGTCGTAGATTTTAGATAGGAGTATTAAGACTTGGGTTGGTCCCTTCAGAATAGGTTGGAATGAGTGATAGTCACAGTGAGAGCTGGTGAAAAAAAAAAAAAAACCACAATAGAATTTCCCACACGTGAGATGATAGAATGTGATAAAGAAGCTGTCTTTGAGAATCGAGATAATCTTCTCTCTCTCACCTATCTTCTACGACCGCTTTTAAAGGCGTCAGACAGTCTACACACAGATATATATATATTAATATATCTCTATCTACTCACGGGCACGCACATACACGTGACGACAGGTAAACACACAGACGTGGGAATCTATCACAATGAATTTATATGTATTTGAACGAGCTGACCAACGCACTGATTAAGTTCAAGAGAGAGATTTTTATTATTATCATCAAAAAAAATCTTCTCACAACACCAAAAATACATCAAGGAAAAACATATACAAATAGTCATAAAATTTAAGAAAAATGCTACAAGGATGATATCCCCGTTATGATCTTAGCTCTAGGTTTAGCCCACAGCCCCGTTAAGAGAACAGATGATGGCCCAAAGAGTTATAGATACGTAGGGTTTAGGCTAAGAGTTTTTCTTCTTTTCTCGTAAATGTATGCACAGAGTTGAATAATCTGATTTAGCCTAAGAAGTAAAGAAACTCTAGCAAATAGTAACAAATTCTGCAGGTTTAAACAAAAAGAATTAAGACAGTAAATGGGTGACAATCTATAACTGTAAAATAACACTCTGATCTGCGTACACTCATTCATTCAGCCATGGCCATGCAGTTATACTCACAACTTTGCTCGCTGCCTCTGGGAACATACTCAATTCTAGGACCTTCACACAGACCCGAAAATGCAGTCCTTGACCAAGAAATCCCCAGTTCCAAAAGACGTACTGAACTCTCAGGGAACGATTCCTTGGGTGTTCTAATTTTTCGAATGTCTGATTAAGTCACATAAAATATTGTCCAGGCACGAAAGTTAGCAGAGCACAATGTCATTAGCTTTGGTTTCTAGAATTTAAGGAATGTCAGATCGGTGTCTACTTTCAGGAAGTTACTATATTTGGTCACCACAGTACTAGTCAAAACTCTGTCGGAATGTTTCTGATCTTTGCTTGCCACAACGGGCTGAATTGTACTGAAGAGTTATTCTGGAAGAATTAATTCTGGCGCGAAGGCCTCTTACTTCATTTAACTGTTACAGTTCAGGTAATGAAAGTGATTTGTTTCTTCCCAAATAAAGTTCACGTACTAGAACGCTGGTAAAGTTGGGTACCACCGTTTCACTATATAAAAGAAAGAACACATATCAAATAATTTTACAATATGTACCCACTATAACTTACATTATTAAACCGCAAGTGTACTGCTTGACTTATCATTTAAATTTCCCGTAAAGTAAGTTATATCTTAAAAAAAAATCATCAATCCCCATGAATTTAGGAACACGTGCGTGTTCCGTCAACATCTCATGAGGTTTCTAGCATTTGTAAGTTAGCTTAGAAAAATATGATCTCGTCTGATTTCTTAGCAGTAAAATTTAACTTCATTATAGCTACATTATTGTTTAGTAAGCTAAGATATAATTTATTCTGCTATCCACTGAAACACGTCACTAGAAAATAATACAGACTATATAAATTTGGCACTCTGCGCAAAATCTAACTAGTGAAATATGAAATAAGCGACTTAACACTTTATCATTTCACAAAATACTAGATATAATATATATTACCTCACACAGAACTACAGGTAGTCGCACAACTTAAGAATTATATGCTGAATATTTAAGGAAGTCTAGAAGTTCGACAAATTGCCGAAACAAACTGAGAAACTTCGCTAACAGCTATTCTGTTTCGAACAACCTGTCTACTGCGAATATAGGAGCGAGAATGAAATTAAAGTTTCAAACTCGGGCCAATATCTTAAAATCAGACAAAGGGCCCAAACTTATTTCGCCAAGCGAAATTATCTCCCCTACTCCCAACATTTACGTCAGCTTAACGCGTGACGTAACTGCCACCAGTGACCGAGAAATGCGCGTGACAGTTGCAAATCTCAGACAACCGTCTACAACTGCGTCGTACAGATGCCGGGTTTGACACCTTAAGCTAGTGACAGGTGAACAAAATGGTAGACCAAAAGTCTGCTCTATGTCCAGCGAAACGAATTTCTCACACCTCAGGCCCAGAAATCTGGTCGGGCCGCGCTCTGACCGGGGAAACTGCAGACGTATGTCTGGCGAGAACCGTATCTTCACAGCTATCTGCGCGACTGACATCTGATGCAATAAGGTTACTAGTCAGTATGAGAAAGAAAAACGATGATGGGAAAGAAATATATTTTTCGCAACGAATGATGCGAAAAAATACAGGAAAAACAAGTACGGAAAAGTAATAAAATGAAAGGATTAGGGTGAGAGAATAGGAAGAAGATGTAGGTAATTTAATGATATAAAGACCCACGTGACAGGACGTCCCCCCTTAAGATATGGAAGCACTCCATGTCTACGTTTTGGAATTAAATTTCCTATAACCGTAGCTTCGGGGTGTCTGTCTTCTTCCCTCTCATCTTCCCCCTGCATCTCTCTCCAATTCCTACTCAAGTCTACTCCCCAAAGTTTCCTTCCTCTGGAATGTCTCCCATGCGCGCTTGAAAGAGCGTCACCGCTTCTGACATTTTTGAAAGATTTCCTGTGATAGCGGTGGAATATCCCTGCCACTATCGTCATCTTCGTCAGTTTTGGCGATCGTCAGGAGATGGTCGGAGGTTGGCACTGGTTTTTCCAAGTATCTCTTTAAGAGATTTAAATGGAAAACCTTCTCCTTTCCTTGAATAGAGATCTGGTAGTTAGCCTTAGAAATCTTTTTCAGGACGGTAAACGGCCCTTGCCATCCGATCTTCAGTTGGTTGTTCTCGGTAGGGAGTAACACCAAAACTTTCTCTCCTGCTTCCAGTTCTCTCTCTTTCGCGACTTTCCTGTATCGGTTAGCGTGCTTGGTGCGTGCTCGCTTAAAGTTAGTCGTTGCTAGGTCCCACCCTAGTTTCAACCTTTCCTTTAAAACCGACACATATTTACTGGCTGAGACAACTGTCTCATCAGCCTTCTCGTCTGTCAGAGACTGAAGTAAGGCTTCAAGCGGGCCCTTAATGGGTCTGCCGAATAAGAGTGTAGCTGGCGGAAATCCTGTGGAAGTATGAGGAGATTCTCTGTAGCCAAATAATGCTGCAGGAATACAAAGATCCCAATCTTCAGGTTTCACTTGTGCCAGCTTACTTAGCATCATGGTGAGGTTTCCATTAGCACGTTCCACGAGCCCATTTCCGGCCGGAGTATATGGCTTAGTGTGGATGTGCTGGGTCCTCAAGATCTTAACGATCTCATCCATCAACAGGTTTCGGTATGGAGATCCATTATCCGTCAACACTTGCTGAGGGAATCCCAACCGAGTGAAAATCTGCACGAGGGCTTCTGCGACATGCTTGGCATCTGCGCATGTTAGCGGGATAGCTTCTGCCCATAAAGTGCATGTATCGACTAAGGTCAGGATGAACCTGTTCCTTCTTTTAGTCCTTTCGAAAGGCCCTAAAATGTCGATCACAACCCGTTCGAATGGTGTTCCCATTATTGGCATTTCACCCAAAGAGACTGGGGGTGTCCGTTGCTTGGGTGGTACACGTTGGCACTGGGCACAGGATTTTACATACCTGATAATATCAGTGTTTACTCCTGGCCACCAATAATGAGTGGTTATACGTTGGTTTGTGGCGTTCTGTTCCATATGTCCTCTGAAGGGAAGAGAGTGCCCCATTTCTAGGATTTGGCTTCTGTACTGTTTCGGTACTAGGAGCTGATAGTAACCTTGGTCAGGCTTGCCCGTTCTGCGATAAAGTACGCCATCCTTAGAAAAAATGTCCCCGTGCTGTTTGGGTTCCTTAGCCATGGGCAGTTTCCTAAAGCAGGGTGCCAAAGTAGGGTCCTTGTATTGCGCTTCTTTAAGTTCCATAGGTAACAAATTAGGCGCAGGCTCCCGTTCCTTCTTGGTTTGCCCTCTTGTAGTTACTGCTGCCACAATCGGCTCTTCCGGTTTCCCAATACACACGTATCTCCCGCCAAGTATGACTGGGTAGATGGGATCATCCATAACAGCCGCTTTGATCACACCTCTGACAAAGTCAGAGTGTATCTCCACCAATGCGATGGGAAGCGCTGTAGGTGCATCACTCTTACGAACTCCACAAAGTTTGACGGTCTCTCCTGTCTCTTGACCGGGTTTAACCAGGTTTCTGGCAACAATGCAATCATAAGAAAGCCCCGTGTCAAATAAGCAAGAAGTTTGAGAACCGTTCAAAGTAACAGTACCTCGCGTTGAGGGTCTATCCCCAACAGGTTGGGAATCACTGTCAATAATTCCGCCTTGCGAGACTGTTAATAAGCATCCGATGCGTTTCGGCTCGGTGTGCTCGGTCTGATCATATGTCCCGTGCTCAGGGGTTCTCCCTTTGCCACCTTGTCCTTTCTGGCTACGCTGCCATGTAGGGCGGTCGGGTTGATCAGACTGTTTGGGGTGGTTGGGGTACTTGTTCTTGTAGAACTTGGATTTTTCAGGAGGGGGGTTTTGAGGTCCAGTTTCTCTGTGGTTATTTTGGTTAGAAGCCTGAGAAGATTGCTCTAGGTTATGTTTTCGAAAATGCTCCTCTGTCGGTTTCCGCTTTGTGGCCGGTAGTTCAGCCAGCGCATTGTGGTAACGCTCAGACTTCTCTAAGATGTCTTCAAGTTTTTCTGCCCCCTGCTCAGCGAGAAATCTCCGGGTATCAGCAGACAAAGTGTTCTTTATTTGTTCTGTTAAAACAAATTCCTCAAGACCTTCATAGGTAGAGGGGAGCTGTGAAAGCTCAAGGCACTTTGTTAGATATCCCTTTAGACGAGACGAGAACTGGTGAAAAGTTTCAGAATTCTCTTTCCGGCTGTTGCGAAACAGTTGCAAAAACTTGCGAGCGTTCATTTCAAAGCGCTCCAGTAACGCTTTCTTCAACAGATCATAGTTGTCTTGTTGGCTGCTTTCCAGTTTGGCGTAAACATCATACGCAGAACTTTTCAAAGCCTGGGAAAGCTTCATGTTCCAACGCGACCTCTCTAAACCGTACAGAGTTGCAATTTTCTCAAATTTTTCTAGCCAAGTGTCAATCTTCTCATTTGGACAAGGGAAAGATTCTAACGGAAAAGACATAGCGTTGAGTTGAAGAGATTGAGTGTTAGAAGGATCAGTTAAGGAAGAATGAGGAGAAGACTCTCCATTGCTGGAGGTAGAGGCAGCACCACGACTTTGGACTTCTAGAGTTTTAAGAGCCAACTCATGCTGTCTCTCCTTCTCTCTTTCCTCTCTGTCCTCCCTCTCCTTCTCATGCTGTCTCTCCTCTCTTTCTCTCTCCCTGCGGATTTCCATTTCCTCGTCCATCTTCTTCTGCTCTTTAGCTTCAGCTGCTTTCCTCTCCGCATCATATCTCTCAAGTTCGTCTCTGACAAAAGCTTTCGCTTCCTCTCCTTCCAGTCCCTCCTCTCTCGCTTCGTCCCTGAGGAGTTGTCTAAGCTTTGCCCTCTCGGCCATATTATGTCAGTGACTGAGACTAGTGGAGAACGAAAATAGGAAAAAGGATACACTGGTTCCTACCACTTACGAGAAAAAAAATTACCAAAAATCAAAAGATGATATCCTTAACCCTGGGATACCTCCTCCAAATTAAAATCTAACTATCGCTGCTATTATCGGCAATAAAGCACTTAATGCAAAACACGACTACGCCAACTAAATGGTAGTTAAGATTACTTCTGAAAAATAAGTTGCTACAGTGGAAAAGCAAAATAATTATTGCAAAAATTAAAGAGAAAAATAATCCCTTAATTATAAAGTCCACTATCAAGTTCACCCCTGAAGACAGTTAGGGTAAGGGAGGCAATTAATCTGGACAAATAGTCCGAAACGCACTCCTTAGCTTTTGCTCAAACACCTACTTCTTCAAAACCCAGTGAATGTTATACACTCACTACTTTACCAGCGTTTAGTATTACAAAATCAGTAATTAACATATATTCCGACAATCAACCTGTAACTGAAATGTATATTATTTCTAAATGCTGTGGAAAAAAAACTATCAGTTTGTGTGGTCAGCACGCCCGAAAACAGATCGTTAGTCTAGGGGATAAATTATTTTAAAAAGATACAAAACTCACAAGACATCACACTCTTACTCTATTACAGAATAAAGAATCTTAAATACAAAATCCAGATAGACGAGTCCACGTTTGTCGTACTCGTCTTCCTATTCTAAGTTCAAAAATCCGTCGGACGAGAACCCATTTGTCGTACTCGTCTTCCTATTCTAAGTTCAAAAATCCTACGGACGAGAACCCATTTGTCGTACTCGTCTTCCTATTCTAAGTTCAAAAATCCTACGGACGAGCCCCCATTTGTCGTAGATTTTAGATAGGAGTATTAAGACTTGGGTTGGTCCCTTCAGAATAGGTTGGAATGAGTGATAGTCACAGTGAGAGATGGTGAAAAAAAACCACAATAGAATTTCCCACACGTGAGATGATAGAATGTGATAAAGAAGCTGTCTTTGAGAATCGAGATAATCTTCTCTCTCTCACCTATCTTCTACGACCGCTTTTAAAGGCGTCAGACAGTCTACACACAGATATATATATATATATATATATATATATATATATATATATATATATATATATTAATATATCTCTTATCTACTCACGGGCACGCACATACACGTGACGACAGGTAAACACACAGACGTGGGAATCTATCACAATGAATTTATATGTATTTGAACGAGCTGACCAACGCACTGATTTAGTTCAAGAGAGAGATTTTTATTATTATCATCAAAAAAAAATCTTCACACACCACAAAAAATACATCAAGGAAAAAACATATACAAATAGTCATAAAATTTAAGAAAATGCTACACGAATGATAGCCCGTTATGATCTTAGCTCTAGGTTTAGCCCACAGCCCCGTTAAGAGAACAGATGATGGCCCAAAGAGTTATAGATACGTAGGGTTTAGGCTAAGAGTTTTTCTTCTTTTCTCGTAAATGTATGCACAGAGTTGAATAATCTGATTTAGCCTAAGAAGTAAAGAAACTCTAGCAAATAGTAACAAATTCTGCAGGTTAAACAAAAAGAATTAAGACAGTAAATGGGTGACAATCTATAACTGTAAAATAACACTCTGATCTGCGTACACTCATTCATTCAGCCATGGCCATGCAGTTATACTCACAACTTTGCTCGCTGCCTCTGGGAACATACTCAATTCTAGGACCTTCACACAGACCCGAAAATGCAGTCCTTGACCAAGAAATCCCCAGTTCCAAAAGACGTACTAAACTCTCAGGGAACGATTCCTTGGGTGTTCTAATTTTTCGAATGTCTGATTAAGTCACATAAAATATTGTCCAGGCACGAAAGTTAGCAGAGCACAATGTCATTAGCTTTGGTTTCTAGAATTTAAGGAATGTCAGATCGGTGTCTACTTTCAGGAAGTTACTATATTTGGTCACCACAGTACTAGTCAAAACTCTGTCGGAATGTTTCTGATCTTTGCTTGCCACAACGGGCTGAATTGTACTGAAGAGTTATTCTGGAAGAATTAATTCTGGCGCGAAGGCCTCTTACTTCATTTAACTGTTACAGTTCAGGTAATGAAAGTGATTTGTTTCTTCCCAAATAAAGTTCACGTACTAGAACGCTGGTAAAGTTGGGTACCACCGTTTCACTATATAAAAGAAAGAACACATATCAAATAATTTTACAATATGTACCCACTATAACTTACATTATTAAACCGCAAGTGTACTGCTTGACTTATCATTTAAATTTCCCGTAAAGTAAGTTATATCTTAAAAAAAAATCATCAATCCCCATGAATTTAGGAACACGTGCGTGTTCCGTCAACATCTCATGAGGTTTCTAGCATTTGTAAGTTAGCTTAGAAAAATATGATCTCGTCTGATTTCTTAGCAGTAAAATTTAACTTCATTATAGCTACATTATTGTTTAGTAAGCTAAGATATAATTTATTCTGCTATCCACTGAAACACGTCACTAGAAAATAATACAGACTATATAAATTTGGCACTCTGCGCAAAATCTAACTAGTGAAATATGAAATAAGCGACTTAACACTTTATCATTTCACAAAATACTAGATATAATATATATTACCTCACACAGAACTACAGGTAGTCGCACAACTTAAGAATTATATGCTGAATATTTAAGGAAGTCTAGAAGTTCGACAAATTGCCGAAACAAACTGAGAAACTTCGCTAACAGCTATTCTGTTTCGAACAACCTGTCTACTGCGAATATAGGAGCGAGAATGAAATTAAAGTTTCAAACTCGGGCCAATATCTTAAAATCAGACAAAGGGCCCAAACTTATTTCGCCAAGCGAAATTATCTCCCCTACTCCCAACATTTACGTCAGCTTAACGCGTGACGTAACTGCCACCAGTGACCGAGAAATGCGCGTGACAGTTGCAAATCTCAGACAACCGTCTACAACTGCGTCGTACAGATGCCGGGTTTGACACCTTAAGCTAGTGACAGGTGAACAAAATGGTAGACCAAAAGTCTGCTCTATGTCCAGCGAAACGAATTTCTCACACCTCAGGCCCAGAAATCTGGTCGGGCCGCGCTCTGACCGGGGAAACTGCAGACGTATGTCTGGCGAGAACCGTATCTTCACAGCTATCTACCTCGCGACTGACTGTTGTTAGTCATTAACGGCAAGTGCCTGTTACTGACTGTGACCATCTGTTGCAATAAGGTTACTTAGTCAGTATATGTAGAAAGAAAAACGATGATGGGAAAGAAATCATATTTTTCGCAACGAATGATGATGCGAAAAAAATTACAGGAAAAAAACAAGTACGGAAAAGTAATAACGGGCTGGTTAACATGAAAGGAAATGTTGATTAGGGTGTAGAGGTGATATTAAGTAGAAGAAGATGTAGGTAATTTAATGATATCATAAAGACCCACGTGACAGGACGTCCCCCATTTAAGATATGGAAGCCTCGACTCCATGTCTACGTTATGGAATTAAATTTCCTATAACGTTGCTTTCGGGGGGGTGTTCGACTTTCTTCCCGCTTCTCCGTCTTCCCCCTCCCTCTCTCTCTCCAATTCCTACTCAAGTACTCCCCTAAATTTCCCAAAGTTTCCTTTCTCTGGAATGTTTCCCCATGCGCGCTTGAAAGAGCGTCGCCCGCTTCTGACATTTTTGAAAGATTTCCTGTGATATAGCGGTGGAATATCCCTGCCACTATCGTCACTCTTCGTCAGTTTTTGGCGATCGTCAGGAGAGATGGTCGGAGGGTTGGCATCTGGGTCTTTCCAAGTATCTCTTTTAAGATGATTTAAATGGAAAACCTTTCTCCTTTCCTTGAATAGAGATCTGGTAGTTAGCCTTAGAAAAATCTTTTTCAGGACGGTAAACGGCCTTTTGCCATCCGATCTTCAGTTGGTTTGTTCTCGGTAGGGAGTAACATTAAAACTTTCTCTCCTGCTTCCAGTTCTCTCTCTTTCGCAAGGACTTTCCTGTATCGGTTAGCGTGCTTGGTGGCGAGCTCGCTTAACGTTAGTTCGTATGTTTGTGCTAGGTCCCACCCTAGTTTCAACCTCTAACCTTCCTTTAAAACCGAACACATATTTTACTGGCTTTCGCGTGAGACAACTGGTCCTCATACAGCCTTGGATCCGTCTGTCAGAGACTGAAGTAAGGCTTCAAGCGGGCCCTTAATGGGTCTGCCGAATAAGAGTGTAGCTGGCGGAAATCCTGTGGAAGTATGAGGAGATTCTCTTAGCCAAATAATGCTGCAGGAATACAGAGATCCCAATCTTCAGGTTTCACTTGTGCCAGTTTTACTTTAGCATAGGCCCACATGTTGAGGTTTCCGGTTTGCAAGTTCCACGTTCCACGAGTCCATTTCCGTCCCGGCCGGAGTATAATGGCTTTTTAGTGTGGATATTGCTGCTGGGGAGGTCCCTCAAGATCTTAACGATCTCATCCATCAACAGGTTTCGGTAATGGAGATCCATTATCCGTTCAAACAACACTAACTTTGCTGAGAGGAATCCCAACCGAGTGAAAATCTGCACGAGGGCTATCTGCGACATGCTTGGCATCTGGCGCATGGTTAGCGGGATAGCTTACGGCCCATTAAAGTGTGCATGTATAGATAATCGACTAAGGTCAGGGGATGAACCTGTTCCTTCTTTCAGGAAAAAGACCTTTCCTTATCGAATAGGCCCTAAAATGTCGATCACAACCCGTATCGAATGATGTGGTTCCCCATTATTTTATGGCATTTCAGGGGCTACTCCAAAGAGACAGGGGGTGCTCGTTGCTTGGATGCTACACACGTGTTGGCACTGGGCACAGGTTTTGTAAGACCATGTACCTGATAATATCAGTGTTTACTCCTGGCCACCAATAATGAGTGGTTTTATTCCGTTGGTTTGTGGCGTTCTCTGTCCCATATGTTTCCGCTGAAGGGAAGAGAGTGCCCCATTTCACTAGGATTTGGCTTCTGTACTGTTTCGGTACTAGGAAGCTGGTTGTAAACCTTGGTCAGGCTTGAGCCCCGTTCTCCGTTTAAAGTACGCCACATACCTCAGAAAAAAAAATTTCCCCGTGCTGTTTTGGGTTCCTTAGGCAATGGGCAGTTGCAACTAAGCAAGGGTGCCTAAAGCATACGGGTGCCAAAGTAAGGGTCCTTGTACTTGGCTGGGCTTCTTTAAGTTACCATGGGTAACAAATTAGGCGGCAGGTGCTTCCCGGTATCCTCGCTTTTCCGATGGACTCTAAAGTTTACTGGTACTGTGGTTGCCCCTCTTGTAGTTTACTGCTGCCACAATCGGCTTCATTCCGGTTTCCCAATACACAACGTAGATCACCCACCGCCAAGTATGACTGGGTAGATGGGATCATCCATAACAGCCGCTATGGATCACACACTCATGACAAAGTCAGAGTGTAGATCTCCACCAATAGCGCGATGGGAAGCGCTGTAGGTGCATCACTCTATATCTAGAACGTTCCAATCATATAACTTATGTAGATCTACTGTCTCCACACAAAGTGAACTTGAAAGTTGAACGGTCACGGGGATGTAATTATGTTACAATCTATCACACCTGAGCTTCCTGACCGGATTTAAACCAGCAATACAGCTAACAAATTGCAATCGTAAGAAAGCCCCGTGTCAAAATAAGACAAAGAAAGTTTGCCTTGCCCGACGGTAACCGATTCGTAAAAAGTATCCAGTACCTCAGTGCATTCGCGTTGAGGGTCTATCCCCAACAGGTTGGGAAACCCTTCACTGTCAATAATACTGTTCCGCCTTGCGAGAATGAAATAAGTCCATCCTGATGCGTTTCGGCTCGGTGGTGCTCAGGTCTGATCATATGCCCCCCGTGTGTGCTCACTCTGGATGGGGTTCTATCACCCTTTCGCCAACCTTGCGCGACCTCTTATTTTCTGGCTACTTATGCTGCCATGTAGGGCGGTCGGGTTGATCATGACTATGTGACTGTTTGGGGTACAATTGGGTTGGGGTACTTGTTTTTTGTAGAAACTTGGATTTTTCAGGGAGGGGGGGTTCATTTTTTATTGAGGTCCAGTTTCTCTGTGTTAAACTGATTTGAAGCATTAGAAGCCTGAGAAGCTTGGTCATAAGATTATATTTTCCGAAAATGCTCTTCTGTCGGTTTTCGTATTTTTTGTGGCCTGGTAGTTCAGCCAGCGCATTTATGGTAACGCTCAGACTTCTTTAAGATGTCTTCAAGCAGTTTTCTGCACCTTGCTCTCCAGCCAAGAAAATCGCCAGGGGTGTCCGCAGACAAAGTGTTTTCTTTTATTTGTTCTGTTAGAACAAATTCCCTCAAGACCCTTCATAGGTAAGGGGGAGCTGTTGAAAAGCTCAAGGCACCTGGTTTGTTAGGTATCCTTTAGAACGGGAATGGGAGAACTGCATTTGGAAAGTTTCCGAGCTGTTAATACCTTTCCTGCTGTTTCGGAAGAAGTTTGCAAAAATTTGCGAAGCATTCATTTCGAAACGTTTTTTTCGAGCAAAAGCTTTCTTCAAACACATCAAAAGTTTGTCTTGTTGGCTGCTTTCCAGTTTGGCGTAAACATCATACGCAGCACTTTTCAAAGCCTGGAAAGCTTCATGTTCCAACGCGAACCTCTTATAGTGGATTAAAAACCGTACAGAGTTGCAATTTTCCTCACAAAATTTCTCTAGCCATGTGTCAACTTCTTCTTCAAATTCTTTTTGTAGAAGGGAAAGAATCTAACGGAAAAGACTAATTTTAGCATGAGATGAGTAGATTGCCAGTACTAGTCTAGCATCAGTTTAAGGAACAAATGCGTGAGCCCCCCCTCCCTTCCGTTGCTGGAGGTAAAGAGGCCAGCAACCACGACTTTGGACTTCTAGAGTGTCCCCAGCATTAAGACCAAATTCAATAAAACCCAACTCATGAGGTCTCTTCCTTCTCTCTTTCAGAACCTATCTGTCCTCCCTTTCTCCTTCTAAATTCATGCTGTCCCCTCTCCTCTCATTTTCTCTCTACCCTGCGGATTTTCCATTTTTCCCTCGGTCCATCCTTCTTCTGCCTTTAAGCTTCAGCTGCTTTCCTCTCCGCATCATATTCTCTCCAGTTCGTCTCTGTTGGTTTCCAAAAGCATTCGCTTCCTCTCCTTCCATGTCCCTCCTCTCTTTGCTTCGTGTCCCCCCTGAGAAGTTTGTCTAAGCTCTGTTGCCCCTCTTGTTTTGCTCTTTTCCCCCGTGGTAGACGGCCATAGTTATGTCCAGTGACCTGAGACTAGTGGATGAAACGAAAAACTAGTAAAAAAAGGATACAATTGGTTTTCCTACCACTTACGAGAAAAAAAATTACCCTATATAGAAAAATCAAAGATGATATCCTTAAACCCTGGGATAACCTCCTCCAAAATTAAAATACTAACTATTCGCTGCTAATAAATCGGCAATAAAGCACTTAATGCAAATCACGACTACGCCAACTAAATGGTAGTTAAGATTACTTCTGAAAAATAAGTTGCTACAGTGGAAAAGCAAAATAATTTATTGCAAAAATTAAAAGAGAACCAATAATCCCTTAATTATAAAGTCCAGGAATACTCCTATCAAGTTTCAGCACCCCTGAAGACAGTAGGGTAAGGGAGGCAATTAAATCAGGAACAAATCAGTCCGAAACGCACTCCTTAGCTTTTGCTCAAACACCTACTTCTTCAAAACCCAGTGAATGTTATACACTCACTACTTTACCAGCGTTTAGTATTAACAAAATCAGTAATTAACATATATTCCGACAATAACCCTGTAACTGAAATGTATATTATTTCTAAATTGCTGTGGAAAAAAAACTATCAGTTTGTGTGGTGAGCACGCCCGAAAAAACAGATCGTTTAGTGACCCTAGGGGATAAAATTATTTTAAAAAGATACAAAACTCACAAGACATCACACTCTTACTCAATATTACAGAATAAGAGAATCTTAAATACAAAATCCAGATAGACGAGTTGTCACGTTTGTCGTACTCGTCTTCCTATTCTAAGTTCAAAAATCCGTCGGACGAGAACCCATTTGTCGTACTCGTTTTTTTCTTCCTATTCTAAGTTCAAAAAAATTACTACGGACGAAGAACCCCATTTGTCGTACTCGTCTTCCTATTTCTAAGTTCAAAAATCCTACAGGACGAGTTGCCACCCCATTTGTTCGTAGATTTTTTAGATAGGGATTATTAATCCACTTGGGTTGGTCCCTTCAGAATAGGTTGGAATGAGTGATAGTTCACAGTGAGAGATGGTGAAAAAAAAACCACAATAGACATTTCCACAGGTGAGATGATAGAACATGTGACTTAAAGAAGCTGTCATCTTTGAAATCGAGATAATCTTCTCTCTCTCTACCTATCTTTCTACGACCGCTTTTAAAGGCGTCAGACGACTACACGTGGACTGACAGGTCCTACACCACACCAGATATATATATATATATTATATTACCCTATTAAATATATTAGCTAATATGATATATAATTGGACCGTATCATATATTAAGTATATTTATATTAATATAAATTATATATATTAATATATATATATATATTAATATATCTCTTATCTACTCACGGGCACGACACACTTACACGTGACGACAGGTAAACACACAGAACGTGGGAATCTATCACAATGAAATAATATGTATTAGAACAAGCTGACCAACGCACTGATTTAGTTCAAGAGAAAGATTTTTATTATTATCCTCAAAGAAAAATCTTCTCAAAACAACAAAAATACATCAAGAAAAAAAAAAACATATACAAATTGTCATAAAATTTAAGAAAAATGCTACAAGGATGATATCCCCGTTATGATCTTAGCTCTAGTTTAGCCCCACCCCGTTAAGAGAACAGAATGATGGCCCAAAGAGTTATAGATACGTAGGGTTTAAGGCTAGGAGTTTTTCTTCTTTCTAAATGTAAATGTATGCACAAAGTTGAATAATCTGATTTAGCCTAAGAAGTAAAGGAACTCTAGCAAATAGTAACAAATTCTGCAGGTTTAAACAAAAAGAATTAAGACAGTAAATGGGTGACAATCTATAACTGAAAAATAACACTCTGATCTGCGTACACTCATTCATTCAGCCATGGCCATGCAGTTATACTCACAACTTTGCTCGCTGCCTCTGGGAACATACTCAATTCTAGGACCTTCACACAGACCCGAAAATGCAGTCCTTGACCAAGAAATCCCCAGTTCCAAAAGACGTACTAAACTCTCAGGGAACGATTCCTTGGGTGTTCTAATTTTTCGAATGTCTGATTAAGTCACATAAAATATTGTCCAGGCACGAAAGTTAGCAGAGCACAATGTCATTAGCTTTGGTTTCTAGAATTTAAGGAATGTCAGATCGGTGTCTACTTTCAGGAAGTCACCACAGTACTAGTCAAAACTCTGTCGGAATGTTTCTGATCTTTGCTTGCCACAACGGGCTGAATTTTACTGAAGAGTTATTCTGGAAGAATTAATTCTGGCGCGAAGGCCTCTTACTTCATTTAACTGTTACAGTTCAGGTAATGAAAGTGATTTGTTTCTTCCCAAATAATGTTCACGTACTAGAACGCTGGTAAAGTTGGGTACCACCGTTTCACTATATAAAAGAAAGAACACATATCAAATAATTTTACAATATGTACCCACTATAACTTACATTATTAAACCGCAAGTGTACTGCTTGACTTATCATTTAAATTTCCCGTAAAGTAAGTTATATCTTAAAAAAAAAATCATCAATCCCCATGAATTTAGGAACACGTGCGTGTTCCGTCAACATCTCATGAGGTTTCTAGCATTTGTAAGTTAGCTTAGAAAAATATGATCTCGTCTGATTTCTTAGCAGTAAAATTTAACTTCATTATAGCTACATTATTGTTTAGTAAGCTAAGATATAATTTATTCTGCTATCCACTGAAACACGTCACTAGAAAATCATACAGACTATATAAATTTGGCACTCTGCGCAAAATCTAACTAGTGAAATATGAAATAAACGACTTAACACTTTATCATTTCACAAAATACTAGATATAATATATATTACCTCACACAGAACTACAGGTAGTCGCACAACTTAAGAATTATATGCTGAATATTTAAGGAAGTCTAGAAGTTCGACAAATTGCCGAAACAAACTGAGAAACTTCGCGAACAGCTATTCTGTTTCGAACAACCTGTCTACTGCGAATATAGGAGCGAGAATGAAATTAAAGTTTCAAACTCGGGCCAATATCTTAAAATCAGACAAAGGGCCCAAACTTATTTCGCCAAGCGAAATTATCTCCCCTACTCCCAACATTTACGTCAGCTTAACGCGTGACGTAACTGCCACCAGTGACCGAGAAATGCGCGTGACAGTTGCAAATCTCAGACAACCGTCTACAACTGCGTCGTACAGATGCCGGGTTTGACACCTTAAGCTAGTGACAGGTGAACAAAATGGTAGACCAAAAGTCTGCTCTATGTCCAGCGAAACGAATTTCTCACACCTCAGGCCCAGAAATCTGGTCGGGCCGCGCTCTGACCGGGGGAAACTGCAGACGTATGTCTGGCGAGAACCGTATCTTCACAGCTATCTGCGCGACTGACATCTGATGCAATAAGGTTACTAGTCAGTATGAGAAAGAAAAACGATGATGGGAAAGAAATATATTTTTCGCAACGAATGATGCGAAAAAATACAGGAAAAACAAGTACGGAAAAGTAATAAAATGAAAGGATTAGGGTGAGAGAATAGGAAGAAGATGTAGGTAATTTAATGATATAAAGACCCACGTGACAGTGACAACACCTCGACATTTGTCACTTTAACTTTCCAAGAAATGCCAAGGATGTGGATGTGGCTAGAAGATACATCTCCGAATTCAATAGTAGAAAAGCCTAGGCAAAAGCAGCATTCTAAAAAATGAAAAGTATTTCGTGCGACAACTCTTTGTCAATGGAAGTAAGAACCCGAGTTCTTCGTTGTTATACAGAACCAATGCTGACAAACGGAAGTGAGTCATGGACAATTAGTAAACAACAAGGAAAAGCATTATAGGCCACAAGAATGTTAAAAATACCATGGTCAGCTAAACGACTAATGAGGAAGTCACGAGAGAGGCCAATGTGAAAGCGTTATCAATAAAGTTAGAAAGACGCAGTCCACTTTTCTTTGGGCACGTTATGAGAAAGAGGAAACTGGAATATATCGTGACAGCAGGAAAGATTGAAGGAGTAAGAGACAGAGGACGACAAAGAGAGAAGATTCTGGACAGTTTTTTTACATGTCATGGGAAGATGTCATCAGCAGAATTCTTCTTCTTCTTTGTCGTTCACGCTCTCAGACGTCAACTTGAATTTGTTCAAAGAAAGCAGTAGTCAGCTTGAGGCTGTTTCTATCTCCATAGAGCTTTTCCAAGAATGGTACTGGTGATGGCCACATGTGCTTTCTCTGTTCCTCATATGTTGGGCATCTTTTTGCAGATGTTCAGCAGTCACACTCATCAGTGCCACAGTCACATCGGTAGTTCCTACCCTTAGCTTGTTGAATAGGTGGTATCTAATTCTGTTGTGGCCCGTGCGGAGTCTGAAGATTATCACTTGTTCTCTTCTGTTAAGCTGGTAATATGGATCATTGTTTGTGTGGCCTGGATGTTCTGCTTCCCATTTGTTCCTGTATCTGCTTCTGATTAAACTCTTTGCCTCTTCAAACGTTATACTTGTGTCAGGCTGTGGTAGCTTTCCACCTCTCTTTGGCAGTCTGTCAGCTTCTTCATTCCCGGAGATGTTGCAATGAGATGAGATCCACAGTACTACAACTCGTTTGAATTAGTGGCTCAGTTTATTGAGCACTACTTAGGTCATCCAGGTCTGCATTGTTCTGGCTCTTCAGCGTTGCAATTACTGACAGCGCGTCTGTAAAGAAAGCAACTTGTCTCTCTGTGCTTTCCTCTGTCATTAGGACTTCTGGTGCAGTTTTCAAGGCCACTGCCTCCGCTCTGAAGTTGCTTGAGAATTTTGCTGTTGCCACTGCATCAGCAGAATTGACAAACAGTACGAGAGACAGGAAGTTGTGGAGTGACATGATCGCCTATGATCCCAGGCATGGTGCATGAAGAAAAGAAGAAGACTGGGCTGAGAATGTTTAGTAAACATCTTTGTTTATGTACCGAGAAATGCAAATGCAACAACATATATTCTTGTTCTCGTAGGAAGCTTTGCAAATACAACAACACATATCGTTGTTGTACTGCCGTCTGCAATAACACCATATCTATCAAGCTGATGACCTTAACAGTAACATTGATTACCGCTGCTAACGCGTGGATTGTAAATGTTGCAATAATTATGTATATTATATTAAATGTTGCACACGTTACACCAAGTTTAGTTTCTATATTTAAACGACACAAAAAAAGTACCCAAAAAAATAACTTTACATATCCCTCGTAAATCGCTCGGTTTTGGTAAACTGTGTCGCAGTTTAATATAAAAAAATGATTTAAATATGTACGTAGAGAATGGTGGGGTGAGGGGAGGGGGACAAGTGACATTCACTGATTGGTCGACACAAACGCAATCCATTACGTAACGGTCATAAAGGTAGTGTCTTTACACCAAAAGTCGACTACAGCAACAAAACGGACAGCAAGCAACCGTGCAATGATTACATCGCGTTGACTACAAGGTCTTTTATATTTGAACAAGCAGCCTCATATAACCGACAGACCCTGTGTTTAGGTTAAACGGGACGCGCCTCATTCAAACGAGGCAAAAATATTATTTAAAAAAACTGAAAAACAAACATTGTGATCGCAGTGGGATCCTTGTAATTAGTAGACTTAACCATTGATGTATTAGCTTGGTTGTCATGTACCTTGTAAACATGGACTAGTTTATACTTGCAGCTGCTTGACATTCATGCCTGGATTTATGATCAGATTACATTTTTTTTCTTCATTCGCTCTCATATAACCGCATTTATAAATGTACTCCCTATTTTTAATCTTTCTCACTTGTATCTGTTGGATATTGTAGTAGAAGTAATAGTATCTGTTGGATATTGTAGTAGTAGTAATAGTATCTGTTGGATATTGTAGTAGTAGTAATAGTATATGTTGGATATTGTAGTAGTAGTAGTAATAGTATTATCTGTTGGATATTGTAGTAGTAGTAATAGTATCTGTTGGATATTGTAGCAGTAGTAATGGTATCTGTTTGATATTGTAGTAGTAGTAATAGTATCTGTTGGATATTGTAGTAGTAGTAATAGAAGTCCCATCCCTCACGACTGACAATCAGAATGGGCCCCCTAAGGTGATAACCCTCAGCTGTTATTTTACATGTAATTCCTTTCGTCGTGCTCTTTTCTCTTCTGCTTGTTGTGAGAGCTTCTTTTCGCCCAATCTGAGGAGATGGTATGTGAGTTGTTGTTGTTGTTGTTGTTGCTGATTAACTAGGGCTGCTGAGCTCGTCACTCTTTAGCAGTCAATGCCAAGCTGAAGAACCAGCATGTGTTCTGTAGCTGTTGAGTGGTGCTGTATAGAGTGTTTGTGATTGTTGGGGAGCCCGGTAATAGCTGTCGTCTTTCTGTGGAGAGTCCTGGGCAAGTGAGCAGCACATGCTGAACTGTCTCATATGGATGAGTACAGTTGCGGCAATTAGACTCATGTGTGGGGTTTGATTTGTTTAAGTGCTTGATGAGTCTGGTGTGTTCTGTTCTTAGTTGGGAAGATTGTGCTCTGTTCCTTACGTCGCAAGTTGTTAATGTTGTCATGGTATGTGAGTCAAAAGTGGCCGGTTCTCAGTCTGACAAATATTATTTCATCTCTTCTTGGTCAAAGAGGAGTATGATTCTGTTATTTTCTGAATCACGCTGTTATTTATGCCATTTTTTTCTATGAAGTTATTTTTATATTGATATTATTTTGTTTAGATGAATTCCAGTCTTGGGATTTGCATTTTGCTTCGTCCTTATTTGGCAAGCTAATCTGCTTTCTCATTTCGATTTTTCTGGCAGTGAGCATAAATCCTCTATGATTTCATGTTATTGAATGTGTCGCTGGTTTCCAGTAGTGCTTCTCAGAGGCTGCCTAATTTGCTATTTTTATGGTTCCTTGGGACCATTGTGCCTGACAGGATATCTGCGAGGAATACTGTCGACATTCAACTCTTGGAATACTGTCGACATTCAACTCTTGGAATACTGTCGACATTCAACAATTGGAATACTGTCGACATTCAACTCTTGGAATACTGTCGACATTCAACTCTTGGAATACTGTTCTCATCTGTGGACGAAAACTCGAAGTATGCTGCTTATCATTATAAGTAGTATACAATGTACCAAACAGGTAGCATTCTGGTGGCGCCCTGGCGGCGCGCCTGGCGGCGCGTGACTTTTTATATAGGAAAAAATAGCAAAAAACTCGATCGATTTCAGGCGTTAGATTTCAGGCGGAGGCGCAGGCGGATGCGCGTGACTTTTATATAGCGATATATTTTAGCCGGGGGACTTCCTCTGATGATCAAACGCATGACTTGTTATATAGCAATAAATTTGTTCGATAATGACGGGGGTGTTGTTTACTAAGGGGAGATAAGTAGGTTGTTGTATTGCATGACTTTTTATATAAGGAAATACGCATTGCGCAGGTGGAGCATCAGGCGTTGGTACATGACTTTTTTATATAAGGAAATACTCATTGCGCAGGTGGAGCATCAGGCGTTGGTACATGACTTTTTTATATAAGGAAATACTCATTGCGCAGGTGGAGCATCAGGCGTTGGTACATGACTTTTTTATATAAGGAAATACTCATTGCGCAGGTGGAGCATCAGGCGTTGGTACATGACTTTTTATATAAGGAAATACTCATTGCGCAGGTGGAGCATCAGGCGTTGGTACATGACTTTTTATATAAGGAAATACTCATTGCACAGGTGGAGCATCAGGCGTTGGTACATGACTTTTTATATAAGGAAATACTCATTGCGCAGGTGGAGCATCAGGCGTTGGTACATGACTTTTTATATAAGGAAATACTCATTGCGCAGGTGGAGCATCAGGCTTTGGTGCATGACTTTTTATATAAGGAAATACTCATTGCGCAGGTGGAGCATCAGGCGTTGGTGCATGACTTTTTATATAAGGAAATACTCATTGCGCAGGTGGAGCATTAGGCGTTGGTGCATGACTTTTTATATAAGGAAATACTCATTGCGCAGGTGGAGGATCAGGCGGCGTGGATGACTTTTATATAAGGAAAATGTGCTGGCGTTACAACCTGTGGAAGGCGATATATTTAGACAATATATTTAGACAACAGTTAGACGATATATATTTACAACAGTTAGACGATATTTATGTTACAATATTGAGACAATAGTTAGAGGTATATTTGGACTTGAGATAACAAGAAGACTTTTAGATAATAGGAAGACGATATATTTAGTTATATATATATATATATATATATATATATATATATATATATATATATATATATATATATATATATATATATATATATATATATATATATATATATATATATTTAGACTGACTTTTTATATAGTAATATATTTGTTCGATAATGGCGGGTGTGTTGTTTATACAAAATACTTAGACAATATATATATATATATATATATATATATATATATATATATATATATGTATATCTATATATATATATATATATATATATATATATATATATATATATATATATATATATATATATATATATATATATATCTAAGTCGATAATGACGTATAATATTTTTTTTTTAAATCGATAATGACGGAAAATATAAAAAATCGATAATGACGGAAAATAAAAAATAAAAATCGATAATGTTGGATTAGGTTACTGAGAGGGTTTTTTGAAGCGAGTGGAACCTTTTTGTACTGACGTGGGTGACGATGTATAGTGGGGTGTGTTGGGGTATGGTTTTTTTGTGTGTGCTGGTATTTTAATTGTTGTGTATACAATATTTATATATGGGAGTGAAGTGTTAGAGACCTGTACTAGGTCTACCATCGAGAGGTGGGAGCATCGAGAGGTGGGGGTGAAGTGTCGATTGCGCAGGTGGCGCGGCAGGTGGAGGCGCATGACATTTTATATAGCGATGTGTTTTAGTCGAGGTGACTTCCTCTGACGCTCAGCTTGCGTCCTATATTGTGTGTAGGTTGTTGTTGTGTTATGTGTTACAACAGTTAGACAACAGTTATACGAGATATTTATACATATATTACAATATTTAGTTATACATACACCATACATTTACAACAGTTAGACATATATTACAACAGTTATATAGACATAGGTAACAAAGATGTTAGTTAATATATTTTATTTTTCAAATAACAATATCATATAGTGGCATTGTACAATATTTTATATATATTTATATTGGTAAGATTCGTGGACAGTATTTTTCAAATAACATTATATGAGTATAAATTGGTAAGAGGTGTGTACATTTTTTATATATTGGAAGACGGGAGGTGTGTTTTCAAATAACATTATATGATCACAGATTGGTAAGAGGGAGGGTGGTTTTATTGGAAGACATAAAAGGTAATATCACCGGGTACAGCTGCAGACCAGACCAACTATAGAGGTTGAGGGAGATGTGTCGTCACATTGTCGTCATTGTCGTCGTAAAAAATAGGACAGAGCGTGTATTGTGTTGGGGTGATGACTCATGGGTGTGTGTGTGTTCGTCTGTAGGTATCTGTGTGGTATGGTTTTTGCTTGGTGTACATAGTGGAAGAGAGATATTTTTGGGTAGGGAGTTTGTGTATTGTATTGGGTTTGTTTTGTCTTGTGAGTGCGCGTGCATATACCTCAGTATCTGTGTGTGTGTGTACATGGGTGGTATGGTTTTTGATTGGTGTACAGAGAGTTTAGACGTTGAGGGGAGAGGTGGTGACATTGTCAGGATGCACCTGTCTTTTGATGTAAAAGTAAGACAGGGAGTTGCGGTGTTGTTCATATGTGTAGATGGCAGAGTTGTGTGTTCGGAACCCAATATTTTTTCCCGCCCTGGTCTTGTTGGGTGTTGAGGACTTCTAAAACGTATTTTTGTCTATTTTGTTGTGGTGTTTGATCAATCGATTGGGTGGTCTTGAATGTGGTAGAGGTAGAACGAGGTCGCCGGGACTGCTTCGACATAATATTTTGTGTTTGGTCTGTTTAATTGTGCATGTGTGATAATGTCGCTGTCGTGTAATTGTGAGACAAAAGACTTGAAATCTGTAATGTTGTTTACTAAGTGAGGGTGTTCTAACACACACGCGTTATTATGTGAGGCATGAAATAAGCGTAATTTGTTTGTTTCTCTGTTTCTCAAAACTACGTGGTGACTGAAGTTAATCTTGAAGCGTTTTGTCTGTTGTGTAAAGACAGGGAGCAAAAGACTTTCCCATTCAATTCTTTGGCTATTATGGAAAAAAGTGATTGTGGACAAATATTTGTGGTTGTTTGTATGTGTCTTGATCGCACTCCAATTCTGTGTATATATTTCTTTAATGTCATCTGGTAAGTCACCTAAACTGTCTTGGTCAGAGGACAAGCGAGTTTTTTTTTATTAGAGATTTGATGACTAGACATTGGTCGTTTCTTGGTCTGGCCTCCAGCTTTTGTATAGGCTGGTTGAGATGGGGTGGAGGGAATTGTTGCAGCTGAAATGGCACCTGATGTTAGTGTGTGTTGGTGCGCTGATGTTACAGGTGCTGATGATGATGTTCTGGAAGAGACTGTGTCGCCTGCCGCAGCAGATGATGGTTGATAGTACTGCGCCAATGTTGAAGGTGGTGACATTCTCGATAAGTCTGGTATTGCTGTGGCACCTGAGGATGTTGGATTCTGTGTTGTAGCGGACGTGAAAGGGCTCATTGTTGAAGTAGGTGTTGTGGGACCTGATGGAGCTGGTTTCTGTCTTGATGGTGGAGTAGGGATAGAGGCGTGTTGTTGTTTTAGGTGTACCCGTAGGTTATCAGCCCGCATAAAGTTTTTGCCACAGAGCGCACAAGAGACCAGAATCAATGAGTGCGCGACCTTGCAGTGACGCAATAGGTCGGCACGGCGGGTGAAAGTCTGTCCACATCTGATACATATTATGTTGTTTAGTACCACTGATGTGTTTTTCTGTTCCATGCTGGAAACGGGTCTATGTTTATTTTCTATGTGCCGTTTCAGATTGGTCGATAGGGTGAAGTTTTTATCACATAAAGAACAATCGTAGCTCTGCTCCCAATGCACCGTGTTCATATGCCGAGTTAGGTCGCGGTCACGGGTGAAAGACCGAATGCAGTGTGAGCAAGTATATCGAGATGAAGACATCTGAGAAAAGAGGAACAAAAGAAGTTAGTCATACAATTTAGACAACGTTAAAATTAAACATATAACAAACTGAGAGAGAGAGAGAGAGAGAGAGAGAGAGAGAGAGAGAGAGAGAGAAAGAGAAAGAGAGAGAGAATAAACAGGTAAATAGAAAGACCAGTCTTATAGACAGACACGTATACACACGCCTACTCTTAGTTATAACCAGTCTTATATTTTCATTCTGTTATCAAATGAAAGAGGTGTTAACATATCACAAAGGCCCGCGCGCGCTCGTTGTGGGAGCAAAGATATTGATTTAAAAACCACCATGTTCGCGAGACAAGTGACGATCTATCCTATCTTTTAAAATAACGTAAATATAAATATTAACGTGTTTTGCTAGTTTGTACCAACCAACTGTCAACCATGGTTGCTGGTTATAGCAGGGCGTCTTTCCTTGTGTAGCTCAGTATTGCTTTTAAATCCAAAAATATGCTATTTTCTAAACTATTATGTTTTTTTTTAATTTTCACTGGCTGGTTAATCTGTATGTAGTGACTCGGATCCTTATTGTAATACATTTGTGTTTCAATCCCATTGCTTTTTCTTTTATTCTGTGATATTAAAATAAGTCGCCACGAAGTAGTGGAAACAGAGTTATTGAGCTGTCGGCTCTCTTTTCTTGTTTCACGAAAGATAATAAAAACTAATAACAATGAAACAGAGTTATTATCTGACTCTCTCTATTTCTTATGTTCACGTCCCATATCGATTGAGTAATAGGCAGGTGTCCACGCGCTGAACGCCAAGTATGAACAGAACAGGGCTCATAAAAAACTTTGTATTGATTTTCTGTTTGTGTCCACCGTCAGGTAGTTTTTATAGCAGATACTCTGTGTCCGGGTTGGAAGTTGTAAGTATCACGGACAATTTTTTTTTTCAAGACCCAAATATAATTTGATTTCGTACGATTTTAGTTTGTAGATCAGAAAGTATGATTGCAATCTGATGATGCAATCTCGATGACTCATACTATATGTATACAATGAACAAAGCACTTGTTTAACAATAGACGAGAAACACAGATAAGTTTTAAACTAAGGAAATTTTTTCAGAAACAAGACTGGGCCTAACACATAACAAATAAACCGGCTAAGTCTTAACTTATCGAAAACATACACACATGTAACAACTTAACAACTTAACAAACAAATATTATTTAAATACCTATTAGTCTAGACACATAACATAATAATGTTGAAAAAAGATTAACATTTAACAACACTACCTAGCGAAAAGACAAACACACAACCATATTTTTAAAATAGAAAAAGATATTTATATGTAACACAACACACGAATACAAACAAACAGATAAAAATATTTCTCCACAGAGTACACTTAACGAAAACAGACAACTAATACTTTATATATTTTCTAAATAGAGATATTTAACTGTTAACACAATATACAGACGACTATTTATGTATATAAACGAATACAGAAACAAACAAATAAAGAATATTTCTCCACCGAGTACACTTAACGAAAACAGACAACTAATATTTTCTAAATAGCGATATTTAACACAATATACAGACGACTATAAATATAAAAGAAACATACGTTTCGTTGTGATCTTGACGTGGTCTGGTTTTTCAGAAGGGTGTTTCTTGGTTTCAACGTTTGATTTTTCAAAACGGCTGGAGGTCTTTGCTGGTCGCGGGTTGGTTAAAGAATGAGACAGGTCTAAAACAATTCTTGATTAAGACAAAATTTTGGCGTTCGCACTGCGCATGGTTGTACAAGTTGTTCCGGGCGAAAACTTCACGTGCGGCCTTGTTAGTCACGCGACGTACTCAGAACGATTGGAAACCGTTATCAATTAAAATTCGTTCGACGTGATAGAAATATCCATGTGAGATGATAGAAATATGCCCGCGAGACGATAGAAATATGCCCTCGACGTGATAGAAATAGGCCCTCGACACGATAGAAATATACACGATAGAAATATACACGTGAGATTATAGAAATATGCCCGCAAGATAATAGAAATATGACCACCGGTTTTAGTAGAAAACTTTAGATATAACTCACCAAAGTATTTTCGCACGTGTATCAAAGGATGGTCTCGGTAAAACTTACAGCGGCGATCTTCAGTCCACTCTCCAACGGTACAAGTATTGCATCACTTCTTGTCATGTACACTCGGTTGGTGAAAAAATGGAACGCATCTTCAACGAGGTATGAGCGCGAGTGTCTGTCGTTATTACACCGTCTCTTCAGTAAAGTATGAACGTGAGTGCGCGACGCGAGGTAACAGTACAGGAGCGGTTAGATTATGATTTTTCACTGTCGCTTTTAAAGAGTTGTGTAGATTGACCAATTATTGTGGAGGTTCACTTTTCCTACCCGCTATAGAATAAAGAGGAAAACCCAAATAGATACTCCTTAGTGTTACAAGTTCCAATCGGGACAATATCGAGGTCAGTTTCAACCATTTTAAGAAAACCCAACACCCACGTGCTTTTTACTACTCGTTGTTAAAATCGAGCGATGGTCTGCGCTCCCGAGGAAAACATTATCAAATGTAGTCGATGAATGACTCATACTGTTGTAGTCGGTTAGGGTGGGTAACGCCAGCGCTAAATATAGACTAACGAAAACAAGTTTATGTTCCTTTGAGTTTGTACACTTTTATCTTTCAACGAAATGCCGAGGAGGTGGCGCAGAGACGGTAGATGGAAGGTATTGAACCTTCTTTCTTGCTTAGCATAGATTGTTCAGGTCTCACTGCCATATAGAAGTAAACTGATGATACAGGCGTTATATATTGCAGCTTCGGTCAGCTTTGCGAGTTTGGAGTTTCCCCAAATCCGTGATGTGAGGCAGGCAAAGGTAGCTGCAGCTTTGTTAATGAGACTAGCAATTTCTGTGGCCAGAGAGAGTTTGTCATTGATGATATACACAAGGTATGTGTGATGCACGTGGTGTTAAGTCAGCCGGCTCTCGTCAGCATCGAGTCGGCTGGCTTAACCGTCCCAGAGTTCCTCTGGTACCATTTCTAACTGGGTCTGCCCTGTCGGGTAGTGTGCAGTGCATCACACATACCTTGTGTATATCATCAATGACAAACTCTCTCTGGCCACAGAAATTGCTAGTCTCATTAACAAAGCTGCAGCTACCTTTGCCTGCCTCACATCACGGATTTGGGGAAACTCCAAACTCGCAACGCTGACCGAAGCTGCAATATATAACGCCTGTATCATCAGTTTACTTCTATATGGCAGTGAGACCTGAACAATCTATGCTAAGCAAGAAAGAAGGTTCAATACCTTCCATCTACCGTCTCTGCGCCACCTCCTCGGCATTTCGTTGAAAGATAAAAGTGTACAAACTCAAAGGAACATAAACTTGTTTTCGCTAGTCTATATTTAGCGCTGGCGTTACCCACCCTAACCGACTACAACAGTATGAGTCATTCATCGACTACATTTGATAATGTTTTCCTCGGGAGCGCAGACCATCGCTCGATTTTAACAACGAGTAGTAAAAAGCACGTGGGTGTTGGGTTTTCTTAAAATGGTTGAAACTGACCTCGATATTGTCCCGATTATAACTTGTAACACTAAGGAGTATCTATTTGGGTTTTCCTCTTTATTCTATAGCGGGTAGGAAAAGTGAACCTCCACAATAATTGGTCAATCTACACAACTCTTTAAAAGCGACAGTGAAAAATCATAATCTAACCGCTCCTGTACTGTTACCTCGCGTCGCGCACTCACGTTCATACTTTACTGAAGAGACGGTGTAATAACGACAGACACTCGCGCTCATACCTCGTTGAAGATGCGTTCCATTTTTTCACCAACCGAGTGTACATGACAAGAAGTGATGCAATACTTGTACCGTTGGAGAGTGGACTGAAGATCGCCGCTGTAAGTTTTACCGAGACCATCCTTTGATACACGTGCGAAAATACTTTGGTGAGTTATATCTAAAGTTTTCTACCAAAACCAGTGGTCATATTTCTATTATCTTGCGGGCATATTTCTATCATCTCACGTGTATATTTCTATCGTGTCGAGGGCCTATTTCTATCACGTCGAGGGCATATTTCTATCGTCTCGCGGGCATATTTCTATCATCTCACATGGATATTTCTATCACGTCGAACGAATTTTAATTGATAACGGTTTCCAATCGTTCTGAGTACGTCGCGTGACTAACAAGGCCGCACGTGAAGTTTTCGCCCGGAACAACTTGTACAACCATGCGCAGTGCGAACGCCAAAATTTTGTCTTAATCAAGAATTGTTTTAGACCTGTCTCATTCTTTAACCAACCCGCGACCAGCAAAGACCTCCAGCCGTTTTGAAAAATCAAACGTTGAAACCAAGAAACACCCTTCTGAAAAACCAGACCACGTCAAGATCACAACGAAACGTATGTTTCTTTTATATTTATAGTCGTCTGTATATTGTGTTAAATATCGCTATTTAGAAAATATTAGTTGTCTGTTTTCGTTAAGTGTACTCGGTGGAGAAATATTCTTTATTTGTTTGTTTCTGTATTCGTTTATATACATAAATAGTCGTCTGTATATTGTGTTAACAGTTAAATATCTCTATTTAGAAAATATATAAAGTATTAGTTGTCTGTTTTCGTTAAGTGTACTCTGTGGAGAAATATTTTTATTTGTTTGTTTGTATTCGTGTGTTGTGTTAAAAATAAATATCTTTTTCTATTTTAAAAATATGGTTGTGTGTTTGTCTTTTCGCTAGGTAGTGTTGTTAAATGTTAATCTTTTTTCAACATTATTATGTTATGTGTCTAGACTAATAGGTATTTAAATAATATTTGTTTGTTAAGTTGTTAAGTTGTTACATGTGTGTATGTTTTCGATAAGTTAAGACTTAGCTGGTTTATTTGTTATGTGTTAGACCCAGTCTTGTTTCTGAAAAAATTTCCTTAGTTTAAAACTTATCTGTGTTTCTCGTCTATTGTTAAACAAGTGCTTTGTTCATTGTATGCATATAGTATGAGTCATCGAGATTGCATCATCAGATTGCAATCATACTTTCTGATCTACAAACTAAAATCGTACGAAATCAAATTATATTTGGGTCTTGAAAAAAAAAATTGTCCGTGATACTTACAACTTCCAACCCGGACACAGAGTGTCTGCTATAAAAACTACCTCACGGTGGACACAAACAAAAAATCAATATCAAGTTTTTTATGAGCCCTGTTTTGTTCATACTTGGCGTTCAGCGCGTGGACACCTGCCTATTACTCAATTGATATGGGACGTGAACATAAGAAATAGAGAGAGTCAGATAATAACTCTGTTTCATTGTTGTTAGTTTTTATTATCTTTCGTGAAACAAGAAAAGAGAGCCGACAGCTCAATAACTCTGTTTCCACTACTTCGTGGCGACTTATTTTAATATCACAGAATAAAAGAAAAAGCAATGGAATT
The DNA here is from genome assembly GCA_024509875.1 of Oreohelix idahoensis. Lineage (NCBI taxonomy): Eukaryota > Metazoa > Mollusca > Gastropoda > Stylommatophora > Oreohelicidae > Oreohelix > Oreohelix idahoensis. Next base: position 217,700 of record JAMPIV010019256.1, on the reverse strand, counting down.
GAAACACAAATGTATTACAATAAGGATCCGAGTCACTACATACAGATTAACCAGCCAGTGAAAATTAAAAAAAAAAACATAATAGTTTAGAAAATAGCATATTTTTGGATTTAAAAGCAATACTGAGCTACACAAGGAAAGACGCCCTGCTATAACCAGCAACCATGGTTGACAGTTGGTTGGTACAAACTAGCAAAACACGTTAATATTTATATTTTCGTTATTTTAAAAGATAGGATAGATCGTCACTTGTCTCGCGAACATGGTGGTTTTTAAATCAATATCTTTGCTCCCACAACGAGCGCGCGCGGGCCTTTGTGATATGTTAACACCTCTTTCATTTGATAACAGAATGAAAATATAAGACTGGTTATAACTAAGAGTAGGCGTGTGTATACGTGTCTGTCTATAAGACTGGTCTTTCTATTTACCTGTTTATTCTCTCTCTCTTTCTCTCTCTTTCTCTCTCTTTCTCTCTCTCTCTCTCTCTCTCTCTCTCAGTTTGTTATATGTTTAATTTTAACGTTGTCTAAATTGTATGACTAACTTCTTTTGTTCCTCTTTTCTCAGATGTCTTCATCTCGATATACTTGCTCACACTGTATTCGGTCTTTCACCCGTGACCGCGACCTAACTCGGCATATGAACACGGTGCATTGGCAGCAGAGCTACGATTGTTCTTTATGTGGTAAAAACTTCACCCTATCGACCAATCTGAAACGGCACATAGAAAATAAACATAGACCCGTTTCCAGCATGGAACAGACAGACACATCAGTGGTACAAAACAACATAATATGTATCCGATGTGGACAGACTTTCACCCGCCGTGCCGACCTATTGCGTCACTGAGGGGTCGCGCACTCGTTGACTCTGGTCTCTTGTGCGCTCTGTGGCAAAAACTTTATGCGGGCTGATAACATACGGGTACACCTAAAACAACAACACGCCTCTATCCCTACTCCACCATCAAGACAGAAACCAGCTCCATCAGGTCCCACAACACCTACTTCAACAATGAGCCCTTTCACGTCAGCTACAACACAGAATCCAACATCCTCAGGTGCCACAGCAATACCAGACTTATCGAGAATGTCACCACCTTCAACATTGGCGCAGTACTATCAACCATCATCTGCTGCAGCAGGCGACACAGTCTCTTCCAGAACATCATCATCAGCACCTGTAACATCAGCGCACCAACACACACTAACATCAGGTGCCATTTCAGCTGCAACAATTCCCTCCACCCCATCTCAACCAGCCTATACAAAAGCTGGAGGCCAGACCAAGAAACGACCAATGTCTAGTCATCAAATCTCTAATAAAAAAAACTCGCTTGTCCTCTGACCAAGACAGTTTAGGTGACTTACCAGCTGACATTAAAGAAATATATACACAGAATTGGAGTGCGATCAAGACACATACAAACAACCACAAATATTTGTCCACAATCACTTTTTTCCATAATAGCCAAAGAATTGAATGGGAAAGTCTTTTGCTCCCTGTCTTTACACAACAGACAAAACGCTTCAAGATTAACTTCAGTCACCACGTAGTTTTGAGAAACAGAGAAACAAACAAATTACGCTTATTTCATGCCTCACATAATAACGCGTGTGTGTTAGAACACCTTCACTTAGTAAACAACATTACAGATTTCAAGTCTTTTGTCTCACAATTACACGACAGCGACATTATCACACATGCACAATTAAACAGACCAAACACAAAATATTATGTCGAAGCAGTCCCGGCGACCTCGTTCTACCTCTACCACATTCAAGACCACCCAATCGATTGATCAAACACCACAACAAAATAGACAAAAATACGTTTTAGAAGTCCTCAACACCCAACAAGACCAGGGCGGGAAAAAATATTGGGTTCCGAACACACAACTCTGCCATCTACACATATGAACAACACCGCAACTCCCTGTCTTACTTTTACATCAAAAGACAGGTGCATCCTGACAATGTCACCACCTCTCCCCTCAACGTCTAAACTCTCTGTACACCAATCAAAAACCATACCACCCATGTACACACACACACACAGATACCGAGGTATATGGACGCGCACTCACAAGACAAAACAAACCCAATACAATACACAAACTCCCTACCCAAAAATATCTCTCTTCCACTATGTACACCAAGCAAAAACCATACCACACAGATACCTACAGACGAACACACACACACTCATGAGTTATCACCCCAACACAATACACGCTCTGTCCTATTTTTTACGACGACAATGACGACAATGTGACGACACATCTCCCTCAACCTCTATAGCTGGTCTGGTCTGCAGCTGTACCCGGTGATATTACCTTTTATGTCTTCCAATAAAACCACCCTCCCTCTTACCAATCTGTGATCATATAATGTTATTTGAAAACACACCTTCCGTCTTCCAATATATAAAAAATGTACACACCTCTTACCAATTTATACTCATATAATGTTATTTGAAAAATACTGTCCACGAATCTTACCAATATAAATATATATACAATATTGTACAATGCCACTATATGATATTGTTATTTGAAAAATAAAATATATTAACTAACATCTTTGATACCTATGTCTATATAACTGTTGTGATATATGTCTAACTGTTGTAAATGTATGGTGTATGAATAACTAAATATTGTAATATATGTATAAATATCTCGTATAACTGTTGTCTAACTGTTGTAACACATAACACAGCAACTACCTACACACAATATAGGACGCAAGCTGAGCGTCAGAGGAAGTCACCTCGACTAAAACACATCGCTATATAAAATGTCATGCGCCTCCACCTGCCGCGCCACCTGCGCAATCGACACTTAACCCCCACCTCTCGATGCTCCCACCTCTCGATGGTAGACTTAGTACAGGTCTCTAACACTTCACTCCCATATATAAATATTGTATACACAACAATTAAAATACCGGCACACAAAAAAAAAGCATACCCCAACACACCCCACCATATATCGTCACCCACGTCAGTACAAAAAGGTTCCACTCGCTTCTAAAAACCCGCTCAGTAACCTAATCCAACATTATCGATTTTTATTTTTTATTTTCCGTCTTTATCGATTTTTTATATTTTCCGTCATTATCGATTTTTTTAAATATTATACGTCATTATCGACTTATATATATATATATATATATATATATATATATATATATATATATATATATATATATATATATATATATATATATATATATATATATATATATATATATATATATTGTCTAAGTATTTTGTATAAACAACACACCCGCCATTATCGAACAAATATATTACTATATAAAAACAAGTCTATATATATATATATATATATATATATATATATATATATATATATATATAAATATATATATATATATATATATATATATATATATATGTGTGTGTGTGTCTAACTAAATATATGTCTATATGTATAACTAAATATATCGTCTTCCTATTATCTAAAAGTCTTCTTGTTATCTCAAGTCCAAATATACCTCTAACTATTGTCTCAATATTGTAACATAAATATCGTCTAACTATTGTAAATATATATCGTCTAACTGTTGTCTAAATATATTGTCTAAATATATCGCCTTCCTATTGTCTAAATATATCGTATAACTGTTGTAACATCGTCTTCCTATTGTATAAATATATGTATACCTAAATATATGTAAAATAAACCACAATACATGGTATAACACATAACCACAACACACTATTAGCGAACTAATATAGCGCTATATAAAAAGTCATGGGCCGTCACAGTGCGCCGGCACATTTTCCTTATATAAAAGTCATCCACGCCGCCTGATCCTCCACCTGCGCAATGAGTATTTCCTCATATAAAAAGTCATGCACCAACGCCTGATGCTCCACCTGCGCAATGAGTATTTCCTTATATAAAAAGTCATGCACCAACGCCTGATGCTCCACCTGCGCAATGAGTATTTCCTTATATAAAAAGTCATGCACCAACGCCTGATGCTCCACCTGCGCAATGAGTATTTCCTTATATAAAAAGTCATGTACCAACGCCTGATGCTCCACCTGCACACTGAGTATTTTCTTATATAAAAAGTCATGTACCAACGCCTGATGCTCCACCTGCACACTGAGTATTTTCTTATATAAAAAGTCATGTACCAACGCCTGATGCTCCACCTGCACACTGAGTATTTCCTTATATAAAAAGTCATGTACCAACGCCTGATGCTCCACCTGCACACTGAGTATTTCCTTATATAAAAAGTCATGTACCAACGCCTGATGCTCCACCTGCGCAATGAGTATTTCCTTATATAAAAAAGTCATGTACCAACGCCTGATGCTCCACCTGCGCAATGGGCATTTCCTTATATAAAAAGTCATGCAATACAACAACCTACTTATCTCCCCTTAGTAAACAACACCCCCGTCATTATCGAACAAATTTATTGCTATATAACAAGTCATGCGTTTAATCGTCAGAGGAAGTCCCCCGGCTAAAATATATCGCTATATAAAAGTCACGCGCATCCGCCTGCGACTCCGCCTGAAATCTAACGCCTGAAATCGATCGAGTTTTTTGCTATTTTTTCCTATATAAAAAGTCACGCGCCGCCAGGGCGCCGCCAAAATGCTACCTGTTTGGTACAGCCCCTACTACTATTATATTTCTGCCTTTGTCTGTGCAAGGTAAGGTGTAATCTGGGCGAGTTCTTTTGATTGTTGTGCAAAATAGCTTCTCAGGAGTCTACTCCGGGCGTGTATTTTCAGGCCGTCATTCATTTAACGGTTTAAGAGCCTGACAGATTTCTGCCTGTTTTAATACTCTGTAATGTCTCCTGTGATTCATGAATTGTAGTTCTGTGTGATAGATTTAACAAAACAAAAGACAAAGAAAAAAACATAAAGCTGGCATTCGAAAATGGGTGCTGTTACACCTCTGTTTTTGCACCTCAATGTTTTCATTATTTTGAAACGCTTACTTACTTAGTCGTTCCCCTTCTACCTTGAGGTGTAGAGGTTTGGAAGAGAGAGCGCCAGACTATCCTATCGGCTGTCTTCCTCCTGGCCTGGTTCCATTCTAGTCCTCGGTCCTTCAAAGATTGTCTAATGTTGTTCTCCCAGCGGACTCTGAGTCGTCCTGGGGGTCTGGATCCCTGGCTCTTTGTTTCCCATGCTTGTCGTGGTAGCCGATCTTCTCCCATTCTGCAGACATGGCCAAACCATCTTAGTTGGGACTGTTCTACTTGGGTCTGCAGGGGGTGGGATTTTAGACCTTGACGTATCATCTGGTTGCGGACCATGTCTCTTCTTGTTACTTCAACCACCTTCCTCAGATACCTCATTTCTGAGGTTTGAATCTGGCTTTTGTGGGTTGTAGTCATTGCCCATGACTCGCATCCATATGTCAAGACTGGGACATAGGTGGAGCGGTATACAGCCATCTTCGTTTTCTTACCAACCTCTCTCTTGCTGAGGAATCCTTGATTTATGGCCTGAAAAAGTCTCCCAGCTGCTGCATTTCGAGTGGCCAACTCTTCTTTGATGCCTCCCTTTCGGTCTATAATAGCTCCGAGGTATTTAAAGTGGTCGACCTGCTCCAGGACCTGTTCTCCCAGCTTAATCTGATGTCTGGTGATATCACCATGGATTTTGTTTTTGGGCTGCTTATGACCATCCCTCTCTTCTCCAGCTCTTCCTTCCAGACTTGCAGGTTGGATTGGAGATGTGCCTCTGATTTAGCAATCAGGGCAACATCATCAGCAAATGCCAGCTCTAAAATACAGACCTGTCTCATCTTCCAGTACCCCACTGAATACTTTCTTGTTCTCTCCTTACATGTCTTGATGACATCGTCCATGAGGAGTATGAAAAGAAAAGGTGACAGGATATCACCTTGTCTTACACCAGTGGTGGTCCTGAACTCTTCTGACTTATGGTTTGCTGTCCTCACATAATTTCTGCAAGACTTGTAGAAGCTCTGTATAGCATGAATCAGAGGTGCTTGAATGTTCTTTCTTGCCAAACAGTCCCAAATTTGCTCTAGGGGACCCTGTCAAACGCCGTCTCCAGATTTATGAAACAAAGATGTATTTCACTCTTATACTCAAGGGCCTTTTCACTCAGCTGTCTGAGTGAAGATTAGGTCTTGAGTACTTCGGTTTGCTCGGAATCCGCACTGGACCTCATCCAATTGTGGCTCAGCTAGGCGTCGGAGTCTCTGCTCTTGGATTCTAGGGAAGATTTTACCAGGGACACCGAGAAGGGATATGCCTCTATGGTTTCCACATTGTCGATGTCACCCTTTTTGAAAATTGGTGTTATGATGGCAATCTCCCAATCCTTTGGTATGGTCTTGGTGCACCACGCTGCCTGTAGGACCCTTAAGAGTAATAGGTTGCCTGATGCTCCCATTTACTTAACCATTTCTGGTGTTATACCATCATGCCCTGCTGCTTTGCCCATCGTGATTTTCTCCAGTGCTGCCTTCAGTTCTTCCATCTTTATGTCATCTTCACTACCATTGGTTTTCTCTTTTGTGCAAGTGGTTATCATTTCTGATGCTTCACCTTGCTCACCATCCAGGAGTTCTGAGAAATATTCTTTCCATTACTTTCGGGGCAGTAAGCAATTTGCCTTGCTTGTCCTTTATAAATTTGAGAGGGCATTGTTTTTCCTTCCTCATGTTCTTTAGGGTCTTATAGAACAATTTCTGGTTTTCTTGCGCATCCTTTTCTAGCTTTTCTCCAAATTCTTCCCAGGACTTCTGTTTTGCTGCTAGCACCTTGTTCTTTGCTTCTGTTCTGAGTGTCACATATTCTCTATATTTCTCTATTTGTCCTGCTATGTTTTTAGCTCCTAAGTATTGTTTTCATGCCATTTTCTTCTCTCTTATTTTCTCTTTGACTTCCTCTGTCCACTAATGTATTCCTCTTTCTCTTGTTCTGAAGTCGGAATTCACCACATGCTTCTGCAGCAGCTGTCTTTATGATGTCCTTGAATTTAAGCCAGAGGGTTTCCAAGTCATCAGGTTGTTCTTCTGTGTTGCTCACCGCTGCAGCAATAAGCCCCTGGTATCTGGACAATTTCTGGCTCTCTCAGCTTGTAGGTCTTAATGCTCATTTCTCCCGTTCGTTTACTTAGTTTCTTGCGTGATGTTGGGCAGTTCCTAGGCTGAGCAACTCTTTCAGTTGTTCTTTTGATTGTGAGCAGGTAGTGATCACTTCCAATCTCTGGCCCCCTCCAGACTCTAGCATCCCGGAAATATTTGAATGAGCTCCTCCTAACAATGGCATAGTCGATCACTGACTTCTCATTCTTTGTTGGTTCACATCTAGTGTATGCATGTATGCGCTTATGGGGGAACTTTGTGTTTGTAATGATCAGATTCTGCTCACTGCAGAATCTAAGGAGTCGCTTTCCATTGTTATTGAGAGTATCTTCTCCATATCTTCCGATAACTCCACTCCATCTAGCATAGTCATTTCCAGCTCTGGCATTGAAATCTCCAAGCATGATAATTTCATCTAGGCAGTCATCCACTGTCCTTTGAAGCAGCTCGAAGAATTCCTCCTTGACCTCTGCTCTCTCATCCTCATTTGGCCCATACACTATGACCAGGTTGACTATGGTTTCTCCTTCTTTAGTTTTACAACCATAATGCGCTCCGAGACAAAGTTCCATCCCTTGATACTATCTTTTTAGTTTTTGGCCACAATGCAACCCACACCCCTTTAGCTCTTTCAGATGTGGGTACACCACTGTATAGCATCGTCTTGCCATCGAGATCCATGACTCCTTGTCCTTTTTTCTTTGTTTCCGTTATAGATAGTATTTCTAGTTTTTCTTTCCTCATCTCTTCCACCAGCTCCTCTTCTTTCCCATGTATACTTCTTGTGTTCCAAGTTCCATAAGTCGTTGTCCGTTCCAGTTCGTCGCCTTTAGAATCAGTCCGGTTTTCTCTCTTGTAGTTCGCGTAATCATGATTTAAAGCAAACAGGTGATTGGCTTGTTGTGCCTTTGCATGGTGGAGAGGCTGCCTCCTTACGGCCTCCATGTAGGCCGCCCTCCTCCTTTTTCAGCCGGGCTTGGGACCGGCCTAGGCGGAGTTATTTTGAAACGCTGCGCGCGGTGTTCAGCTAGAGGGTCACGAGAACAGATGTTGTGAACTGAGTTTATGGTGTAGGTTATGATTGTGAGCTTGATTTTGGGTAAGTCCTTGGGAAGAACGCAGGTCGCGAATGGGGGAAAAGTATTGTGGGATTTTTTGGGAGGTCAGTGTTCTTGTGGAAAGTGTATCCAGCCGGAATGGCTGTGTTGGATGTGTATTTTTCCTGATATTCTATGTCAGCCAGTGGGTATGCATATAAGGAAAGTGTTTGTTCATGTGTGTGCCAGCTATTAATTATGAACCAGGAAATAATTTAATGATGTGTACGAGTGAGAAATAGATATTCATAAAGCAGACCAGTAACAGGCAGACTGTACGAAGAGGTGACGAATGTACTGTTACTACTGTGTATTCCACATACATGAACGTTGGAGGCCCTGGGTGGTTGGCCTTATAATTTATATGATCATGAATTTTTCATCGTGAATGGAGTACGTATTGGATGTAGTTGTCAATAAATTATATAACTGTTAGCAGTGTTCATCTAACATTATTTCGACCCGGTGTTGTGTGCCATTCCATGGATAGATGAAGTAACATTCCCCTAGAGTTATTACTTGACCACATTTCTACATGCTTCACAAATATACAAATAAGGGAACGACACAGGTGCTTATGTAGAACAGAAGCATTGAAATGGTATGACAAAGTCACTAATGTGGAACCGATGACAAGAACCAGACAGGTTCCCGTGAAACAAGAGATGACGCTGGAGATGGATAGGACACACATTGAGGAAACCTGTTGATAGCAGCTAAAGGCAGCCCTTGCTCTGGAATCACCAGGGTAAGAGAGGTAGATGAAGACCAAAGAACACATGGAGACGACAACTGGAGACAGACATGAAGAAGACCAGGAAATATCTTGAGCTGATAGCACGTGACAGGAAGACTTCTCATAACTTTGTTGAAGGTCTATGCTGTTTGGTAAGCTGAAGAGTGATTAATGTATGATATATCTAATGTATACTGCAAATGTGGCAGAGTGAAATCATCCCACACGATCTCAAAGATGCGTCAATTATACATCTATATAAACGTAAAGGTAATCGCCAAGACTGTAACAATCATCGAGACATTTCACTTTTATCAATCGCTGGGAAGATATTCGCCAGAATCCTTCTGAATCGCCCTTACGGCTCAACTTGACAAAGGCCTTCTACCTGAAAGTCAGTGTGGATTCCGGAAAGAACGTGGAACCACCGATATGGTGTTCGCTGCAAGACAGCTACAAGAAAAATGCCAAGAACAGCACTGTGACCTGTACACAGCTTTCATCGACTTGACAAAGGCGTTCGACACGGTCAGTAGAGAGGGTCTATGGAAGATCATGGCAAAATACGGCTGCCCAAAGAAATGTATCACAATAGTGCAGCAACTGCATGATGGAATGCAGGCTAGAGTTCAGGAAAACGGTGAGCTATCGGAGCCTTTCCCCGTCTCAAATGGAGTTAAACAAGGGTGTGTACTTGCACCGACTCTGTTCAGTATCATGTTTTCTGCTATGCTGACTGATGCTTACAGAGACGGGGACACGGGAATCGACATCAGATATCGCATTAATGGAAAATTGTTTAACCTTAGGAGGCTTCAAGCAAAAACCAAGGTCAAATCACACACCATCAGAGATCTTCTGTTTGCTGACGATTGTGCCCTCAATGCTGGCTCAGAGGCTGATCTGCAGCATAGCGTGAATAGATTCTCCGAAACCTGTTCCAACTTTGGGCTTACCATCAACACGGAGAAAACAGAAATCATGTACCAACCAGCTCCCGGCACAATTTATACTGAGCCAATCATCAAGGTAAATGGTGAGAAACTGAATGTTGTGAACAGATTCACATACTGTGACAGAGATTATGTAAATAGATTACATATACCCACACGTTTTTGCTTCCACCTTGCTTCCTTATTAGTTATGCACGTTTTGTTAATACAGAACCTTCGTACTTTTATATCTGTCAAACTCAGAATGGTAGCAACGCCTATTTTTTTTCTTTTCTTTATGTCTTATAGACACTAGGAATGTTTACAACAGACTATGATGTACGTAGTGAGAACAGGGGGAGATAAGCTTATGAAGAAAATCAAGGGCGATTATTCAAAAGTCGTACTTTTGTTAGTTACATTGGTCAGGGGGAGATAATTACAGTTAACCCCCTCACATCCGTTTGTTCGGAATGTAATTAAGCTGCGGACGAGACGTGATCAAAGAGACGTTTTGCTCGTGGGACCACGTCTAGCGGGCGGCGAAAGTGCCAAATTTAGCTTTCATTCAGAATCTGACCACGAAGTTCCCCAAAGGTGTTATATATCGCACTCGTTAGCGACTTTTTGTCTATTTCATATATATATATTCCAGCTTTCAAACTCAGTTTATCTAGTACCCACAAATTTTCAGACGTCTAACTTCGATATTCTAGATCCATTATAACAGTAGAATTTCTTAGTTTTTTTTCGATTTGTGTTGCGGTAAATATTTATAATAGCCTTTTGAGTGATTTAATTGTTAAGTCCGGCATTATATTTCACTAAGATTTTTCTGTGTTGAGTGATTTAATTTTTAAAGTCCGTCATGATATTTCACTAGGATTTTTGTGCTAATTGACTAGCGAATTAAAGCAACATAGAGCTAACTTTTAATTTAATTACTTGCTATTAACTAGTAAGAGATATTTTGGTCAACTGGTAAATGCACTATTCATTATGAGTACTGACGAAATAAATATACTACTGGACAAAAGTTAAGGGCCACCATTCAGTTTAGACAAGGTTTATATAATTGATTGACAAACTGTAAAGACAAGTGAAAATGTCATTAAAACTGAGCTCAGAGAAATGTGTATACATTTCTGTGTGCACTAGGTTAATTTTTTTCAAATGTCCAAAAACTGGGTCACTTTAACCCGCACGTAAAAATTGCCATTGTTGCTGCAAAAACCCGTGGTTTTTGCAACACGCCCCACTAGTTCAAAAGGTGAAAAAGTGAGTTGAATTTCTTTTTGTTAGTAAGTCACACATTATTAAAAAAACTTGACTGATCTTTTCCACGGATGAATCAACTTTATTTTGTAATAAATTGTTTACACCTGGTTGCATTTATTTGGTCCATAGTGGAGTTTTTCTTGGTGGCCCTTAACTTTTGTCCAGTAGTATATTTATTTCTAATTCATTATTAGCAATTTTATAAATGACTAGCGCTTAATTCACGGGGGTTTTTGTTAAACGATAAATAAGATATACACTTGTGTTTTTCTAATTTAAATTTAATAGCCGAGTGCATATTAAATTATACCTCTACGCGGGTTATTTTTAGGATAGAATACTGATTGTGGTTAAATGTTGCATTTTTCTTCCTATAATGCTAGTACGGGTCATAACCCAAAACCTACCAGCGGCTTCAATATAAATCTGAGAAAACGGGTCTAAGTACAATAGACGCCAAACAAACTTTCTTATGCACCCAGCGGGTCTTTGAGGTGTACCTGTTCGGCTCTCTTGGTTTACCCAGAAAGAGAGAGAGTACCAACAAAAGACAATAAGAATAATTGTAAATGGACCTATAGCTATCCAGATTTCCTTTTTCCATTTTCATCTGATTCAGCCCGCTGTGACGAAGAATAGCAAATTTAACATTACCTGCCTACCGACCACTTGTGTTGTGGCGAGGATTTATCCTGAAGAAAAGATTTATCTACCTGACATTCTATTTTACTATCGAATATTTCAAGCTACTGTACACTGTGACTATTTTGAGCTCGAAGTTGTAATTCATACCTGGACTAATTGCTGTGACATGAACAGAGTCAATAAAACAAAATAACAAAATAGGCGTTCATCAAATAAGAGGATTAAACAGTCATTTGAAGAACTGGGGCTTATTTTGCCAAAAGAACCGACACTGAATCTGTTACCTGGAGCATGGAGATATGTTCAAGCTGTTGTCAAACACTTATTCGGTAAGCGAGAATGAAATGTGATCACATGTTTGTCAGAGCGAGTGAAAGCAGGGATGAATAATTCTTATATTGTATAATTAATATACTCACTTTGTTTTCTTTTCTTCTTATGTTTGCTAATACTGTTCATTTTTCAGAATTGTTCTTTACAGTATAGTCAAATTCTATACCATAGCGCTAATCTTTTGACCTTTTGGGGGTTAATTAACTTCTCCTTGTGGGAACTTGTCTCAACAGAGGCGATTGCGCTTATGTATCTATTCCTTTATTAATTCTGTAACCTATGATTTTTATATTCTGATATTTTGATAATAACTGTTGTGAAGTTTCTTTATGGTAAATAAAAGTAACATAAAACTTAATTACCTGTGTCGGTCAGCTCGTCCCAATATCCCTACACCATTAATATAGTTTCAGGTTTGTGCGTCTAATTGTCGTCACTTATCTGTGTGTGTATATATGAGTAGTTATAGTGTATATGTTCATATATATAGAGAGGTATAGTGTCTGATCAACTAATTTCAGTCGTAAATGATAGGCTGGACTAGAGTATCTTCTCAATCCAGGGACAGACTCTACCTTTCACCATTTCACTCGTGAAATCTATTTCTTTACCTTACCTCTCCCTGAATACCACCTTTTTCAGTTTTATTCAGACGGGACCTATCGATCTTAAATACCTGTCTAAAATATACGACACATACCTTGGTAGCACACTATCCCAGAACATCGTCATTGATGATGAGGTGAACACCAGGATCTCCAAAGCCAGCAGCACATTTGGCAGACTATACACCAACGTTTGGTATTGAAGTGGCATTAGTCTACAGACAAAGCTGAAGATGTACAGAGCTGTGGTGCTTCCAGTGCTGCCTTATGCATGTGAAACATGGACAGTATACAGGCACCACGTAAAGAAGCTAAATGACTTCCATACAGTCTGTCTCAGGAAGGTATTGAGCATCAAATGGCAAGATAAGATCCCGGATACCGCCGTTCTTGAAAGAGCTGGTATCCCTAGTATCGATACTATTCTGATGCAGTCACAGATTCGCTGGGCAGATCATGTAGTCCGCATGCCAGACCATCGACTGCAAAGATACTCTTTTATGGTGAGATGCAGAAGGGTAAGCGCTCCCATGGTGGCCAAAAGAAGCGCTTCAAAGACACGTTTAAGACTTCATTGAAAACCTTTGACATAAACCCTGACACATGGAAAGCTGCTGCGCAAGACCGAACCGCTTGGCGCACATCTCTTCGTAAAGGTGCAGCTGCATGCAAATCATCCAGAAGAGCAGCAGCGGAACAGCGGAGACAAGCAAGAAAAGACCGTGTAACAAAACCTTCACATGAAGCAAACATTCCCTGCCCACACTGTCCGAGATCTTTCCAGGTCCGCATCGGGCTCATCAGTCACCTTCGTACCCATAGACTAACCTAACATATTCCTAATAATTGGATGAACAGAGTGGTCTTCATCACCCGTGATGGACGAACAACAATGATATACAATCTATTGCTGATGTATACTTTGATTGATATACGATCTATTGTTGATGTATACTTCGACTGATCAACTATCTATTGTTGATATATACTTGGTCTGATATACTATCTATTGTTGATGTATACTTGGACTGATATACGATCTATCATTGGTGTATACTTGGGCTTACAAGGGGATTGACATAAGTCTTGGGCCTGACCATGAAGGACATGTCACAGAGAGCTGAAATTTTGTATAGTGTTTATTCCTTTTCAATATAGCCACCGTCTGAATTTACACACTTCTGCCATCTCTGCTTGACCTTGAAAAGACCTTGGAAGTAGAACACCCTATTTTTCAAACTAAACCAGTCATCACATGCCAGTATAACCTCTTCATTGCTGTCAAAATGATTTCCTTTTAGCTGTTTTTTAAGATTTGGGAATAGAAAAAAGTCTGATGGAGCCAAATCTGGAGAATATGGTGGGTGTGGAAGAATTTCAATATTCAAATCGTTGGCTGCTAGCTGCACAAGCCGTGCTTTGTGAGAATGCGCGTTGTCTTGAAGCAAAGGAAGATTTTGAATGCGCGTTATACCTTGTTTCCTGGTCACAACCTTTCTTAGTTTGGTGAGAAGATCTGCATAGTACTGTCCATTAACTGTGTTGCCACGAGGCAGATAATCTTTCAAAAGGATACCTTTGCCGTCCCAAAAAACAGTCATCATCACTTTTCCTGCAGATTTCTGCGCTCTCGGCTTGACAGGTGTTGGGGAGCCCGGGGTTTTCCATTGCATGCTGGCAATTTTGGATTCGGGGTCATAATGGTGTACCCAAGTCTCATCTACTGTCACCATGGTCTCAAAAAAATTTTTTGACTGACACTTTTTGAGCAACTGTTGACAGCAATTTACCCTCGTTTGCTTCTGTTCACGTGTCAGCAGTCGCGGAACCCAGCGTGTACACACTTTTCTCATGTTCAGTCTGTTGTGTAAAATTCTATAAACTGTTCTTTCATTTAGTTTTACTCTACTAGCTATCTCCACAATTGTCATTTTTCGATCCTGGTTAATGATTTTCTTCACTCTTGTTGCATTTTCATCGTTTCACTCTGAGGCTGGTCTACCAGATCATGGCAGATCAGCAACATTTGAGCGGCCGCACTTAAACTGTTGACACCAGTTTTTTACCGAAGTATATGAAGGACAAGAATCACGAAACACTGGTTCCATCTCCCTGTGTATTTCTGTAGGTGTTTTTCCCTGAAACATCAGAAATTTTATCACAGCTCTGGCCTCCTTCTTTTCCATTGTTTTGTCTAATCTTTGGAGCAGCAGATCCGGTCAATAGGGTACATTGCGCCGTGCACCGTAGAAGGAAAACCCATTGAAGAAACAAACGCATACTTCACACATTCAGTGCAAATATGATGAGCTTTAAATGTGCCAAGTTTCATCTTCCTCCTGTGACTCCTTCATGGTCAGGCCCAAGACTTATGTCAATCCCCTTGTATATACGATCTATTGTTAATGTATATTTGGACTGATATACGATCTATTGTTGATATATACTTGGACTGATATACGATCTATTGTTGATGTATAACTGGACTGATATACGATCTATTAGTGATGTGTCCTTGGACGGATATACGATCTATTGTTCATGTATACCTGGACTGATATACGATCTGTTGTTGGTGTATACTTGGGCTGATATACGATCTGTTGTTGGTGTATACGTGGGCTGATATACGATTTATTGTTGAGGTATACTTGGACTGATATACAATCTATTGTTGAGGTATACTTGGGCTGATATACGATCTATTGTTGGTGTATACCTGGGCTGATATACGATCTGTTGTTGGTGTATACCTGGGCTGATATACGATCTATTGTTGAGATATACTTGGGCTTATTTACGATCTGTTGTTGGTGTATACCTGGGCTGATATACGATCTATTGTTGAGGTATACTTGGGCTGATATACGATCTGTTGTTGGTGTATAGCTGTGCTGATATACGATCTATAGTAGAGGTATATTTGGGCTGATATACGATCTATTGTTGAGGTATAGGTGGGCTGATATACGATCTATTGTTGAGGTATAGGTGGGCTGATATACGATCTATATATTATTGAGGTATACTTTGACTGATACACGATTTATTGTTGATGTATGCTTGAACTGTGCTATCATTGCAGGCGTTTAATGCATGCTTCCTCTCAGTATATTTTTTATAACATTAGTTAATAAACTTGAACTGCCGTAGACTTGCAAACGTTAATTACTTGTATAAACTTGGATTGCACTTTACATGTAAATTGTAATTATACGTCGTGTTTGCTGGCGTTAGGATACACATATGTGCCCTGTGCTACACTTCGTGCAATCACAGTACACTTGGTCATCGCAGTGCATGACAGTTAGTTGTCCAGACCATATAGTCTTTTATATTTGGACATGCGCTCTAATATAACCGACGGACCCTGTGACTAGGTTTAACAAAGCGTGCCACGTCAAATAGAGGCAAAACGCTTGTTTAAACATATGTTTAAAATCGTACTTAGTTAAAGTATACTTGATCAGGACTTGAGTTGGGTCAGTGACGCACAGTGCTGTTTAAAATAATAGTTTTTTTAATAACTACATAGAAAATTGCAACATAAACCAGTGTGAGTTTTCGGTGCAGGCTTCCTGCAAGGATACTCGTAAACAGTGTTTGCTCCATGCTGTATCAGAACTGTCTAGAAATTGAACCAGAAAAGCGCATTGGAAGAGTAAATGTGAAAGCACAATAATACATGACCTTGTCAAAAGTACACAGACGAAAAATGATTTACGATTACACCAACATGGTGGTGGAAGTTAATAAGAAGACTGTTTTTAAGTCGTTAAATTTGTAAATAGTTTTAGATATGTCAAAACACAATGTATAATAATGTTACGTTGGGATAAATTAGAGGATCATGCATGGATACACGAATGATAGCAGGTGTTCATTCAGGACAAATATTGTCAGTACACATAACAAAGCCGGTAGGTGAACAGGTCCACGGGAAAAACATGGTTGACATTTAATAAACAAAGTCACTTCACAATGGTCCATCAAACATCAAAAGTACATGGCAATGGATAAGCGTAGTAGATTATCTCTGGTCCGTCAATAAGGTTCAAACGTTAGGCATCTTTAAGTGGCAATAATATAATAATAATACAATCCTCTCATCTCCACTCAATTCTGGCCGTTGTACTAAAGGTTCGGTAATCCACGAAAACCAAAGTAATGCGGCAGAAGCAATCAGTGCAAACCAAATATTAGTTGCCTCATATCTCAAAGTTACTCGTAGTAAATTATGGTATGAACTTCTAGATACGTTTATGAACCATCTTGCACATAACGTGGCAGCCTCCGAGAATCAACAATGCCACAAGATATATTTATAAATCACGCTCCATTATCCCGGAGCCTCGAAAAATTACATCTCTCTCGGACGCAAACACAAAGACGGAAGCCCAATTAATTTACACACTGAACCCCACGACATGTGACCGAAACGTCACTAGTTGACCGTCGCTCATCACGGGTGAACGCCTCGTGCAAACCGTAGTTTGCCTACAGGCGAACACAATTCCTCACATAAAAATGGAAATGTGCTAGCGGGTAGTAGCATGCCTTACTATTTTGACTGCACCCCAAATCTATCCTTAACATATCACCCCCTTCGCGGTGTAAAAAAAAACAAATTTTTTTTTTTTTCAATTCAAATATTTCCTATGCGGAAATAGCGGCCAAAATTGATTATATCACAAATATTGGGCCACATCGAAATTAATCTAGTCGCAGTCAGTCTGCATAATGTAACTTATCATTAAATAACATGCTAGATGAATTTGTCATCAGTCATAAACAGTCATGTCAATAAGTAACAAGTCATATACAGTCGATATTCCAAAGATGTGTCAAAAGAATACATAAATGTATGATCAATGTGAGTTTACAATAAACCTATCAAAGAATTAGCATGCATATATGAGAATAGTATGAGATACATAAAATAAAATAAAACCAAAAATTGAAACCAAAAATTCAAAAATGCATGAATTATAATTTAAAAAAAAAAATGATTTAGAAAGTTATATCTCTAACTAACAATGCTGTCAAAAATCCTAAAATTAAGCTTAAACGCAATTTAAACATGACATGAATCAAAGAAGCAATGCGATATGACATTAATGCAGCTAAAGTACATGAATATGTCACAGAAAAAGAAAAAAAAATAGTACAAGAACGCAAGTATAACCTATTAACACAATTATTCTATTACTTAATTATTCTACTCTAAGTACCTTTTGTACGTTGGCAAGACAAGTAATGTCCAAATCAAACTTGCAATAATATAAGTATACTCCAAACTATCCGTGTCAGGACTAGATTTGTAGCATAATATAGCAATCTTAATTAATGTCAATGTGCATTCCAGAATAATAACATGATGTCGTAGTTAGAAATTGTTCGTGTCTGCAAGTAGTATAACGCTGTTCAATGTACCACTAGTTAAAGTGAATAATGATTATCTCAAAGTCATGAAAATCGCAAATGTTTATATAAATGGTTTGAAAATCCTCTTAGTGTTCATGTATTCATTATCCTTTGTCATAGTGACTAGTAGTGAGTAAACACCATGGCTTCACACATGTGTAATATAAAGTCAACTAACTAAGTCAATATGAATCTTCAAGTTCGAGTTGTGGGCATCTCGATAAAGCATCTGCGACCACATTTGCAGAACCTGGTATTGCCTCGATTTCATACTGAAAAGGTTGAAGCAGGATGGCGAAACGGGCTAGCTTTGGGTTCTTTTGATTCGCCTTCTTCAATGAGGAAAGGGATTTCTGGTCTGATTGTATGATGAAAGGGGCGCCCAACAAATACCGCTCCAGCTTGACTACCGCCCAGATAACAGCCAGCAACTCTCTTTCTATCACTGGGTACTTTCTTTCTGCATCATTGAGCTTTCTGGATATGTAGAGGGTTGGATGTAATCTTCCCTCGAACTCTTGCATCAGTGATGCGCCGATACCTTTTGAACTAGCATCTGTGCGGAGATAATAAGTCAGATTTGTATCTGGTAACCTCAAAATTGGTGGCACAGAAAAAATATTTTGAACATAATTTAACGCAGCCTGGCACTCTGGTGTCCAGTGCACGTGGTTCGGTAAGCCTTTTTTAAGCAAGGCAGAGAGGTCTGCAGTGATTGAAGACAAGTTTGGTATAAATTTACTATAATACTGAATCAAGCCGAGAAGACTACGAACTTGCTTCTTAGTAGTGGGCACAGACAATTTTAGGATTTTGGAAACATTCTGTGGCACGGTCTGAAGACAACCGTGACCCACCTTATGTCCCAAGAATGAAATTTCCTCAAAAGCAATAAAGATCTTTGAGGGCTTGGCTGTTAGTTGGTGGAGACGTAAAGTGTCCAGAAGAGAATGTAAACCTAAGAAGTGCTCCTCCCAAGTGGAACTGAATAGACAGATGTCGTCTATATATGTGATTATATCGGACCGATGAGAGAGAATTTTTCTCATCATACGGACAAACGTTGCCGGGGCGTTCATAAGTCCGAAAGGCATTACGTTCCACTGATAAAGACCCTGTTGTGTAGCAAAGGCAGTGAGTGGTTTAGCTCTGTCAGTCAAGGGAACTTGCCAGTATCCCTTGGTAAGGTCAATTTTAGTAAAGAAAAGAGACTTGGCGAGACGAGACAAAAGATTTTCAAGTAGGGGTAAGGGTTCAGCATCGAAGACTGTGATGTTATTCAGCTTCCGGTAATCTACACACAATCTGATATTTTTGTCTTTCTTACGAACGATGACCATAGGTGATGAGTAAGGGGCATTGGAAGGTTCTATAATTCCTAAATTAAGCATTTGTTTTAATTCTTCTTCCACCTGGTGCTGGTAGTGAATAGGGATAGGATAGGGGCGTAGACGAATTGGTCGATCATCTGTAAGGGTGATGTCATGCGAAATGACTGATGTACGCCCTGGGATGTCTGTGAGGACGTCTGGAAAGGATTCTAGAAGATTAGAGACTTGGGAATGTTGTTCAGAAGACAAAGCTGGACAAATAGCAATATCCTTCCATGTCTCAGTCGATTGGAGAGGAAAGACAGGTAAGTTCATGGGAACATCAGGAAAAGCCGATTCTTCCTCCTGAATTACTGAAAGCGCCGAGTAGTGAGTACCAGGTCTAGGGTGGTCATCAACTGCTTGAAAGATGGCTTGAAGATGTTCCGGTCTAGTGTGGAATTCTTTAAGCATGTTTATGTGAAAGGTCTTCCTTTTCCCTTTTATCTCTAAGGTGTAGTCAACATCAGAAATGCGTGACAACACTTTATATGGACCATTCCAAGCAATTAAAAGTCTATTTTCTTTCCTTGGAAGCAATACAAAAGCTTCATCGCCAGGCAATAGTTGACGTAATCGTCTGTTGCGATTTTGGAACTGGCGTGATCTTGCTTTAGCAGCCTCGGAAGAAGCTGTAGCCAGTTGGCATGCATCTATAATGTTACGCCGGAGGTTAACGACGTATTCATACGATGACTGGATGTCCTCAGTCATCTCTGAGTCTATGAGCAGGTCCTTAATAAGTGACATGGGACCTCGAGGTTGAGCTCCAAACACAAGCTCAAAAGGCGAGAAACCGGTCTGTTCATTCGCTACCTCACGGTATGCGAACAGCACGGCGGGTAAAACCCTGTCCCAATCTTGAGGATATTTCACTGTAACTTTGCCCAATAACTGCTTTAACGTCCGGTTAAGACGTTCCACCATGCCATTGCTCATCGCATGGTAAACACTACTGAGAGACCTGTCGATATTGAGGCGTTTCATAACAGCAGTCATAGTGTCAGATACAAATTGGGTACCTCGATCTGAAAGAAGTTTTCGAGGAAAACCAAGTCTAGAAAAAATCAAGAAAAGGGCATCAGCAACGTCATTAGTGGTGATGTTCTTAAGAGGGATGGCCTCGGGCCATCGAGTGCACATGTCGATACATGTGAGCACATACCTGTGTCCTCTAGCGGACATAACAGGTAAAGGACCGATAATATCTACGGCCATTTTCTCAAAGGGGCGTACAGGTATATCACACGCCTGAATCGGGGCCGTATGATAGGCTCCCCTTGATTTTACCTCTTGACAAATAACGCAAGAGCGACAATATATGGAGGTGTCTCTGGAAATTCCCGGCCAAAAGAAAGAGGACAAAACTCTGGATCGCGTCCTAGAGTAGCCCATATGGCCAGCACAGTGTGAATCGTGTGCATGTTGTAGTATGTACTGACGAAGTTTTTGGGGAACCATCACCTGATATCTGATTAAAGATGAATCTTTAAAATTCCTAACCAATACATCATTTTTTAAGTGTGTACCACTGTTTTGGTGACAAACTATCATCAACGTAATCATTATCTTTGACTAATCTAAAGAATTTCTTCAAAGAGTTGTCTTCTCTTTGAAGTTTGATAAAGGATTGTTTGTCTATCTCAGAGTGAACGTGAAAATCGTCCTGAGTTCCAGGACCGGTATCATCATTTTCCTTTTGTGCCTTGGCCTGGGCACGCGTAGTAACTGCAGCAGCAGTTGATAAATTTTGACGTTCCCATTGAACAATTTCTTCGGGTGAGCAATCATTGCTGCCGTGTATCCGGCCAAGTGTGACATCCGCTATTGGGTTCCTTAACAAACACACCTTAATCTTGCCTGTAAAAAATGGTGAGTGAATATCCACCAAGGCTGTGGGATAAAATTCCACTGTACCGCCGAAAGTTACACATTTAACAAAGTCACCCGTTGCATGAGACGGATGTACTAATGACTGTCTCACTCCGACAGTCGTGCAACCAGAATCACGGAGTACTGTAACTTGAGTGCCATTAAATAAACCTTTATGAAGCTGTAGTACTCCTGTGCCATCATGTGCTGATAAAGCAGTGACTGCTGGTAGCGGATGGCCACATTTTAATAATAATAATAATAATAATAGCCCCTTCAGTCATAACTGACTATGGGAATGCACCCCTGAGGTGACAGCCCTCAGCTGCTTATTTTCCTGGTGCTCCTTTCGACGTTTTCTCCTCACCTCTGCTTCTTGTGTGAGCCTCTCTTCGCCCAATCTGAGGTGGCGCCGTAAATAGCATCGCCACTTAGTGCGATCGGCAGCTTTATCCTCCCATGTTGCTGGATCCATGTCCAGTGCCCTCATATCTCTCTTGCACACATCTTTGAACCTCAGCTGTGGTCATCCAACTGTTCTATTGCCCTCTGCTAATTGTCCGTAGAAGATATCTTTTGGGATGCGACCATCATCCATGCGGCGAACATGGCCAAGCCAGCGAAGTCTGCACTGTCTAAGAAGCGTATACATACTTTGAAGGCCAGCACGTGACAACACCTCGACATTTGTCACTTTATCTTTCCACGAGATGCCAAGGATGCGGCGTAGACACCGCAAATGGAAGGTATTGAGCCTTCTTTCTTGCTTAGCATAGGTCGTCCAGGTCTCGCTGCCATATAGGAGTGTGCTGGTGACGCAGGCATTATATACCGCAGCTTTGGTCTTCATTGTGAGTTTAGAGTTTCCCCAAACACGCGATGTGAGGCGGGCAAAGGTAGCTGCAGCTTTGCCAATGCGGCTGTCGATTTCTGTATCCAGTGAGAGTTTGTCATTGATGGTAGACCCTAGGTATGTGAAGTGGTGCACCACTGCCAATTCATAGTTATCGATAGTGATAACTGGTGCAGCACCCACATCCTGACTCAGCACATTCGTTTTCTTTAGACTTATTGTGAGGCCAAAGTCCTTGTATGCTTTAGTGAAGCGATTCATCAAGCTCTGAAGCTCCTGTTGGCTTTGAGTGACGACTGCAGCATCATCAGCGAACAACAAGTCTCTTATAGTGACCCTTCTGATTTTTGTTTTTGCCTTCAGCCTTGAAAGATTAAACAGACGGCCATCTGACCTAGTGTGAAGGCATATTCCTTCAGTTGCATCTCTGAATGCATGTTTCAAGAGTAAGGCAGAGAAGATTCCGAAGAGGGTCGGAGCCAGAACACAGCCTTGTTTAACGCCACTTCGTATATCAAAGGGCTGTGACGTGCTTCCAGCATATTGGACTGTTCCCTTCATGCCGACCACATTTTAATAAGGAAGTCACATTAGACTGGAATAGAGTTTGGCAATCTGGACACTGTGAAGCAGTATCAAAGTCAAACGAACAACATGAAGCTGAATGATTAACAACATTGTTGTCTTGCGCGTTCTCAGGTGTAGAAGCAGTATTTGCTGAGTTGGCATGGTAGTTCGAATTTGAATTATTTCTAGAGCGTGATCTATGTCTCTGATTGTAAAAAGAGTTATTTTGACTCCCGTCATTATTTCTTTGGTTCCTATTGTTGTTTCCTTGATTTCTATAGTCTTGTGACCTATTACGATGTGAATAATTTTGGTTATTGGGTCCCCAGTTATTCCAATTCTTATTATAGTTACCAAAATTATCATTCCTTCTCTCTCCTGAGTTTTGTTGGAAATTACCTCTGTTTTGGGTGAGTAGTTTCTATATGGTTGTCTACCTCTATATGGTTGTGAGTTATTGAATTTGCTTGGTTTGAAATTCCCATCACAACTGTAGGATCTTTGTCTATAATTGTTGTGGTTCCAAGTTGTAGCTGCGGCAACAGGTAAAGCTTCCTTAATATTGTTGTTACTGACACAAACTCCCGGATGTGCATTACAATATTGCCTACATAATTCCTCCATTGAACTCAAACTTGACGGCTTCCTTTCCTGTAGATATTCTCGCAGTGGTCTACTCACGGAAGACAAGACTTTGTCTCGCAATAACAAGTCCTTAAGGCCCTCATAATTCTCTTCAATGCCGGAAAGTTGTATCCATCTATTAAATGTTAGACGAGTTGCAGCTACAAACTGTGTAAAATCTTTACCCGTTTCAGGAATCATATGTTTGAACTTCATACGATAACCGTCAGCGTCTAACTGATGAAGTTTTAATAATAACGTTTTAGCAGCATCATAATTGCGTCTGTTCGGCCCGTCCAATTGGCACAGAGCAGTTAAGGATTCACCAGTCATGAAATCCATCAATCTTGTACACCAATGAGATCTATCAAGCTTATTTTCTTCACAAACATTTTCATAGCGTTGTAGGAAGGACGAAATATCGTCTATTTCTGGCTTAAACTCAGGCAAACGAAATTTAACAAAACCGCTATCGTGGTTGCTAGAGGAACCTCTACGTTCAGAGTCGTCATTTTGTCTACTCTGATGTTGGACTTTTTGTTCTTCAATACGTAAAGTCGCCATTTTTTCTTCATGTGCAAGCTTTTTCTCTTCTATTTCTTTTTCATGAGCAAGTTTCGTTGCTTCTGCAGCTTGTTGAATCTTTTTCTCCTCAAATTGTCTTTCCAACTTTTTTTCTTCTAATTGCTGTTCTGCAATCCTTTTGTTCTCTTCCGCAGGTAGCTCTGCTTTTCTGAGCTCTCGCTCTTCATACCGTGCATCTCTTTGTCTCTTATTCTCTAGGGCTTCTTGATTTTCTTTGGCATTGAATTCCGCTTTGGCAAAGTCCATTAATTCCTTCGCCTTATAACCATATTCTTGGCCCATAGTAATAAATTCCTGATACTCCATTATTTACTTCTTCAGTATCTTACTATCAATATTATAAATTATGTAATAAATGTATCTCGATTAGTCCGTCTATACCAATTCACTAGCTTTGTGCTTTGCAATATTATCAATGCAAATAGATTCTTAATATTACTAATTAATAACAAAATAGTATAGTATGAAAGACCAACAGTAGTAAAGATACGAGGGAAAAGAGAAAGAGAGCAGAGAAAAAAAAAATATTATAATGTACAAGAACAGAATTGATGGAACTAAACAAAAAGACAAGTACAAGTGACCAAGGCAATGTAAAAACAGCAGCAAGTAAACGAAAAAGAATGCAAATGGGAAACTAAGGAAAAACAACAAATAGAACCGACTTACTGCTTTAAAAAAATACAGGACAGGACCTGTAACAATATATATATAAATGTAACCAAGTGATAGAAGGTTAGACTAGCATCACGAACAGAATGGTTGTCAACTAAGGAGAAGAAAAACAAAACCAGCACACAACAAGAACTGACAATTAGCATGACGAAGCAGCACAGCTAAACAATTTAGGTCACACTAAACAGGCAGTGAACCAAATGTCGGTGAGTAAACTCAGGCCGGAAATTTCACTGCTTGAGGAATGTAAGCAAAACCTACAGAAACATATGCTGCGCGGTCATTTTTCCAATGACGTGTCGCTAACAACAGATTTGTACAAAGATATAGAAACGAAGAAAACGAATAACATAGATATCAAAAAGGCTTACGCCACGGCAAAGTTACAGAAGTGTAATAAACAGGCACTTATCTTATCGCAATCCGATCAGATGCAAGTTCGGAAAAAGGTGTCAGCACTAGAAAACGCTGTCCCTCCATATAAGTGAAGCACGATAAAATGTAAACAGTACACGGTCTCCGTCAGATGGGCATCATGAACTGTGTAGATCTTGAAACGTTGTGTTGACTTGGTACAAAGTAACTTGATATCGCCGTGGCATAGACTTGAAACTTGAAAGAATCTTACAAACGTTGTGATGTAAACTGGAACACGAAGTAAACTTGCAAACCGGTTGGTTTGAAATTGTTATGTTGAACGTTACAGCGAACAATAGGACATTGAAACTGGAACATTGGATATGCGCAGTGGCAGCGTTCGTTATCCAACTGGACCCGTTGATAATGACTGAGTTCACGAAGCGGTGTGTTCACAATAACACGCTGAACATGAGTGACGATCGCATATACAGATTAAATGTCAGCTGTATTTTTGCAAAGTACGAAGGTATACTTGCTTACGTGAATTTGAAAACTATGTCCTGATGAAAGTAACTATCCGATACCATACTGGCTCACCAAATTATATGGTGTTACGTTGGGATAAATTAGAGGATCATGCATGGATACACGAATGATAGCAGGTGTTCATTCAGGACAAATATTGTCAGTACACATAACAAAGCCGGTAGGTGAACAGGTCCACGGGAAAAACATGGTTGACATTTAATAAACAAAGTCACTTCACAATGGTCCATCAAACATCAAAAGTACATGGCAATGGATAAGCGTAGTAGATTATCTCTGGTCCGTCAATAAGGTTCAATATAATAATAATAATATAATAGCCCCTTCAGTCATAACTGACTATGGGAAGGCGCCCCTGAGGTGACAGCCCTCAACTGCTTATTTTCCTGGTGCTCCTTTCGACGTTTTCTCCTCACCTCTGCTTCTTGTGTGAGCCTCTCTTCGCCCAATCTGAGGTGGTGCCGTAAATAGCATCGCCACTTTGTGCGATCGGCAGCTTCATCCTCCCATGTTGCTGGATCCATGTCCAGTGCCCTCATATCTCTCTTGCACACATCTTTGAACCTCAGCTGTGGTCGCCCAACTGTTCTCTTGCCATCTGCTAATTGTCCGTAGAAGATATCTTTTGGGATGCGACCATCATCCATGCGGCGAACATGGCCAAGCCAGCGAAGTCTGCGCTGTCTAAGCAGCGTATACATACTTTGAAGGCCAGCACGTGACAACACCTCGACATTTGTCACTTTATCTTTCCACGAGATGCCGAGGATGCGGCGTAGACACCGCAAATGGAAGGTATTGAGCCTTCTTTCTTGCTTAGCATAGGTCGTCCAGGTCTCGCTGCCATATAGGAGTGTGCTGGTGACGCAGGCAATATATACCGCAGCTTTGGTCTTCATTGTGAGTTTAGAGTTTCCCCAAACACGCGATGTGAGGCGGGCAAAGGTAGCTGCAGCTTTGCCAATGCGGCTGTCGATTTCTGTATCCAGTGAGAGTTTGTCATTGATGGTAGACCCTAGGTATGTGAAGTGGTGCACCACTGCCAATTCATAGTTATCGATAGTGATAACTGGTGCAGCACCCACATCCTGACTCAGCACATTCGTTTTCTTTAGACTTATTGTGAGGCCAAAGTCCTTGCATGCTTTAGTGAAGCGATTCATCAAGCTCTGAAGCTCCTGTTGGCTTTGAGTGACGACTGCAGCATCATCAGCGAACAACAAGTCTCTTATAGTGACCCTTCTGATTTTTGTTTTTGCCTTCAGCCTTGAAAGATTAAACAGACGGCCATCTGACCTAGTGTGAAGGAATATTCCTTCAGTTGCATCTCTGAATGCATGTTTCAAGAGTAAGGCAAAGAAGATTCCGAAGAGGGTCGGAGCCAGAACACAGCCTTGTTTAACGCCACTTCGTATATCAAAGGGCTGTGTCGTGCTTCCAGCATATTGGACTGTTCCCTTCATGTCGTCATGGAATGACTTTATCATTTCCAGCATTTTAGAAGGGCAGCCTATTTTCAGGAGCATTTTAAAGAGTCCATCCCTGCTAACCAGGTCGAATGCTTTTGTGAGGTCTATAAAGGCGATATATAATGGTCTTTTCTGCTCTCTTGATTTTTCCTGAAGCTGGCGGAGAGAGAAGATCATGTCTTTTGTTGATCTGCCAGCTCGGAATCCACACTGTGCCTCTGGATATATGCGCTCAGCTAACTTGTGTAGTCGCATTAAGATGACTTTGGCAAAAACCTTACCAACAATACTAAGAAGAGAGATGCCTCTGTAGTTATTGCAATCACTTCTGTCTCCTTTATTTTTATACAGTGTTACAATCTTGGCATCTCGCATGTCTTGAGGAATAGTTGTCTCTTCCCAGCACTGGCACAGCATCCTATGCAGGGGATGTAATAGCGTGCTCTTACAGCATTTGATTAAATCAGGAGGAATCCCATCACTGCCTGGTGCTTTGCCAGAGGCCAAGCTATCAATGGCCTTACTGAGTTCCTCTAATGTTGGTTCGGCATCCAGCTCCTCCATAGTTGGCAGACTATTGACAGCATCAAGGGCTGCAGGCGTAACGGTATTGTCTCTAGCGTAAAGCTCAGAGTAGTGCTCGACCCACCTCTCCATCTGCTTACCCTTATTGGTTAGCTTCTCTCCGCTGATGGTTTTTAGCGGTGCCGTCTTACTTTTATGGGGGCCAAGTGCTTTCTTTATACCGTCATACATTAACAGGGAAGAGGCAACTCCTCTAATGAGTAAGGAAGTACATAATGACGAGTGTTCCTTAAATTCTGTTGAAAGGGAGCATTCTGAGAAAGACCACCTAAAAACTAGTAGGAGAAGCCTAAAAATAGGAACATGGAATGTTAGAACTCTGAACGGAGAAGGAAAGCTTGACAATCTTATAGTAGAAGCAACAGACATGAAACTCGATATACTGGGAGTTGCAGAGGCAAGACTTTTGGATACAGGCTACATAAAAAGAGACCAGTACACGCTTATACACTCAGGCGGAGAAAAAACATGAAAGAGGGGTAGGAATGTTGATAAAGAAGGAGTTAGAAAAATACGTATGTGGATACTGGACACACAATGACAGAATGATGTTACTAAAAATGAGAGCAAAGCCATTCGACATATCAATCTTACAGACTTATGCACCAACTAAAGATCACAGCGAGGAAGAAATAGAAGAATACTATGAAGAGCTACAACACACACTTAAACCAGTCAAATCAACAGATGTGTTGATAGTAATGGGTGATATGAATGCAAAAGTAGGAAAAGGAAAATACAAGAAAATAGTAGGACAGTATGGATTAGGGACAAGAAATGATAGAGGAGACAGACTTATCCAGTTCTGTGAAGAAAACCAGCTGGTCATATGTAACACCTTTTTTGAACACCACCCAAGAAAATTATACACATGGAAAAGCCCAGGAGATATAACACGAAATCAAATCGACTATATCATGATAAAACATAGATTTAAGAACAGTGTCACAAGTGCAAAGACATATCCTGGCGCCGACATAAATTCAGATCACAATCCAGTCGTCATCAAAGTAAATATAAAGCTGAAAAGAGCAGGAAACAGAAGACAGGAGGAACCCCAGATAGAAATATCAGCGCTGAAACAACCAGATATAAAACAGAAATATTTAATCGACGTCAAAAATAAATATCAACAGTTATTGACAGAAAGCATGGAGCAGTATAGAAGAGAAAACCCAGAAGAAAAAGCAACCGCAAAATGGGAATGCTTAAAAACAAGCATACAATCAGCAAATGCAAATTTACCTAAAAAGGAGTCTAAGAAAAATCAAATTTGGATGACAGATGACATCTTGAATAAAATGGCAGAAAGAAAGAAAGCAAAAAACACTCCAGAATATAAAACAATAGACAATGACATACGTACTATGTGTAGAGAAGCAAAAGAACGGTGGATAGAAACAAAATGTAAGGAAATAGAAGACTTGGAAGCAAAGCACATGACAAGAGATATGCATGAAGAAATAAAGAAATTATCAAATCGGTCACGGTTTGCACAAGGAGGAAGCTGTATCAAGAACAAAAATGGTGTAATATTACTTGATGAGAAAGACATATCAAACAGATGGGCAGAATACGTAAAAGAACTATTCGAGGACAACAGAGGTAAAAAACCATCACCAGATTCTAATGAAGGCCCAAACATTCTCAGATCAGAAGTAGAGAATGCCATTCATATGATACAAAAAGGAAAATCAGCAGGCATGGATAACATAAAAATTGAAATGATAGAAGCTCTGGAGAGCTTTGGTATAGATACAATCACAGAAATATGCAACGATGTATACAATACAGGATATATACCACACGACATGAAGACATCAGTTTTTATAACATTGCCCAAAAAACCAAATGCAACAGAATGTTCAGACTTCAGAACAATCAGCCTGATGAGTCATGCAATTAAGATACTGCTCAAAATCATACAGGAAAGAATAAAAAGTAAAGTAGACAGCGAAATCCAGGAAGAACAGTTTGGTTTTAGACGGAACAGTGGAACAAGAGAGGCAATATTTTGCCTAAGAATATTAGCAGAAAAATATACAGAGGTCCAAAAAAGTATGTATATGTGCTTCATTGACTATAAGAAGGCTTTTGACAGAGTCCATCATGAGAAAATAATTGAATGCCTCGAAGACATAGGTATTGATGGAAAAGATATAAGAATACTCAGTAACCTTTATTGGGAGCAAACTGCCACAGTAAGATCTGGAAGGAATTATTCACCATACATAGACATAAAAAGAGGTGTCAGACAAGGTTGTGTGCTGTCCCCCTGCCTATTTAATTTATACACCGAAAAAATTTTCAAACAGATACAGGAAATACCAGGACTGAACATCAGTGGAAGGTCAATAAACAACCTTAGATATGCAGATGATACCGTGTTGTTAGCTGAAAGCGAACAGGAGTTACAAGAACTAGTGAAGCAAGTGAACAGTATAAGTCATGAATATGGACTCGACATTAATATTGAGAAAACAAAAACTATGATAATTAGCAAAACAGACGATAAACCCACATTAAAGATAAGCGTAAATGGGGAAATCCTGGAACAAGTCAAGAGCTACGTATATCTCGGTCATATAATAACAGAAGATGGCAGATGTGAAACAGAAATCAAGAAGAGAATAGGAATGGCCAAAGCTACATTCAACAACATGAAACATATACTGACATCCAAACAGTTATCTCACAAATTAAAACTGAGAATCATAAAGTGTTATATATATTCTGCATTTCTGTATGGTGCAGAAACATGGACGATGAATAAGCAGTTGGAAGAAAGAATTGAGGCTCTTGAAATGTGGATATATAGAAGAATGGGGCGTATCTCATGGAAAGAGATGAAAACAAATAAGGAGGTCCTAGAAAATCTAGGTATGAAAAGAGAACTAATGAGGGAGGTCAAAGTTCGACAGCTAAAATACTTTGGCCACATAAAAAGGCATAACACCTTGCAGAAGACCATAACAGAAGGGAGAGTTGAAGGCAAACGTGCAAGGGGAAGACAGCGCTATAAGTGGGAAGACAACATCAAGAGATGGACAGGAAAGAGTCTATCAGAGTGCACCATCAAGACAAGAGACAGAAGACGTTGGAGATCCATTACAGCCAACCTTCGTTGTGGAGATGGCAACTGATGATGATGATGACATTTGTCTAATGTTGCCTGTTTGCGCTGCGATCTGGATGCTCTCACTGAGCTGGAGCCAATAGTCATTTGCACAGCGTCGAGCAGTTTGTTGAACTTTGCTTCTCGTAGCCCTCAGGATCTGTAGGGTTCTGGCACTCGGTGAACGTTTGTATTCATTCATAGCACTGCGCTTAGCTTCAATAACAGGTGCCATCACATCTGATGAAGCGTCAAACCAGTCATTTGACTTTGCTGTTTTCTTACCAAAGGTGGCAAGTGCAGTACTCTGAATGGTGTTCCGTAGATGCTCCCAGTTCTCTGTAATAGTATCACCATGCTGAGGGCTACTGAGCACTTTCTTGAAGGTCGCAGTGAATTGAGCGATCATGAAAGGGTCTGACATCTTGCTGGTATCAATGCGTGGTTTCCCTTCATGTCTGACACGATAGAGTTTTCTTGGTTGTGCTCTGATTTTGCAGCAAACCAAGGAGTGATCTGTATCACAGTCTGCACTATGGTACGAGCGCGTGGAGAGCACAGACCTGAGGAGTGGCCTTCTGACGAGAATCAGGTCAAGTTGGTGCCATTGCTTGGATCGTGGGTGTCTCCATGACACCTTATGCTGGGGTTTTGTCTCAAAGTAGGTGTTGGTCACACAGAGATCATGGTGGACGCACAACTCTAAGAGCCGTTGTCCATTTTCATTCATCTTGCCAATACCAAACCTGCCCAGACATGAAGGCCATGAAACATTATCGGCACCCACTCTAGCGTTAAAGTCACCAAGGAGAACAAGCTGTTCTTGCCTAGGTATGCTTTTGATTACTGCTGCTAGATTCTCGTAGAACTCATCTTTAGCTTCTGAGGCAGAGTACAGAGTAGGAGCATACACACTGACAATGGTGATGGGACCTGTGCTAGTTTGCAGGCGGAGCGTTAACAGGCGTTCTGATCCATTCTCGCCTGGTTCAACCATGTTAGTTAGCGATTTTTTGACCGCAAAACCTACTCCGTGTTCTCTAGCTTTATTAAGATCTTTCCCTTGCCAATAAAATGTGTAGTCCTTCTCGCTCACCGTTCCAGAGTCCGCCAGGCGCGTTTCCTGAAGTGCAGCTATATCCACCTGAAGTCGTTTAAGCTCATCATTAATTATGGCTGTCTTCCTTACATCGTTTACATCCTGTAGGTTTTCAGATAGTCCAGTCAACATAGTCCGGACGTTCCAGCATCCCAATCTGAGAGTTTGCTTATTTCTATTTTTTCGATAATTGCTTGGTGCAAAATTTTCTGTCCGCAGTTCGGGTTTGACCCTAATCCCCATGCACCCAATGGGGAAAGCAGACAGTGGCGGGACAACACCTTATTAACTGGGGGCTGCCCAGTTTGAAGCGGGCGGTAGCTGTCCAGTGAGATCCTAGAACCTCTCCCACTGTCGGAAGTAGCTCCTGGCGCCACGCCCTACGCCAATTGGGCAAAAGGCTTATAACCGGTAACTGCTACTTCCCGTGTTTTGCCGACACCTATAGGGTGAAGCTGGAGTGTCCTCTCCAGGGCGCGAGCTTGGGCACAGTTATATGGAGATCAAGCTGTTGCCCATGCAGCATGTTCCCCCTCTCCACACAGCCGGTAGATCCAAAGGAACGGCAGTAGCCGATACAGTTTGGTACCAGCCATGTCGCAGAAGTTGACAGAATAATGTCGAATCAACATTAGACTGCCTTAGGGACTCCGACTCCGGATTTATCCTCAGGGTTTACTCCCGAAGCCAATTCCACAAATGGATATTCCCGCAAGGCAACGGTGGTTTGAATTCAGAGTTCCTTCTCTTAGATAAGCTACCAACCAAGGATCACGAGCCCTATCTGCCCGAAGCTGCTGGTTTTAAGGCGCCAGTCGCTCACCTTTGCCCCTTCTCCCGTCAGTGGAAACAGTTCCGCCGGGCTCAAATTGAGCCACACGTGAAGGCCGGGAGCTGGACTTGGTTGTCAGAGGCTGTTTGAGGCGCGTGCCATAGAAGTATTTTATCTGCAGTGAGAGCTTATCCTCACTACAACTCCCGGCAATAACAACCTTTGGAACTCAATAAGGTTCAAACGTTAGGCATCTTTAAGTGGCAATAATATAATAATAATACAATCCTCTCATCTCCACTCAATTCTGGCCGTTGTACTAAAGGTTCGGTAATCCACGAAAACCAAAGTAATGCGGCAGAAGCAATCAGTGCAAACCAAATATTAGTTGCCTCATATCTCAAAGTTACTCGTAGTAAATTATGGTATGAACTTCTAGATACGTTTATGAACCATCTTGCACATAACGTGGCAGCCTCCGAGAATCAACAATGCCACAAGATATATTTATAAATCACGCTCCATTATCCCGGAGCCTCGAAAAATTACATCTCTCTCGGACGCAAACACAAAGACGGAAGCCCAATTAATTTACACACTGAACCCCACGACATGTGACCGAAACGTCACTAGTTGACCGTCGCTCATCACGGGTGAACGCCTCGTGCAAACCGTAGTTTGCCTACAGGCGAACACAATTCCTCACATAAAAATGGAAATGTGCTAGCGTGTAGTAGCATGCCTTACTATTTTGACTGCACCCCAAATCTATCCTTAACAAATAATAATAATTAAATTATGGGATAACGTATGTTAATTTTAACTTGTTAAACTCTAGACATTTTACTACGCTGTAAAATAAAACAATAGCATTTAATATAATAAATTTACAAAATTCTGCGTAGTTTAAGACAAATTATAACGTTAATAAATGGAGAAGTTTATGCTGCAATTATCCCTTGTTTAGCTGAACTGAATATCTGTATTGAGGCGAAAGGGTTAATGATGAATCCACGTTTGAAGCACTGAAATTATTACGGCTAAACTTGGATTGGAATGGAGAAAAGGAAACCGTGATCAGCTAAACTGGAATTTTTAAAGTGTAGAGTAAAATCGATTTTAATCAAGATCTTTTCAGAGATGGAGATTCTGAAAATTCCCAGACATAAATGGATGAGGGTATTTTATTTATGCTTTGTGTTTTCATTTTAGTGTTGAGCATGACGTGTATAGAATGGTGAGAAAGATATTATCAGAGAGATAAATCAAGCGACGAAAATATTCTGTATAGTATGTGAATGTTAAAACTGTTCGTACAGTTACTTCGAATATTGATCTGAAGCAGAACAATTGATTAAAGCTCAATAGAGATCAAACGAATAGTTGAAAACTGTAGCATCGGAGGTAGGTAAGAATAGCCAGTCTCTGTAAATATCGTTTTCTTCAACAGACTTTCTGTTTTGAGAGTTGTGAGTCATGTACAGATTTGCTTCTTTTTTTTTTTCTTTCTTTTTTGAGTTTAATATTTTGTCACTGCTCGCTCTTGTTGTGCGAACTTCCAGTTAATTTTTCCTTCTGTCATCTTTTTTTTTTTAAACAAGAATTCTTCAGCTTTTTCTTTCAACTCCCCAAGGAGCATAGGCTCGTCTTCCTGTCACGTGCTATCAGCTCAAGACCTGGCCATGTCATCTTCATCCCCTTCATATACGTCTCCAGTTTTTTTTAAACGACATTTAGGTTATTATATTTCCTTTCTGTCCAAAGAATGGTGTTTGGTAGCTCTTGTTGGCTAATCTGGGTTAAGCCTGCTTGCTTCGACAACGGATCTGTCTTTAGGACAAGCGGACACCCGCGAAAGAATGACGGACAGGCGTTGTTAAGATAATCCTGAAGGAAATGGTTCCAGCCCGAGCCACGACATAATGAAAATGAGTAGAAACATGCATTTCCCACAAGCTTGACAGCAGCTTTAGAAGAAGAAAAAAATACACACTAAAACAGCTTTTAAGTGTATTTTATGTTCTTTCATTATTGTACAATGCCGGTATTAACTTATCTTATATTAACTTATCTTATATTAACTTATCTTATATTAACTTATCTTATATTAACTTCCCCTGTCTATGTAAAAAATCGCACATGTTACGGAAACAACAATAAATGGAAAAACTTTGCTGCGGGACGGACATCCGGAGTCTCAGGCTCATATGACTGACAGTGGTGAAAGCCGAAAGGAAGCCACTGGCATGAAAACGGATGCCCCGACCGCAAAACACGAAACCAGAATTGGTTTTTGGAACGTCAGAACTATGAATGAGGCAGGAAAGCTGAGACAAATCACAGCAGAGATGAGGAACTACAAGATACATATCCTGGGAATAAGCGAGAGCAGATGGACAGATAAGGGGAGAATAAAAACAGCTACAGGGAAACAGTACTTTATTCTGGCAGAGAGGATGGTCAGCACAACGAAGGTGTAGCCATTATCCGGAAGAAAGGAATGAAAAGGTCTTTACTCTAATGGAAACACATCAACAACAGACTGATAAGAGCAAGACTGAGAGGGATGTTCACCAACACCACAATTATACAATGCTACGCACCAACAAACGACAGCGATAAAGAGATCAAGGACGCGTTCTATCAACAGGTACAAAAAGAAATGGAAACTACACCCAGGTACGATCTCATTATAGTAATGGGAGACCTAAATGCGAAAGTGGGAGCACACAATAATTATAACGAAAGAGTAATGGGGAAATGCGGCAGTGGAACAGCAAATGAAAATGGGGACAAATTAATAAGCTTCTGCAGTATTAACAACCTGGTCATTGGAGGAACACTTTTTCCACACAAGGAAGTGCACAAGTTAACATGGGAATCACCAAACGGACGAGACAGAAACCAGATAGATCACATAATGATCAATGGCAGATGGAGACATGCACTACAAGACGTGAAAGTAAGAAGAGGCGCAGATGTCGGAAGTGATCATCACCTAGTAGTAGCAAGACTGAAAGAAACTCAGAGCTGCTGGACCAGTTGCAGTCAAACAGAAAAGATACAACATCACGAAACTGAAGGATCCCCTCACCAGAAAAGCTTTCGTGGTCGACGTAAAGAGAAGATATGAGATTATCAAAAGCCAGGAAAGAACAGAGACTGATGATGTTGACCAGAGATTCAACACCATCTCAACAATATACAAGGAAAGCAGCAAGTCATGCTTGAGATTCCAGGAAAGAAAGAGCCAAGACTGGATAACACCAGATACGCTAAACTCCATAGCGAAGATAAAGGAAATGAAAAGAAAGAAAACAGAAGCTAAGTCTCCCAGGTTAAAGGCAATATATAGTGAACAGTACAGTCAGCTGGACAAGGAAGTTAAACGTCAAACCCGTGCTAACAAAAGGACATTTCTGGATGACCTTGCAAGACAAGCAGAAGAGGCAGCACTGAGAAATGAACAAAGCACAGTATACAAAATAGCTAAAATCATCAGTGGAAAACGAGGTGCAAACAATATTACATTAGTAAGAGATAAGCACGGAAATCTCATCACGACAGTAGAGGGACAGGAAACAAGATGGGCAGAGCATTTCAGAGAAACTCTGAATAAGGAACCACCAGAGACACAATTGAATGTTCCTGAGGCTGAAAATGATCTAGATGTTAATACAGACATCCCACGAAAAGAAGAAATCATCACAGCAATCAAAGGGTTAAAGAATGGAAAAGCTCCTGTTCATGATAACTTAAATGCAGAGCTATTTAAGACAGACCCAGAGCTAGCAGCAGAACTATTAGAACCACTATTTGCACAAGTCTGGAAAACAGGGACAACACCAACAGAGTGGAGAAAAGGAATAATTGTCAAATTGTCCAAGCAGGGAGATCTTGCAGACTGCAATAATTGGAGAGGAATAACTCTTCTCTCAGTTCCCAGCAAAATACTAGGCAGGATAATTATACAGAGAATCTCAAAAGCAGTAGACCACAAACTGAGGAAAGAACAAGCAGGATTTAGAAAGAACAGAA
Source organism: Oreohelix idahoensis (assembly GCA_024509875.1). NCBI lineage: Eukaryota > Metazoa > Mollusca > Gastropoda > Stylommatophora > Oreohelicidae > Oreohelix > Oreohelix idahoensis. The sequence continues at coordinate 180,994 of JAMPIV010019256.1, read as the reverse complement.
GATGTGTAGATCATATATTTACCCTCAGGAACATTATAGAGCAGTGCTCAGAATGGCAAAGACAGCTGTACATTAATTTCGTTGATTTTTGAAAAGGCTTTTGACAGTATACATAGGGACAGTTTATGGAAAATACTGAGGGCTTATGGAATTCCAAGCTGCATAGTGTCAATTATAAAAAGCCTTTATGCCAACTTTACGTGTAGCATTGGGCAGAGCAACCTAGCCTTTGAAATGAAGACAGGAGTACGACAGGGATGCCCCTTATCAACCACTCTATTTTTAACAGTCAAAGACTGGGTGATGCGCCAGACAACAGAGGGCAATCCAAGAGGAATAAGATGGACCACATTTTCTACATTGGAAGATCTGGAATATGCAGATGACATTGCATTGCTAGCACATTCACATCAACACATCCAGGAAAAAACGGATAGACTTAATAAGTATAGCCAGCAGGTGGGCTTGAACATCAACCTAAAGAAGACAGAGGTCATGACGCTCAATGTGAGCAACCCTGAGCCCATATCAGTAAGGAATCAGCAACTGGAACAGACAGATGCCTTCACATACCTAGGATGCATAGTAACACCAGACGGCGTAGCAAGCAAAGACATCAACAACAGAATGAACAAAGCAAGAACAGCCGTTTTTAGTCTAAACAACATCTGGAAGTCCTCTCAGTACAGCACAAGCACAAAATTAGGATTATATCAGAGCTGTGAGCTTTCTGTGCTTCTCTATGGTGCGGAGAGCTGGAGAGTTACAGAGAAGGAAATGTCGAAATTGTCCTCTTTTCACACAACATGCCTAAGAAAAATTCTCCGAATCTTTTAGCCGAATACCATCACCAACCAAGATCTGCTTACTCGGAGCAAGCAAGGGGACATGCACACCATCATAGCTGGCAGACGCTGGAGCTGGGTTGGCCATGTCCTCAGAAGAGACCCTGATGCCATCACAAGAACAGCTATGCTATGGACCCCTGAAGGAAAACGAAAGAGAGGCGGACCAAAAACAACTTGGCAGAGGACTGTGGAGGCTGAGATGCGAAGAATGAACCAGAGTTGGGGCACTGTACGAAGGATGGCCGCCGACCGAGCAAAGTGGAATCAATTTGTTGTTGCCCTACAAGACGCCACCAGGCGTAATGGCCACTGACTGCTTTGACGGTCGGCGGCTAAGGATCAAAGAAGAAGAAGAATATTAACTTATCTTATATTAACTTATCTTATATTAACTTATCTTATATTAACTTATCTTATATTAACCTATCTTATACATTCGCTGACTTTTTAAATAATCTTCAGCTTTCACCACCTTGCAGTCATGACATTTTGATATTCTGTCTGAGAAACGTCATTGTTAAGTCAGAACTTGACTCCGTATTGTATAGGTTTTTATTTAAGTTGATGTGTGTGGTTTAAATGAGAATACTGAATGAGAGTTCACTACGGCGTTTAGATCTGAATATATACAGACAACAAAAACAGAGGTTATGAGAATAAATGCGGCAAATTATAGCTAGATTTCACTGTGAGAAATATCCCTACAATATATGAACTCACACATAAACTTTGACAGCAGTATAGACAAAAGTGTAGGAAAAGACAGTGAAATCTAAATAAGAATACAAGACAAAAAATCAAGTCCAACACAGAAATACAAATTTTGATTTCTACTATCACCTCAGAATTGTTGTATGATACAGAAAGATGGAGGACAACAACAAAATACAACCAAACAAAAAGATGTACATGTTCATAAATGGGTTCTTGCGCAGAAAGATGGAGGGCAACCAAAAAGCTATACACGTTCATAAATGGGTTCTTGCACAACATCGCTGATAGGGAACTGATGGCAATAAACAGACAAATACCAGGGGAACGAGAGAAAAGGGGAGAAGACAGTGAATTGTGATAAGACACAAACTGTGAAAACTTGTTGATAGCAGCACAAGGCAGTCTTTTATATATATCTACAATCATTTATCCCAGTGACCAGCATTGCTTTGATCCACTACATCATCTCTATATATCTACAATCATTTGCCCAGTGACCAGCATTGCTGTGATCAACTACATCATCTCTATATATCTACAATCATTTATCCCAGTGACCAGCATTGCTTTGATCAACTACATCATCTCTATATATCTACAGTCATTTATCCCAGTGACCAGCATTGCTTTGATCAACTACATCATCTCTATATATCTACAGTCATTTATCCCAGTGACCAGCATTGCTTTGATCAACTACATCATCTCTATATATCTACAGTCATTTATCCCAGTGACCAGCATTGCTTTGATCAACTACATCATCTCTATATATCTACAATCATTTATCCCAGTGACCAGCATTGCTGTGATCAACTATATCATCTCTATATATCTACAGCCATTTAGCCCGGTGACCATCTGTGCTGCGATGGACATCCGCATTCCCAAACGTTGTCTGCATCTGCTATTAGACATTTCCCACTGCGTCGTTTTCAGACACCAAGAATTCACTTGTAGCAAAAGGAAAGACGTGTGTCAAGTCCTGTCCTTATTTGGAATATATATATATATATATATATATATATATATATATATATATATATATATATATATATATATATATATATATATATATATATATATATATATATATATATATATCCGACTAATCAGAGATTATGTCTTTGGGGCATCTCGTAAGACCCTACCAATCAGAAATTATGTCTTTGGGGCATCTCGTAAGATCCGACCAATCAGAGATTATGTCCTGAGGCATCTAGTAAGATCCGACCAATCAGAGACTATGTCCTGAGGTATCTCGTAAGATCCGACCAATCAGATATTATAACCTTAGGCATCTCGTAAGATCTGACCAATCAGAGATTATGTCTTGAGGCATCTCGTAAGATCCGACCAATCAGAGATTATGTCCTGAGGCATCTCGTAATATCCGACCAATCAGAGATTATGTCCTGGGGCATCTCGTAAGATGCGACCAATCAGAGATTATGTCCTGAGGCATCTCGTAAGATCCGACCAAAAAGGATGATGTCATGAGGCATCTCGTAAGATCCGACTAATCCGAGATTATGTCCTGGGGCATCTCGTAAGATCCGACCAATCGGAGATTATGTCCTGAGGCATCTCGTAAGATCCGACCAATCAGAGATTATGTCCTGAGGCATCTCGTAAGATCCGACCAATCAGAGATTATGTCCTGAGGCATCTCGTAAGATCCGACCAATCAGAGATGATGTCCTGAGGCAACTCGTAAGATCCGACTAATCTGAGATGATGTCCTGATGCATCTCCTAAGATCCGACTAACCAGAGATTATGTCCTGAGGCATCTCGTAAGATCCGACTAATCAGAGATTATGTCCTGAGGCATCTCGTAAGATCCGACTAATCGGAGATTCTGTCCTGAGGCATTTCATAAGATCCGACCAATCAGAGATTATGTTCTGAGGCATCTCGTAAGATCCGACCAATCAGAGATCATGTCCTGAGGCATCTCGTAAGATCCGACCAATCATAGATTATGTCCTGGGGCATCTCGTAAGATCCGACCAATCATAGATTATGTCCTGGGGCATCTCGTAAGATCCGACTAATCAGAGATTATGTCCTGAGGCATCTCGTAAGATCCGACTAATCAGAGATTACGTCCTGAGGCATCTCGTAAGATCCGACTAATCATAGATTATGCACGGGGCTGTCGACTTCATCATATAAAAGAATGTCTACATAAACCAGGCTTTCTGCATTGTGACCAGCAGCACTGGTTGCTCCATGCTGCACGAGGAACGAAAAGAAACATGATGATGATGGTGAAGTAATTGGTAGTGATCACGTGAAGCGTGAGTCATTAGTATTTACATATACGAATAATAAGTCAGTGAGAGCCCATATCGACTCTTTCCTATATTTTCCACATAATGTCTATCACATTTAGTTATCTCACAGCCTGAAAATGTGCGACCTCTGGTAATTTAAGCCGCTTTGCGTGTGAGCTGAACGTCTAAAATCGAAGCACGGTCAGGCAAAAACACGCTAAATAACAGACTCCTATTTAGTCCCAATTTTCCCCGTTACAAAATTTCCAGTTCGAATGTGCTTGAATCAGCATTGAATATGACATGCAACTTTTGCGAAATGTCATGCATGAGAATACTTCAATATTATCAGACAAATTTGGGAGTATTCTATTTTCTGCATCAAATTTCTCGTATTGGGAATATTCAGACAGTTTGAATTAAGTTGGGTCTAAAAGTCATGAGTTCTGACAAGTCGTAGCAATTTCATAGAGGCTTGAGTGTAGCGTTATCCAAATGTCAGTGGTACCGATCCATAAGCTGAGCTTGTCTGCAGGAAGTTTCTCATAATGCAAAAAAGTACTTGAACGCATAATTGTCTCCAATTTTTGGCGCTAAACACTATGTTTGAAACAAATGGATTGGCACGCTTGCTTCTATTTTGTGGGGTATTCTTGTCAGTTGTCGTGTTCTGTCCTTTTGTGACGTCAAACGGCGCGTGATAATTTAAGGATTTCTAGATCCGGAAAAGTTGTGGAAAAACAAAAGCGAGCCATGAGAAAAATAGCGCGTTTAGAATTTAAAGATGGAAATAGATTTGAAGAAAGAAGTGAGGGAAATAAAAGATCGGCGAAGTTTGGAATAGTCAAATTAAAAGAAGACAGGCACGCGATCTATTTTGTTTATTTGTTTGTTTATACTTTTGTTTGAATCCTTCACGCCTCTTTCCTCTATCAGTCGAGGATAATCACATGATTAAATACCGACTGTTTACATGGAAGATTACATTTTAAATTATGCTTGATTTCGCATATTTATTTATCGGCTGCGTCCCGTCATTTTGTATTGGATGTGTCCCGTACAACATTGATGTCTCCGACAAATACACATACATGCTTGGGTATTTTTCACGCAACATAAAGGCTTCATGTTTGTTAGTTTTCTCATTGGAAATTATTTTGAGCAGCTTTATCTCCACAGCTGAAGATGTGCAAATGACGAAATACATCTAATCAATTTAAAGATGGCAATTTAAAATAATCCATTGTTTATTTGGGCGCATTAGAAGTCTGTCAAAGATGACGTTTCTTTGTGAAATCTTTTTTCTCATTGTTGAAGCGCACTTTAATTTTTATTTGTTTGTTTTATTTCATTTCATTTTTTTTTAACCATTGGAAACGTTTAAAGACGTTTTTTTAATTTTAAGGTGTTCGCTGCTTCTTGTCAACACTTTAGTTTTTCACTCATTTCGACGACTTCCAGCGAAAAATCCAGTATTCTTCTGTGAAGACACGCCACAATGAAAAGCGTAGGGGATCTGTAAATGTCATTTCCCAATCTTGTTCATGTGTGTTTTTCCCGTTTCATTATGTCCATGTTTTTTTGTTCAGAACATCGAACATTTTTCTGTGATCTGATCATCTCAAGCAATACTTTTCTTTTTGTGTCGTGTCTTCTCTGATTATATTTAACCTGGAGTGTGTTGACTGCGAAAACAAAAACCAAACTAGACTTTCTTAAATGGGCTCTTGCATAGAATAGAAGGATTTAAACTGTATGACAAGATCACCCATGTGGAACTGTATGACAAGATCACCCATGTGGAACTGTGTGACAAGATCACCCATGGGCAACTGTATGACAAGATCACCCATGTGGAACTGTATGACAAGATCACCCATGTGGAACTGTATGACAAGATCACCCATGTGGAACTGTATGATAAGATCACCCATGTGAAACTTTATGACAAGATCACCCATGGGCAACTGTATGACAATTCACCCATGGGCAACTGTATGACAGGATCACCCATGTGCAACTGATGACAAGATGGTCCATGTGGAACTGATGACATGAACGAGACAGATGCAGTGGAACAGTAGATGAAGATAAAACGCTGCCGATAGATAGAACACCCAATGAGGAAACATGTTGATAACATGACAAGACAGTGTTTGTTCTGGAATCCCCAGGGAGAGAGAGGTGGAGGAGCACACACACACAAAACATATGAGCGTGAGTGCTGGTTTGTTTTAAGTCAATTTTTCGCATTTTTGAAGTCATCACTACCAAACGAAATGGGTCATAACCAATCTACAAAGTAACTGCTATTCCTGATCATTGGGCCCCCTATTAAGCTGTACGAGAACTCAGTTGTGTTTCTTCTCCTATAACTTTTAATATAACTATAACATCTTTTTTCTCAAAATGTTATTTTTGGGAGTTAGGACAATCAAGCACTCACGGTGCTACATGAAGAGTAGAACTAGGGACTGGCATGAAAGGGTTAATGGAGATATGGAAAGATCTTAAGCGAAGACACAAGACAGGAGAACCTGGACAAATTGTTGAACGCTTATGTTTCTTGAACAGCTGAAAGTTAATAATAATGATGTTTACTGTATTTTTGTTAACAATAGCATTCATAAACCAGTGTAATAAAGAATTCTATATCAATTTAAAAATAAAATGGCTTGGAATCAGTTTTACAAAGTAACGTGTTGTGGTCCCCAAACTGTGTCTCGAGCGACACTGTGAGGCCGGAAGATTCAAATACAATCAAAGATTAAAGAGAGTTTCTAAAAATTCATATGTCAAAAATATGAAGGCCATTTTGTCATTTATTTTATTTATTGTGTTACCTGTGATATAATATGAGAAATATATGTATAGAAACCCGTAGAATTTTCCAAAATTTTTCAGATTTTATTCAATAATGTAATATATCTTATATCAAATACATACAGTTTCTCGGTGAGATATTGTTGTGAACATAGGTTTTCAGCGCTAACAAATATGAAAGACCAGAAAAAAAGAAAGGCTTCTTTGTGTTGATGAGGAGATGAGAGTTTGTTTGTCTCATATAAAACCTAATATAAATGTGATAACCCTACAAGAACGTGAATAAATCATAATTTTATGTAGCTCTATGTTTTAATACTTTCTGAATGCCTCATGATCATTTTATAAAGTAGTTGTGTTGTATGTTATGAATAAAGCACTGATAAGAGATGATTTTTTTGTGTTTGAAGGGATTGTTATCAATAAAAACAATTTGGTGTGGCGCGAGAACATTTTCATTTCAGAAGTGTGGCCCGGAGAAAACAAATTTGGGAACCACTGGTACGTTATTTATAAAACTGATTCCATACCATATTATTTGTTAAATTATATATTACTTTCCTCATCTGTTTTACCGTAGCCCCATTATTTATTTACTTACACTATAATAAAGAGTTCCAGCATTTATAACTTGGATCTGTACATTTAATCAAGGTGTGTTGTAGTGTGCTTGTTTGGAGTTGTCTGGCAAACGAGAATTAATTTTTTTTTCTAACCGGCCTGCACTCACTAGATATGAAGGCAGAAGAGGAAACATGGTAGCGAGGCCCTAACGTTTAGCAACATCAACTTCCAAAATAAATTGCTAACGACGCTAGCTGGCTGGGGCAGTGTTACAAGATTTCGGCTTAACTTGCGGTCTCAGCTTGCAAAGCTTAAGTTTGGGGACAGTGGGGTAAACCACGAGGTCATGTTGTTCAGGATTTTTGTTATCGATTAAGAATCGTTTTCAATTATTTTTTTGTTTTATTAGCTGTTCTGTATATTTGGAAAGCTGACAGCCGGTGTCCTTTCTTTGGACTTATAGCAGAGTTTGAGCTTTTCCTCTAAAGTCGTATGTAAATTGTTGTCTTGTTCCGTTATAAAACGGAATACAAGTTTTTAGAAACCTACCCACCACAAAAATATTTATAGAATGTGTGATTCCTATATACACACATTGGGATTCTCACTGTGCTGAGATCCTCCTTGTGTGATCTAAGTGAGGAGATCGGAGCACTGATGGAGTAGTCCGTATGCAATGAAGATAGTCCTTCAAACCAAACCAAACCGTTATAAAACTGGCAGACACTATGTCTCCTGTAGTTTCTTGAAGGAGACAATGAATAAATAGAATAACTGCTTCCTCAGTGATGTCATACCAGTATGTTACTAATGTAAGATTGTCGATGGGTACTGGCATCATCATCACGTCAAAGAAATAGCTACAGACACAGAGACTGCAGAAGCACGCGTTAAATGTTTTGGTGCAGGCTTCAGGGAAGAAGCAACAATAATATTCCCACAATCCTTCAGGACCGTCAATAAAAGAAAGAAGCTGATGATACAAAATATGTTGGTCTCTTACTTCGGGAATGTTCTTTGTTCTGGTTAGTCATTATCATCCTAGGGGTCGGAGTGGCTAAGATATATGGTGTCCGCTCGATTTCTAGAGTTACCGGGTTTGATTCCCAGTTGCTGGAATATAATTTATAGGAATTTTTTTTCAGAACCAGTGGTCCTAATGATGTCATAATCCCCCCTGGTCTCCTGGGTAGGGAGATCGGATGCCTCGCCTTCTCGGATAAGGGCGGAAAAATAGGAGGTACCGTGTGCAACTTGCGCACTTTAAAAATCTCACGGCAGTTGGGAAACGTAAAGAGTAGGCCTGTCAGGCCGCTGCCCTGGCAAAATGTAAAAATTAGAAACTTACCTACCACAAAAATATTTATAGAATGTGTGATTCCTATATACACACACTGGGATTCTTGCCGGTGCTACGGAGTTCGTGCACTGTGCTGAGATCCTCTTTGTGTGATCTAAGTGAGGAGATCAGAGCACTGATGGAGTAGTCCGTGTGCAATGAAGATAGTCCTTCAAACCAAACTATCATCATCCATCACCTCCCCAGGTGGCATAGGTCTTCGTTAAACCTCCCCAGGTGCGCCAGTTACCTGTCATCAGCTCAAGATATTTCCATATCTTCCTTATCCCATTGATGTATCTCTCCAGTTCTCTTCTCCGTGTGTTCGTTGATCTTCCTCTACCTGTCTTAATTCTGGTAAGTGACTCCTGTTAAATGTCCTTGACCCGCTCTTGACTATCAGTACAACTGATACACGCACACACGAGTGTTCCTTTCAGCCTCGTGACGACCTGACTACGGTACTGCTTGTTACGTCTGTCTTTTTATCCTACCCTTAGGCTGGGTGCAGACGAGCGTTTTCTTGCTGCGCGTATCTCGCGCGTGGAAAATGAAACAGTAGGGATTTAGAGAAAGCAGACAGACGAGCGAGGTTTTTCCCGCTGCGTAGAAAAAAACGCAACTGGTTCAATTTTCTTCGCGTATCGCCGGCGTTTATACATGATTGGGCTACATAACCTTGAACTTTATCACGTGACCAAGTATGTTAACAGACGAACTTGCGTTGTACACTGTCCTGGAATTTCTATTCTGAATTTGGATTTATCAAGAACATTTGCGTGAAAATGAGTTATTTCAAATCCGAAAGGTTAATAATTGAAGTGGAAAAAAGGTCAGGTCTTTACAACTCGGCGCTTCCAGAATATAGTAATAGAATTCTAAAAATCAAATTGTGGGAAGAAGTCTACAGAGCCCTATATCCAGGATGGGAAAATTTTGAGGCACAGGAGAAAGGACAGAAAGGTAATTAATTTTTTTAATACACTCTGTGTTTAAACCTGTTTAAGTGCCGGTCTGGAAATCTATTTTTAGGCACGAGGTCACAGCAAGAAAACGCTCGTCTGCCTAACCCAGAGGTCGGTAATCAGTCGTTCGATCTAGGCGACTGCAGGGGGAAGAAAGAAAGGCATTTTGAACTAGAGAAATTCCGGACTAGGTGTCGTCCACATCCGCCTACACGTAATTTTTGTCATTATTTAACCCCTTTTGTCACATTTCGTCACACACACACAAAAACCCAGACACCCTCTTATGTAACGTCGCAAGTCCCTTATATACCCCCCCCCCTCCCTTTTTCCCCCAGTTTTTTCTTTTGTATCAGTGACATGAAAGAATGTAATCGAATGTAAATTAGTTATCCAGTGCAGAATAACAATTGTTTAAGTCAAATAATGTTTAATTAATCAGGCTTTTACAGTAATTGTTTTGCAGGTCAAATGTTGCTAAATTTATTTAAAAATCGCTCAATTTGGGTTAATTTAATTTCAGACAACAAAAAATAAATTACAAGTAAACACATCAACAACTTCAGTTCTTACTTAAGTTAAACTTTCATAAAATAATGTTAAACTTGAGAGAAAATTCACAGAAATTCAAGTGTTAAAAACTGTTGTTGTTATCAGTGAATGATTTCTTATCGTTAACATTAACCCACTGCAAAGAAAGATGCTCCTCCATTGAACCAGCTAGAAATCTGTTTGCCTCCAGATCAACATTGTTTTAAAAAGAAATGTATAATTAAAAACAATTTTAAACCTGAGATTATAATATTCACGATATAAGTGGTCGTCCACGAGGAAGTTGTAAACAAACGACTGCAGATATAAGTAGACTATAAGGATGGAGTTTACAAAATCTATTTGTTCCGGCATCGTTTATGGAAGAAACTAATCACTGGTATTTCTTTTTGTGACGTTTCATTTTTTAAAATCTCTCTTGGCACGGATTACCTACCCTTAGCTCTGCAGTAGTGGTCCACCAGGGGCCAAAACCCAAGAGTATCTAAAATGGGTCGTCAAAGATGTCTACCTTCGCACAAGATTACTCTTGGCAGAGTTGTAGATAGAAGGGTAATGACGCTTCCATCTCAAAGTAGTGTTCATAAAATATTTTCAAAGTCAAGAACAATGCTGCATTGGCAGGGCAATTGTTAACTTATATCGGTCCGTCGCCTTTTATGAAGAATTAAGCAATGGTTTTAGCCCGTTCAAACACCCAGCTGACGCAAATCCAGCGAAATTCCATTTTATAGGAATTAGCTCTATAGATACAAATATATGTTTAGATGTATATGTGTGTGTGTGTGTGTGTGTGTGTCTGTCTGTCTGTCTGTCTGTCTGTCTGTCTGTCTGTCTGTCTGTATGCCCTTGATGCCGTTGCCACAGTTGGCCAGTTATATTGTTTGATATTGTTTGAGATAGCTTCATCAATGATCGGGCCATCTGTTATTAACCATAGCACAACTCAAAGTTCCATCACAACTCGGTAAAATATTATTTATTTTAAATTTTACACGGCTCTGTAGAGGGAAATGCAGGAAATAAGATCGCTCGGAAGAGACAGAAGTTATATATATGTTGTACTTATTCCAAATACTTTGACAATAAACGGACATAATTTTATCAAGGTAGATATATTCAGACAACTCAGAGTTTGTAATTTAGATCCTCGCGGCTCATGGGTCGTCTACCGCTGCTTTAGAGAGTCCACACAAATAAACTGTTTCAAGTTTTAAAACAATGTGGTTGTTACTGGACAAATTATGGATAACACTGGTTTTCACAATATGAGTTTAAGTGCAGAAAGAAGAAAGAGGGATGAACTCATAAACGTGTGCCAGTTCAGGTCGACAGTTGACAGGTGTTTCTCAGGTTTCAGCGCCAGATTACACAGTCTGTCTGTCTGTCTGTCTGTCTGTCTGTCTGTCTGTCTGTCTTGCTCATACCCATGCTTTCACTTATAATAACTGAATCAACTATGATTGTTATGTTTTAAAGTAACATGTTACAAATTTAATAATCAATTTGTTTTAACAGTTTAAAATAGAGATGAAATGATGGTGAATTTTAGATGAAAATTTAAAGTCGTCTTCATTGAGACTTGGTTTGAGGATTGTTATTTTAAATAAAATTCTGTCCTTTTGCTGTTTCCTAGAACTTAACTGATCTAGGTGAGTCCTGCAGCCGTGGGTTCGTCAGTTTTTCTGTGATGTGACACTTCACAGTCTGATAGCTTAGTTCGACGAACAGTCTGATAGCTTCGTTCCACGAACTTTTGGACAAAATAAAGAGAACAAAAGCCTCTGCTAAATACATTTGTGGGCTGCAAATTAACAGGCGCATTGTCTCGCTGTCCACCCACCAATGTTAGTATCTCTGAATAATTAAATTCTTTTGAGTATACACAGCGTAACTCAGGGAAGATGATTAGAAATCACCAATATTCTTTTGGGTATTAAACAGGGAAAATGTGTGCTTGGACAGCGCGAAATCAATGATTTGCCTGAATTACAATTAACAAGGTACATATATTTCACACAATGACATGATACACTCTAGGCGCATGTGATGTAATCATCACACATCACTGCACCATTCGGAGTATGGGGTAACCTCTGCTGTCGGTTTTTTGTACGACTAGCAAGAAACAATCGCCAGCGCTTGCTGTAGTGGTTTATGAATATACTCTTTTCATATGTTGAAGTTGCCAGACTCATATATAATCACTTAGCAAGAAAACCATGTCAACTTCACATTTGTAAAATAAATGTTTACACTTACCTCAAAGTAACTTTTGGGAACACAATCTCCTGGCACAGTTAGAATGGACACTAGCAACTTAGGTTAGATGCTTTCGAATCACTTGGTCTGGGAATTCCTCTTATGACGGGTGACCTGATTCCTTAGGACTCCAGTCTTTGTATATAAATAAAATGCGGGTTTACTTGTAAGTTTCAAAGTTGCCCAAATACTTCGATCTTGGTCCTTTGAGTTTCTAGTCTTTGTATTTAAAATGTGGGTTTACTTGTAAGTTTAAAGTTGCCCAAATACTTCGATCTGTCACTTATAATTGTGGAATCATTTGTCCGATCCTTCTCTTTCTGGCTCCTGGGAGTTGCTAATTTGATGTTGCGATGCAGTCTGATCTGCGACTCCGATTTCGCTAGATTATATTTCCAATTCTCAGTTCAAAATCCAGATTGTACTTCCAACGAATTTGCCATTGAGGACCATAGAATATCCCGTCTCTCAAATCAAGACAATCGTAAGCTCTTGGCTATATGGGTAGGGGTGTTTAATTTAATTTCCCTCGGGTGTTTAATTTAATTTCCCTCGGGTGTTTAATTTAATTTAAATTTGTGTCAATTTGATGTTACATTTTTTGACTGCAAACTATAAACTCCTTGAAAAATTATTTTTGGGTTTTAAGTGCATTAAAAGTGCGTGTTTAAAATATTTTTAAAAATATTTTTAATTTTCTTCTTCTTAGTGTTAGAAAAATTATGACATACTAAAACATAAACAATATTTTTACTTATTGTACATCTGGTCTAAAATTTCTTAAGCGATCCATTTCCTTTAGAGCGTCAATATAACATGGCTTTGTGTCTGATAATTTGGTGCAATCAATTCTTCAATTTGAAGGCCATTTAGAGATCGAACTCGACTTTCCCTTGATTCATAATTTTATAATTTAGATTGTTTTCCTTGATTTAGCTAGACACTTGTTTGAGTACTGCCCTGTTTTACGCATGGAAAAAAATAAAGCACACCACGTTCTCTTGAATTTTTAATTAACTTGATTATGGCCCCTGATTTGTTTACATTTCTTTACGAAAAACGTTAATGACTCATAATGTCATAATTACAATATTAAATTATTAAATAATTGAATGATTATTGTATTGTCATCGGGAATGCACAACTATGCCAAGTTTCAGAGCTATTACTCATCTGAAAGTGATTGAAAAATCGATTTCGAGATTTGAAAGTGACATGAAAGTGACAAGAAAGTGACTGTTGCGTGCATATTTTTGACGCACATATTACAAAAAAATCGATATGGTTATTTAATATGGGAAAAATATAGTCATGCATCCATCTGTGTATGAAAATGCTGTTTATTGTAAAAGCGAGATAATCCATGTTTGATTCACACTTTTGATTATAGGAGTAATCGGTCTGGATATCGATCCAGCGCAAGAATAGTACGCTTGCGTTTGTACTTAATTTTAGGGCCAGAAAATATATTAATTTGCTTATTGTGTTTATGGCCTGAATTCATATGTATTACATATTATTAGTACAAGTAGAATCAGTCCTATATTGTATATTTTGGATGGGTATGAGGGACTAGATTCTTGTTAGCGGAAGTATGAGTTGTCTTAACAAGTCGTGATGAGTTCCGATGTACTGCTAAGAATGGCGGGGTACGTTTTTCAAGAGCTGGTCCCTTCGTCAAGAAAAAATGTCTTACGAAGTGGTTTTTTCTTCTGGAGGAGATAGTGTCTCTACGATAGTTTGTGTTAGAGACTCTCCTTATGTCAGTATATAGATGATTCGGACTCCAGGTAAACCCAGCTCGTATTTTTGATGATCTCTCGTCGGTTAGGCCTAGCTTGACTTTTGGGTGCTTCGATATGCTAGTGTCGTGTTTTGTATCGACGAAGATGACAGATTTTCCTGCAGCGGTTATGGCTACGTGAACTAACCTGATCACCGTAGTGCTGCATGGAACCATTCATGAAATCCTTTATATATCCATTGTAAATTAACTTTGGCTGATATTCTTCCTATGAATGAGTGAACGACAACTCAGGAAGGTAGCCATGTTGGATTTCGGTCATCGTCTGTTTTGATCACTGCCAAGAGAACAGATTATTTATCTTATTATCGGACAGTGACAGAGAGATCTCAATCCTGCTAGAAACCCCCTTTTCGTGGTTTCATAAGATGATGTATCATGACATTGAACTTTGATGTACTACCCATTATTTCTGCATGTGTCATGACTTCAGATCTGCTATGTATACCTACAAATTGTTATGTCAACAAAGCCTGATGTACTCGTATGTCCCAGTGTGTACGTCTGAATAAATTGAGTAAACTAAGATTCCAGCAGTCTGCATTGGTGCCTTGTAGACACATGTGTATGAGTGATTATATTGGTCAGCACACGAACAGTACACCATTCGCGGTAATCACACTCTACACTACTACTTCATACATACACCATCCTGCGTCGGCTGAAGTGACCAAGTTTAGGGCCTGCTTCCCCTGGAGCCTTTGCCTTCCCTAACTCAGGACTAGGGTGAGTTACCCATTTACAGCTGGGTAGACTGGAGCATGCCTGATCTCAACAACACACCACTCTTCCTTACAGAGCAGACAGACTGATACTTTACAGTGGTGTACTACAGGTGTAGTAAGAAATAACGTCTTTACAGTGGCGGCCAGATTCCTGGGTCCAGCTTACGCAGTTTTGTGTTGAGAATCACAGTTTACAGCTGAAAGAACATTTGTTTGAACACATCAACACCAGTAGGACAGCTTGACCTGTATTACCGATAGGATGCTGTATCTAGGTCAGCACTTGTTGACAGTTTTTCGCTGTACAGACAGTATTACACAGGACAGTGGTATCAAGTGTAGAAAATATCTGGAGCAATATTGTTGACATTTCTCAACGTACAGAAGAATCGCAGTGTTGCTGAATAAAGTGCATAGTTCATCGTGGGATCTTCATATGCTCAACAGAGAAAAAATTGACAGTGTAATAGTTTAAACTTAAATCTATTACTGAATAAAGTGGCAAGTTAGTATTATTTAAATAAACTGTGCCTACTTTACAACACTATACAACACATTCCATTCATGACATAAAATGATATTGTATGCTATATGCTATTTATGCTTACATGTTATTTGTTGTGTATTAAATTAGTTTATATTCTGTGTGACTAGAACAGGAAATACCGAGTAATATTGGTCTTGTTCTGGCGTTCGATAGGGAGCAATTTCTTAATTGAAATTTGCTTGCAACATAGTTTGCAAATATTTGGTTAGTTGTGACGACTGTTTCATATTTGTATTTGTAACATTTTTTGTGTTCCTTAGTTTTGTTTGATTTGTTTGTATAATTGTAGGTCTCATCTTTCCTTTCATTTCAGTTTTTTACACCCTTATGTTTATACACTGTAGCGTTATTTGTCTTGTTATCTTATGGCAGTTATCATCACAGGTTCTGTGATCATTTTTTTCATTTCCCCTATTTAATTTAATTTGATCTCTGCAAATGTTTTCAGATTGTCTTTTCTTGTTTGTCATTTGTAATGTCTTTAGTTGACATATGACGTATAGTGGTATACACTGATAGTATAGTACAGATCAGTACTTTCTGATTGTTATTGGAAAAGGGAAATTTTTTTTTCCACAGGTACTCAAGTGATCTTTGATTACATTGAGGTATACAAGACCTTTGTAAGGCTTGTCTCCCAAAGTTATTGGTAAAGGGAAATATTTTTTTTCCACAGGTACTCAAGTGATCTTTGATTACATTGAGGTATACAAGACCTTTGTAAGGCTTGTCTCCCAAAGTGATTGGTAAAGGGAAATATTTTTTTCCACAGGTACTCAAGTGATCTTTGATTACATTGAGGTATACAAGACCTTTGTAAGGCTTGTCTCCCACAGTATTTGAGATACAATTATTGTTGTCCACAGGTACTCAAGTTATCATTGGTTATTATAAACCATACAAGTTTGGACTAAGACTAAGTCTAAGGTATAGACTTGTCTCCCATTAACAAAGAGAGTAATTTATTTACTTTTTCAGGTTTCTGATTTAAGAAGACAATATGTCTACATTAGATTATTTCATTACACAAGGAAAATCTCTTGATAAGACTGGAAAAGACTTAGAACAATGGGCTGTTGCTCAATATGACAAAGCATTAGCTGCAGAAGAGAAAAAAATTGCTGCTGCTGTTGAAGAAAAAAAAATTGCTGCTGAGGAAAAAAAAGCTGCGGCTGAGGAGAGAAAACTTCAAATAGAAGAAAAAAAAGCTGCTGCAGAAGAAAGGAAAGCCTTAGCTGAAGAAAAAAGATTAGAAAAAGAAGCTGATACTGCTGCTGAACTTAAGAAATTGCAGATGCAAGTGGAGGAAAGGAGATTTGAGGCAGAACAGAAGAAATTAGAAGCTGATGCAGAACAGAAAAAATTAGAAGTTGCTGCTGCTGCAGAACAGAAAAAATTAGAAGTTGCTGCTGCTGCAGAACAGAAAAAATTAGAAGTTGCTGCTGCTGCAGAACAGAAAAAATTAGAAGCTGCTGCAGAACAGAAAAAATTAGAAGTTGCTGCTGCTGCAGAACAGAAAAAATTAGAAGCTGCTGCAGAACAGAAAAGATTAGATAGAGAAGCTGAAGAGAGAAAAGCAATAAGAGAACATGAGTTTGAATTAGAGAAATTAAAATTGACATGTATGAGTAATGTTAATCAGGCATCTGGTGGTAATGGTAAACCCTTTGTGTACAAGGTCAAGGTACCAGCGTTTAACCCTACCAGTGATGACATAACATTTTGGCTTTCTAGATTTGAACGGGCTTGTCGATCTCATAATGTTGACAAATCACAGTATGTGAATCAGTTGTCTGAAAATCTAAAAGGGGAGTCTCTGAGTAAGTTATATTTTGTTGAAGAGGCCGACAAAGATAATTATGATGCTGTTAGGGCAGCTTTGATAAAGAGATATCAGCTGTCTGAGGAAGGTTACCGTCTTTTGTTTAAAACAATGAGACCTGAGGTAGGTGTAGAATTCTCAGATTTCATCTCAAAAGCACGAATTACACTTTCACGATGGATTGAATTATCCAAAACAGAGAAAACATTTGATGGTCTTACGGATTTATTGCTAAGAGACAAGGTCATGTCTTCTGTAAATAAATCATTCCTAGAGTTCTTACATGAGCGTAAACCTAGTACAATAAAGCAAATGGAAGAATATTGTGACCAGTATGCCACGGCACACCCTGACATGATTCTTAGTAACTCTAACATTAAAGAGAGTATGCCAGTTGCTTCGGCAACAGAATATAATCAGAATTACTCACACAAATTCCAAGGAGCTAAAAATAAATTTGATAAAAAGGTTAATTGGAATAAGTATCAAAACCAAGATAACCACTCAAATCAGGGTTCTTCTTCGAAGAACTGGAATCGGGCTGATAGTCCTCGACACGCGGGGGTTCCCATAATGTTAGAAATTCTCGGAAAGGGAGTAGCTATAGGAACTACCCAAGTGCTTCATGGAGACAAAAGAAACAATATTACAGGGATACTCAATATAATGATCATGATGATCATGATCATGAATATTATGATTCAAACCCAAATAGGGGTTATAACAGAGGCAATAATAATTATAGAGACAATTATAACCGAGGTAGATCACAACACAAAAGACATGGTAAATCTTATTACCAGGCTAACTCTGCACAACAGGAGTTCCACGACACCGATAATCAGAATAACGATAAAAAAGACTCCAATAGTGTAGCAAATTCCGCTTTCGATTTTGCTAGAGCATCTGAGTGTTCGCAATGCAAAACATTATTCGATCCAACCACAGTTTCTACTTTAAGCTGCGGTCACCCACTTCCCGCTCTCCATGCGTCAATTGCGCATAATGGAAGGGGTGCTCTTGTCTTTAATAGGGGCCTAATAGATGGTACTCCGGTATCAATTCTTTTCGACTCGGGGTGCACTACCATTGGAGTGAGGCAATCACTCGTAAATCCTTCTCGAGCTACAGGCAATATAGTCAAATGTGTAACATTTGGTGGCACATTGGAGAAGTACTCCACTGCCATTATCAATATTGCTACGCCTTTCTTTACAGGAGAGGTGCAAGCATGTCTCTTGCCGAATCCGATCGCTGATCTTATCATCGGTCGCATTCATGGAGTGAAAGAATGCACTCCACAGCAAATTTCTAATTGGGAAAATGTTAATATGCAATCTGCTAATGCAGTAATCACTAGGGCTCAAGCTCTTAATATGCCACAATCTTCACATTCTGAAGATAATGATGCGCAGATCCAAGATGATCCCTTGGAGATTTCCCACGATTCCTTTATCAAACAGCAGGAAGATGATCCTACTCTAAAGAAATTCTTTACTCTGGCAACAAAAGGTGATCCGAATAAGGATACAAATCGTAAATCTTGGATTACGATGAAGAATGGCGTACTTGTACGTATGGTACAAGACTCCGCTAAGTCCATTCATTCTCAAATCCTTGTGCCTAAAAATATGAGAGTTAAAATCTTACAGCACGCTCATGATTCGCAGTGTGCTGGACATATGGGTTTTTCCCGTACTAAAGCTAGAGTTCTTCAATCTTTCTTTTGGCCTGCTGTGAATAAGGACATACGAATCTATTGTCGATCTTGTAAAGTATGTCAAGAGATTAAATCCAGAGGTCCACGCCATGATGCACCTATTCAGGCTGCAGACATTCCCATTCGGCCATTTCAAAAAATGGCGATAGACATCATTGGTCCATTTAAGATAAAGTCTGCTAGAGGACACCAATTTATTTTGACGTGTGTTGATATGTGCACACGTTGGCCGGAGGCTGTTCCTCTAAAGAGCATAACTACTGCTGATGTCGCAGATGCTCTTTGGTTAATATTTTCTCGTCTGGGGTTTCCAGCAGAAATATTATCCGACCATGGTACCCAACTCATATCGGATACCATGTCTCAAGTAATGTCGACTCTGAAGATAGAGAGATCGCTGAGTAGTATTTATCATCCTATGTCCAATGGGATGGTGGAACGTTTGAATAGAACTCTGAAAAACCTACTAGGTAAGATAACAGAAGATCATCCTCAGGATTGGGATAGGGTTTTACCCGCGGCTCTCTTTGCATATAGAGAGGTCGCCAACGAACATACAGGATTTTCTCCCTTTGAACTTGTCTTTGGCGCGAAACCGCGAGGTCCTATGTCCTTACTTCATGATCTTATAACTGCTGATAATATTGTCGATGACACAAAATCCTCTTATGAATATGTCATCACACTTAGACACAAGATTATTGAAGCATGCAAATTGGCAACTGCTTCATCTGAATTTGCGAAACAGAAGGCAAGGGAATTTGCCAATAAAAAGAGATGTTTGCGACAACTTTGTCCAGGTGACAAAGCATTTGTCTTGCTACCTTGTAGGGAAAATAGACTTCTCATTTCTTGGAAAGGTCCGCACGATATAATATCAAAAGTTTCCGATGTTGACTATATCGTCGATATTGACGGGAAGCGTAAAACCTTCCACATCAACATGCTCACGGAATTCCATGAACGTCCTGATTATTTACAACCTGTTTTCCAGGCAACGGACGATTTTCCAGTCCAACATGGACAGTACTCATCTCTGTCAGTAATACAGGATGAGGAAACGAGTTTCTCGGATGTAAATTTACCTTTTCCAATGATTCCTCTTCACTCTAATGAATCATGGAAAGATGTTGCAATTTCTCCAGAATTATCTCCAGGAGAGCAGAAACAAGTTTCTACTATGTTAGAACAATTTCAGGATGTCCTTACTGACATTCCTGGTCAAACTGATGTCATTCAACATGACATTATTCTTACTGACCATAGTCCTATAAGAGTCAGACCGTATCCTATCCCGATACATTTTCAAGCACAGGTAGAGAAAGAGTTAGATGAGATGATAGAGTTAAAAATTATTGAACCATCCACATCAGCATATTCTTCGCCGATGGTTATAGTACGGAAAAAAGACAATAACATACGTCTTTGCGTGGATTATCGCAAATTGAATCAAGTGACTAAATTCGATGCTGAACCTATGCCTTTACTAGAAGAGCTACTTACGAGACTATCGAATTCTCACTTCTTTACTAAACTCGATTTGTCTAAGGGATATTGGCAAGTTCCACTATCCGAACACGCCAAACCGTTTACTGCTTTTTCGACGCCTAGGGGTCTATTCCAATGGAATTTCATGCCTTTCGGTCTTATGAACGCCCCTGCTACATTTGTACGCATGATGCGTCGAATCCTATCTCATCGCTCAGATGTCATTGCGTATCTTGATGACATCTGTCTTTTCAGTGATACTTGGAACGATCACTATAATGGTATAAATGAACTATTGTCTATCTTACGCGAGCATAACCTGACAGCGAAACCATCGAAAGCATGTATTGGTTTTAGCGAAATATCTTTCTTAGGACACCGTGTTGGTCATGGGTTCCTAAAAACAGAAGACCATAATACAAGTAAGATACTTAACATTTCTATTCCTAAGACTAAAAAGCAAGTACGAAGTCTCTTAGGTCTAATACAATTTTATGGACGATTCATCCCGAATCTGTCCTCCATTATGTCACCTCTTTCTTCCTTGCTAAAGAAAGGGTCTCCTAATGTAGTCCATTGGACTCAAGAATGTCAATCCTCTTTGGATAAGGTTAAAACTATGTTTTCTACTTCACCTATCCTAGTATTGCCTTCTAAGGATAAGACATTTATTCTTCGTAGTGACGCTTCATCCACCGGGATTGGAGCTGCACTAATGCAAGAGTACTCTGGAACTCTGCATCCTGTGATGTATATTTCTCGGAAATTAAATGCCGCAGAGAAGAATTACTCGGTCCTAGACCGTGAATTATTGGCTATGGTTTGGTCAATCCTTAAACTGCAAAGATTTCTTCTGGGCGCGCATTTCATTGTGGAAACTGACCAGAAAGCTCTTACGGCTATTCAGAGTAAAAATCTGAAGAGCGCGAGATCAACGCGATACGCGATTGCTCTACAGCCATTTCATTTTTCGGTGCGAGCTATCCGTGGGTCAGAAAATGTGATGGCAGATATTTTGTCTAGATGCCCACATGATTCATAACTGTTATACAACTTTGATACAGTTGTTTCTATGTTGAAATGTGTACACATATGTAATATATCATATATTGATTGTAACACTACTTAGCGGTTCATTGATATTTATTCACCGCTGATCTTTCAATGTTTTTCGTCTTTGATGATCATGATGTTAAGATATCTTAGATGGAATTTATGTATAAACTAATGTGGAAATTGTGTCATTGCTAATATTGTAGTATGCGTTGGTGACACCTCTCTGGAAATATTTATACTTAGAGAAGTACTTTCTCTAAGGTCATAAAACTTATGCTTATCATCTGCGCATTGTTATTGGTGCGTTGTGAGCCTATTGTATGTTGCTCCTAGATGTATTTCAAAAAAAAATGTACCATTTTTTTTTCCCGAGGGGTGTGGTAATCTGTTGCGTGCATATTTTGACGCACATATTACAAAAATCGATATGGCTATTTAATATGGGAAAAATATAGACATTCATTTGTTTGTGTATGAAAATGCTGTTTATGGTAAAAGCGAGATAATCCATGTTTGATTCACACTTTTGATTATAGGAGTAATCGTTCTGGATATTGATCCAGCGCAAGGATAGTACGCTTGCGTTTGTACTTATTTTTAGGGCCAGAAAATATATTAATTTGCTTATTGTGTTTATGGCCTGAATTCATATGTATTACACATTATTAGTACAAGTAGAATCAGTCCTATATTGTATATTTTGGATGGGTATGAGGGACTAGATTCTTGTTAGCGGAAGTATGAGTTGTCTTAACAAGTCGTGATGAGTTCCGATGTACTGCTAAGAATGGCGGGGTACGTTTTTCAAGAGCTGGTCCTTTCGTCAAGAAAAAATGTCTTACGAAGTGGTTTTTTCTTCTGGAGGAGATAGTGTCTCTACGATAGTTTGTGTTAGAGACTCTCCTTATGTCAGTATATAGATGATTCGGACTCCAGGTAAACCCAGCTCGTATTTTTGATGATCTCTCGTCGGTTAGGCCTAGCTTGACTTTTGGGTGCTTCGATATGCTAGTGTCGTGTTTTGTATCGACGAAGATGACAGATTTTCCTGCAGCGGTTATGGCTACGTGAACTAACCTGATCACCGTAGTGCTGCATGGAACCATTCATGAAATCCTTTATATATCCATTGTAAATTAACTTTGGCTGATATTCTTCCTATGAATGAGTGAACGACAACTCAGGAAGGTAGCCATGTTGGATTTCGGTCATCGTCTGTTTTGATCACTGCCAAGAGAACAGATTATTTATCTTATTATCGGACAGTGACAGAGAGATCTCAATCCTGCTAGAAACCCCCTTTTCGTGGTTTCATAAGATGATGTATCATGACATTGAACTTTGATGTACTACCCATTATTTCTGCATGTGTCATGACTTCAGATCTGCTATGTATACCTACAAATTGTTATGTCAACAAAGCCTGATGTACTCGTATGTCCCAGTGTGTACGTCTGAATAAATTGAGTAAACTAAGATTCCAGCAGTCTGCATTGGTGCCTTGTAGACACATGTGTATGAGTGATTATATTGGTCAGCACACGAACAGTACACCATTCGCGGTAATCACACTCTACACTACTACTTCATACATACACCATCCTGCGTCGGCTGAAGTGACCAAGTTTAGGGCCTGCTTCCCCTGGAGCCTTTGCCTTCCCTAACTCAGGACTAGGGTGAGTTACCCATTTACAGCTGGGTAGACTGGAGCATGCCTGATCTCAACAACACACCACTCTTCCTTACAGAGCAGACAGACTGATACTTTACAGTGGTGTACTACAGGTGTAGTAAGAAATAACGACTTTACAGTGACATACAAGTGAAGTTAAATAAAAAATATTTTTAAAAATATTTTTAACACAGGCTTTTAATGCACTAAAAAGCCACACATAATTTTTCAAGAAGTTTATAGCTTGCAGTAACAAAATGTAACATCAAATTGACAAAAAACCTGGGGCGCTGATTGTACATGAAATTAACTTCTGCTTTATACTTCATTACGCACTTATGGACAAAATATATGATAAGCGCTTAAGCGCCCCAGGCTTTTTGTCAATTTGATGTTACATTTTTTGACTGCAATAAACTCCTTGAAAAATTATTTGTGGCTTTTTAGTGTATTTAAAGCCTGTGTTTAACATATTTTTTAAATATTCTATATTTTCTTCTTTTTAGTGTCATTTGTTTGTTGTTTTTAAATTTAAGTCAAATGTAATCGATCCGCTAATGACATTATCAGTTTGCGATAAACGAGTCCAGAGCACAGGAGGCGGATTTCATTATTCATTATATTACACGGAAAGTTAATTTTTTTTTTTGGTTTTATTTTTTATTTAAATTTTGAAAAGAGTTGTAAATTACATTGTTTTAAATGTAGTTGTCAGTTGTATGTATGTCTGTGCACGCGCGTGCGATAGTGTGTGTGTGAAAAGGGGGGGGGGGAGAGAAGTTTTAATATTTCTCTCAAGAGAGACAATCTTGTTGGAAAGAATACACCTAGATTATTTGCAGTTATCACTCGTTTCAGTTATGATACAATACAAACAACAAAAATTAATATTAATTTTAATTTTATTATTTTTACCACTGATTATTGTTTTGTCATGGGGAATACACAACTATGCCAAGTTTGTGAGCTATTGCTCATCTGGAAGTGATTGAAAAATCGATTGCAAGATTTGAAGGTGACAAGAGAGGGACAAGAGAGTGACATACGTTGCTAGCTAAAGAAAAGCCTGTAATAAAAGCGTCTAAAATATTAGTGAACTGCATGAGAGAGGAACGCGATCCTTTCTTGTTAAGGTTCCTCATTTCTTCTCCTCACCCCCACCCATATCGGGCTTAAAACTACACACATATATACGAATGGCAGATCTTTAGTGGGCCCAGTGTTACTAAAGCAGATCCCAAAGCTGCTGAGATACCAACACCTGTCTTAACCAATCCTGTTTTGATCTTTCCTGTCCTACTTGTTCTAATTTATACTGTTCTGTTCTATCTTAATTTACTCTGTACTGTTCTATCTTAATCTGTTCTGTCCTGTCATTTCGTATCATATCCTGTCCTGTCCTAACCTCTCTTGTTTTACCCTACCTTATCATATCCTAACCTATCCTATTGTATCCTATCCTATCATGTCCTGTCCTTACATATCCAATCTCTATTTGATCAACCTGGCTGTGATATTCTGAACGAGTTTGTTAGGTTTTTGTCCACGTTCCTTCCAGTGATGTATTGATCATCTGGAGTCACGTGACGATTCTGTTGTGGT
The DNA here is from genome assembly GCA_024509875.1 of Oreohelix idahoensis. NCBI lineage: Eukaryota > Metazoa > Mollusca > Gastropoda > Stylommatophora > Oreohelicidae > Oreohelix > Oreohelix idahoensis. Next base: position 156,213 of record JAMPIV010019256.1, on the reverse strand, counting down.
CTGTGTAATCTGGCGCTGAAACCTGAGAAACACCTATCAACTGTCGACCTGAACTGGCACACGTTTATGAGTTCATCCCTTTTTCTTCTTTCTGCACTTAAACTCATATTGTGAAAACCAGTGTTATCCATAATTTGTCCAGTAACAACCACATTGTTTTAAAACTTGAAACAGTTTATTTGTGGACTCTCTAAAGCAGCGGTAGACTTCCCATGAGCCGCGAGGATCTAAATTACAAACTCTGAGTTGTCTGAATATCTACCTTGATAAAATTATGTCCGTTTATTGTCAAAGTATTTGGAATAAGTACAACAAATATGTAACTTCTGTCTCTTCCGAGCGATCTTATTTCCTGCATTTCCCTCTACAGAGCCGTGTAAAATTTAAAATAAATAATATTTTACCGAATTGTGACGGAACTTTGAGTTGTGCTATGGTTAATAACAGATGGCCCGATCATTGATGAAGCTATCTCAAACAATATCAAACAATATAACTGGCCAACTGTGGCAACGGCATCAAGGGCATAAATTCCTCATTTAACATAGACACATTTATTATGATTCCTCGCGAACATCAGTATATCTTGTCACGGGATTTGCCTCCCCTTTGCTCTGCAGTAGTGGTCCACCAGTGGCCAAAACTCAAGAGTATCTAAAATGGGTCGTCTAAGGTGTCTACCTTCGCACAAGATTACTCTTGGCAGAGTTGTAGATAGAAGGATAATGACGCTTCTATCTCAAGGGTGTGTTCGCAAGATAATTCAGAAGTCAAGAACAATGCTGCATAGGGCAGATCACTAATAACTTATATCTGATCTGGCACCTTTTTGTGAAGTTTTAAGCAATGTTTTGGCTTGTTCGAGCCCCCAGCTGAGTTAATTCAGCGAAATTCCTTTTATAGTTAATTTTGGCTCTATGGCTGTAAATATATGTATATATATATTATTCACTGTCGATCATATATGCGCTCTCTTATCTATAAGAACTGAATCAACTATAAATTTGTAAAATAACATATAACGAATTTAATTATCAATTAGTCTTTAACAAATTTAAATAAATATGGATGAAGATGATTTCAGGAGGTTTTTTTTTTAATTTGTCTTTGCTGAGACTTAATTGGCGACTGATGGTTATTAGTGTCCGTTGCGTGCCTGTTACAAAAGTCTTAGCTTGCTGAGTACTGCACTGGGTCGTTGTCAGGTTTTTTTGTGATGAGGACTCTTCTCTAGAGGCGTCTAGATGAACTTCACTCCTAATGTCAAGGTGGGTGTCTTCACAACGTATCCACTGTAGGAAGTTGGTGTCGAACACAGCTCTTGAATCAGAGAGATAGTGGCGAAGATTCTTTCTTCAGACTGATCTGGTCTAAGAACTGTCTTGTAGCTTTGAACCACGAACTTTAAGAAAAATAAAAGAGCAAATACCTCTGCTAAGTACATTTGTGAGCTGCAAATTAAAAGTCGCATTGTCTCGCTGTCCACCCACCAATGTTAGCCTCTCTGAATAATTATTCTCCCTGAATATACACAGTATAACTCCGGGAATATGATTAAAATTCACCGTTATTCTTCTGGTTACTTTAATGAAGAAAATGTGTCTGGACAGCGCGAGGGCAATGGCTTGCCTGAATTACAATTAATAAGGTACATATATCTCACGAATTTATACTATACACTTTAGGCACAAGTGATGTAATCATCACTTGTTACTGCTCCATTCGGAGTCTGGGTTCACCTCTGCTGTTGGTTTTCTGTACGACTAGTAAGAAGCAATCACCAGCGCTTGCTGTAGTGGTTTATGAGTATACTATTTTCATAGGTTGAGGTTGCCAGCCTCCTATGACTGGTATAGCCACTTAGCAAGTACAGACATGTCACAATTTACATTTTAAACTGTATGTTCACAACTTGCCGCAATGGGATATACAATCTCCTTTCACAGTAGAATGGACACAGCAACTTTGTTTAGATGCTTCAAACACTTGGTCTGGGAAATTTCCTCTGATGACGGGTGCTCTGATTCCTTAAGTTTCCAGTCTTTGTATTTAAAATTGCGGGTTCACTTTTACGTTATAAAGACGCCCAAATACTTTGATCTGTCACTTTTAATTCTGGAATACAAGTCCGATGTATCTCTGGCTCCTGGGAATTGCTAATTTGACGTTGCTATGCAGTCTGATCTGTGTCTCCGATTTCGCTAGATTATATTTCCATTTCTCAGTTATAATCCCAGATTGTACTTTTAGATCAACTTACCAATGAAAGTCAAAGTCTATTCCGGCTCTCAAAATAAACCAATGATAAGCTCTTTAGAACTATGTGAGTCGGGGTGTTAAATCCTTACTATCACCGACGTGTTTTAAAATATCAGTTTTAAAATTTAAACACGTGACCTCTTTCAAATATGGCAGTAATTCTTCCGATTGTATTTGTACAAACTCACAAACATATCGGTGGACTTATTTCCTGGCTTATACCTTCCGCCCATATTGTCTTCTCTGACAGGTTATCTGTAATATTGATACAGAGAAGGTGCAGCGGATGCGATTACATACATCATCTGTGTTGACGCCTGCATCTCCCAGACGGATTTATTTCCGTCGATCGGGCGAGACCACCTGTGTCAACAATGACCTCTCAATCAAAGGTGGCTAGACGACTTAAGTGAAAAAGTATTATTCGCTGACCTGTCTAATTAACCTTGTAATACTACGATTCACCTGGTGAAACGTATAGAAGTCTAGGGAGTGGTCAGAGCAAAAATGTAGGTACATAAAATATGCTAAATAATAGGACGATCGGTGAGGAAAATGAAGAAATGAATTGATACTGCCGCAGAGAACAAAAGTTATGAAAAGTGCAGAACTGGTTTCGTCACATATCCACACATTGATTGTTCCTTTATAACAATTGATATTAATGATTCAATCTTCCTTGACACTTCCATTGATAAACGATCCCATACACATAGTCCACAATAATTATATCTCTTACTCAGTTAATCCAAACGTGATACACGTTCCAGGCTGCTTTCGCCATATATTCATGTACTAGCAATCTTTCTCAACTTAGTCCATATTAGGACACATAATCTATATTTCAATTATTTATCCATAAATTCCAATGGGAACATAATCCATACTGAGCCAATGAAAGACACAAATCCATAAACCTTGAATAAACACAGTGGAATCCCCCTTTGCCGGTAGGCCAAACAAAAGCACGTCATTATACGACTTACGCAGAGCGACAAAAGATGTGTAAACATTTGTGAGCATTACATACACTTCAAATATAAAACTTCCATGTGGCGTGCAAAAGATGCTCGCCACACGAATGTTAACTTCCATCTCAACGAAATGATCGTTTTCCTTTCTTAGGTAAATCGAGTAAATCTTACGAATCAAGTAAATTATAGCAAGCTAACTCGTGGGTTTCCCTGGGGATACGGAAAAAGAAACTTTACTTCTAGAAACATCGCACTTTTAAGTCTCAGCTGTGGGAAAGGGCTGCTCCTAAATTACCCTTGCTTAAAAAAATGTTTTTCATTTTTAGCCCCTTAAAGATCTACCAAACGTTTCCCTATGATCTACTGGTAGGACGCGATCGACTGGATGCAGACCCCTGCTCTAAAGCTTTCTTCTGATCTATGGATTCAACATTATACTTCTAATGTCCCTGTCCGCGCTAAGTAAGAATTAAGGTATATGTCTATGAAAATGAACCACTGCAAATGAAATTCAAAAAGCCAAATAGATTAATAAGGTAATTTTTCTAGACTTTGTGAGCTTTGTTATTTGTCTAAGTTTGTCATTAAACACAGAACATCACTTTCCACTTAATAATAGTCAGTTCAGATCTAATCACCTTCCATCTTGGCATCGAAAAGTTGCTTGGAGTCAATCACCGGCGTCTTCTGTCTCCTGCCTTGATAGTACACTGTGGTGGAGTTTGTTCTGTCCGTCTGTTGGCGTCGTCTGGATGTAACTAAAAATGTTTATCTGTCTAACGTTGATCGTATTTCATCAATTATTTCTCTTTTCATTTCTAGATTATTTTATTACTTCTACTTTTGTTTTTCTTCTCTTTCCACAAGATGCGCCTCCAGTTTTCTATATTTCCCACATTCCAATGGTTTCAATTTTTTTCTTCTAAACGTTAGTTCATTGTCTATATTTCTACACCATTCGGTAAGGAAGAATAATAATAACATGTCATAACCCTCCACTCCCAAAGGAACATAGGCCTTCAACAAACACATGCCAAGTCCTCCTGTCACGTGCCATCATCTCAAGTTCTTCCCATGTTCTCCTCATCATTTTCACCTCTGTTTCCAACTCTCTTCTCCATGTACTTCTTGGTCTTCCTCTGCCTCTCTTGCCCTGGGGGTTCCAGAACAAGGACTGCCTTGTAATGCTATCAACAGGCTTCCTCAGTGTGTGTCCTATCCATCGCCATCGTCTTCTTCTATTTTTAATTTGTGAATAATTTGTTTGGATGTCCGTATCTATCTCATGTTCTTGTAACTTTGGCGATTTTTACTTTCCTCGCGATTTCTGTTTCACGTCTGTGATCTTCTACTGTTGTGTACGCAAGATATGAGCAACTTTTGAGTAGTTCTAGTAACTTCCCATTTATTCTTATTTGTAGAGTTGACTTCTCATCTGCTTTGCTAATTATCATAGTTTTCGTTTTCTCCGTGCTAATGTCCAATCCATATTCATGACTTTTGCTATTTACTTGCTTGACTAGTTCTTGCAATTCATGTTCGCTTTCAGCATACGAAACTGTCATCAGCATATCTAAGGTTGTTTATCGATCAGTGCTTAGTCTGGCATTTCCTCTGTTTGTTTTGAATTTTAAAAAATGTTCTGTGTAGCTATTAAATAGGCAAAGAGGCAGTCAGCATCTTTGTTTCATACCTCGTTGTTATATCTCCATATATGGAGAGTAATTGCTGCCAGATCTTACTCACGCAGTTTGTTCCCACTATAATAATAGTCAACTATGAACTAATAAATCAGGGGCACAGCGGCAGTCTCAATACCCGGAGCTACAACCAAGGTTGCCACTCAAGTTCTAGAGATAAACCCAGATTTTCTTCTTTAAAAACCCCAGAAATACCCAGATTATTTGATGCCTCAAATACACGGGATAGACGATGCTTACACAATCTTTTAGTGCAACTTTAGCACAAATAAGCTGTGTGCTTCCAATTTTTATTTATTTCTTCATTTTTATTTTTTTTATTTTATTACGGTACCAAAAATTCACAATTATATTAAAATGATTTTATTAACACCCTTATATATGAACTCTTGAAAATGAGATACTTTAATAGTAACATACTTACAGTAGTTACATTAATAAAATGTTCCTCAAATCAAATATAAAATGTTAGTTGTAACTTGTTACAGTTGAAAATTGTCACTTGTCAGCGACTCGGCATCCATGTTGACAACTTCTCCTTCGTCAAGATCATATGCATTAATTGACAACGTGGAATCTTGATTGTGGAGTTCCAAAATCTTTGCATATCTCTGCCGACAACGTCCTTCACGCACATCTTCAACCACGCTTATACTAGGATTAAACTTCTGACAAACTCCAACTTTGGCAACTGCTTGCTTGGCTAGTATGCGATTGGAAACTGTTTCACACAAAAGCTTGTTCGTTTGTTTAGTTTTAACTAAGTTAACCTTTGAAAACACTCTTTCGACGCATGCTGAGGAGTGAGATAGTGCCATAAGCGTGGACATGAGGTCAGCCAAAACATCAAATTTCTTCTGGTTATTAGCATCTGTTACTTGTTGCAGTCCAGCCAGAATGCGGGCGGATCCTCATCCACCAGATGTCCAAGATCTTTTTGGTACGATGCCAGTTCTCGCCCTTGATCAGACAGACGATCAATGCTCTCTTCTTCTTCATCCTGAAAAGGACGTTGGTTGCGTTGTGTCCGTTTACAGCGAAGCTGCGATATTTGCGCCTTTCGGCCGATACATCCGACTTCAGCACGGCATTTTTGGGGCCGGTTTAGCCTTCCCTTTTCGATCCCTATTCACTCAGCCAGACTGCAGTGATGCAGCCTGTTTCCAGGACCACCACTTGGAGGTGGAGTAGGGGCTTGGTCAGGTCTGGTTCGCTGACCCTGACGCAAGCAGTCTAGCTATCAGGCTCTCTTCTGAAACAACTGTTGGGAACTGCGCTGCTAATGGAATGACAGAAGGTTTGTTGATCTTGAGAGCTTGCTTTGGATCCAACAGCTGATGTAAAAGAGTCAAAAACACGTCATTGATGTGGTTAAAAACAAGAATTAAATTTAAGTGGAATAAAAAATATATAGGACATAATTTTTTACATTTAATTATAATATAAATATAATGTATAATACAGTTGGGCTCAGTGCCCAGAATATACATACATTGTAAATGCCAATTGTCAAATATACCCAGATTAATGCAGATTTGGAAAAAAAAATACCCAGACGGAAGCCAAAAAACCCAGATCTAGTAAAAAATACCCAGCTGTGGCAACACTGGCTACAACCACCCAAATTACGAGTAACACAATGGAAACTATATCGCAAAGATTGCCGCCTTTTTTCATGTTATGTTTGAATCTACTAAAAACCTGATGTTCCCTGCACGCGGTTCTAAAATTGAAGGCGTCAAACGTGCAATTATGAGAGCGCTAGCAATCTGTTTACAAAAGGTGGTCTTCAAGTTCAGTTACTCTCGCGACTTTGACTGTAAAGAGCTGGGGTTCTCAATTTCTTTTGTTCATGGCCCCCTTCTGAGCCTCATTTTCCTCTGTGCCCCCCCCCCCTTAATAGTTACTGTTAGTGAAAAAAGGTACTTTACCATCTTACTATGGTCCTCTGGAAATATGGCATGGCCCTTGGGGCATGTGGTTCACGTTGAGAACTACTGGTCTAGAGCTTGGGTCAGCAACCTGTTAACAATCGCGACTACCAGTAGATCATCGGAGATCATGTGTAGACTTTTAATACCAAAGACCCAAGGGTCTTTTATATTTGGACATGCGCCCTAATATAACCGACTAGGTTGAACGGGTCGCGCTTCGCCAAAACGAAGCAAAACTTTATATATATATAAAAAAGTGTAGACTTCTATGGAGGGGGGTGGAGAGAACACACTTTTAAGGCTAAGGAAAGGTGTGACAAGCCCTCACCTGCCGATATTTGAGAGCTCGGTGTTCGGTAAATTCAATGTAGAACACCACAGCTTCCGGAGTCATCAAGACAGCACTATAACCAGCGTCCTTTTCAGGACGTCCACAGCGCTCACACATTGTTCGATAGAAATATACTAAAATGGTTCGTACAAAGCCAAACGCGAAAAAGAAGAAAATCTATAGAAGCCCTCAAACGCTTGTCAGCAGCAGCAAACAAGAACCAGCAAAGAACCACGGGAGTCGGCCAGAGAGCACGATTAATCCAACTTCTAGCATCGGGGCCGGTCCCTCTCAGAAGCCGAACAAAGCAACCATCGACACGACCGATGAACAACCCAAAGCGTCGAAGACAGAAGTCAACCAGGCTCCGAAGACTGACAAAGTAACATCACCGATAAAGCACAATGTCGAGGCGGCGGCTCCAGTGTGCAGTGACCAGACAACAGCTGCAAAACACGGCCACAAAACTTCGAAGACAGAAGATAGCAATGTTTTGAAGCCCGTCAAAGTTAAAGCACCACCAAACCAAGATATCACAGTCGAACCTCCATCACACAGCGACCAGAAAAATTCGGTAAAACGAGATCAGAGGCAGACAACCAGCCAGAATGTGACTCAGTCCCGCAGACCGCACGCTCAAACTGAGACAGATGTCGGAATGAGCCAACTTCAAAAGCAAAAGAATGCCGTTTCCCACGTGGCACTGCAGGAAAGGATAATTAAGATCACCCAGACGTCAGGAAGTGAGGCCTCGCTCAGGGTCTTACCCGACGACAAAGTGATCGGTATCCTTGAGGCAATAACGGGCAGGAGAAGTATCTCTAAAGTTTCACGACACGACAACGGAGTTATAATAGCTCTAAACAACACGGAGCAGACAAACCAACTGATGGTCGAACTTGAATCCGGACACAAAGAAGTCCAGCTGCCCCACCAGATTAAAGCTACTGTGGAGATCTTCAAGAAGACCAAAAAGATAGTTGTGAGAGGGATCGACAACAGCCGGTCTACACAAGAGGTCCACAGCCGCCTACAAGAAGAAAACAAGAACATCAACATAACACAGGTTGAAAGACTGAAGACATAGGACAAGAAGGACACAAACCTAGTTATCCTAACTATCGAGGGGACTTCAAGACCAAGGCAACTCAACCTAGACAATAGATGTCGAAAAACAGAAGAGTACATTCCTCCTGTTATGCAGTGCTCAAACTGCCAACAATTCTCGCACACTAAGAAAACATGCAGGAGAGAGGCAGTTTGTCGATACTGTGCGGGAAGTCACACTTACAATGAATGTCCTCATGCGAAAAATGATGATAACTATAAAGTGCGCAACTCCAACAGAACCTGCGCAAACTGTCTTGGGAACCACGGAGCAAGATACCGTGGCTGTCCGACCTTCTATGAAACAAAGGCCATACTGAACGAATCTGTAACCAAAAACATCTCCTTCAGAGAAGCAAGACACCGAGTGGCTTCAGGCGGCACTGCTAAGCAGGAACAGCACACAAGAGCCCAGCTGGTAAAACTAAACACAGAGGTGCGAGACATAAAACAACAACTCAAAGTCGAGAAGAACAGACAGCACAACGAAGACACAGATACCATAAGAGACAAAACAACAGGAGCCTTACAGAGCGCCCAGGCAATGCTACAGGACATGAAAACCATCAAACACGAAATAGAAGTCGACATCGCCAAACTCGCAGAGCTAAAGAAAGAGAACGAAGAAATCCTCAAAAGAATTGAAACAGAGAGAAGGACACAAACCTAGTTATCCTAACTATCGAGGGGACTTCAAGACCAAGGCAACTCAACCTAGACAATAGATGTCGAAAAACAGAAGAGTACATTCCTCCTGTTATGCAGTGCTCAAACTGCCAACAATTCTCGCACACTAAGAAAACATGCAGGAGAGAGGCAGTTTGTCGATACTGTGCGGGAAGTCACACTTACAATGAATGTCCTCATGCGAAAAATGATGATAACTATAAAGTGCGCAACTCCAACAGAACCTGCGCAAACTGTCTTGGGAACCACGGAGCAAGATACCGTGGCTGTCCGACCTTCTATGAAACAAAGGCCATACTGAACGAATCTGTAACCAAAAACATCTCCTTCAGAGAAGCAAGACACCGAGTGGCTTCAGGCGGCACTGCTAAGCAGGAACAGCACACAAGAGCCCAGCTGGTAAAACTAAACACAGAGGTGCGAGACATAAAACAACAACTCAAAGTCGAGAAGAACAGACAGCACAACGAAGACACAGATACCATAAGAGACAAAACAACAGGAGCCTTACAGAGCGCCCAGGCAATGCTACAGGACATGAAAACCATCAAACACGAAATAGAAGTCGACATCGCCAAACTCGCAGAGCTAAAGAAAGAGAACGAAGAAATCCTCAAAAGAATTGAAACAGAGAGAAGGATCGTTGAGGATATCCTTACAAAAAGTAGAGAACAAAACAAAGAAACTAAAGACAAAATAAAAACCGAGATCGTTGAGGAAATACAAAGCAACCTAGAAAGAAGAAAAGCAGCGGAAACCAACATAATCCTCGAAAGCATAATGGAGATCCTACCAAAGATAATAGCGACAGCCTTTAAGCAACACACAGCGGTAACAGACAACAACAAGTAGTTACAGAAATGGCAGCTAGTGGTCCTTTTCGGGTACAGTCATCTCAAGGACTAGGAACCGTCACCAACGAAGACGTTAACACCCTACACACCCCAATATAACCGTTTGTAACCCGTAAGGATCTCCATGAGAAAGCCACGACACCATAAAAAGACAAGCAACGAAGAAGGATCCAGACAGCCAGCTAGTGGTCCTTTTCAGGGCCAGTCATTTCCAGGACAAGGAAAGTGACACCAGCGAAGATGTTAACACACTATATACCCCAATATAACCGTTTGCAACCCTTCAATGGGTTTTGGTTGAACAGGGTATTACAGCAAAATAACAGACGCAAAGAAAAAAAAGAAAAAAAAAAATTCAATGTACACATTTTTCCCACGCTGTAATTGAAAACCTTCGAGCTAGCTACTAAACATTCACTTTACTCTTGAACTACATAAGATAGGAACGCAATATTTCTTTGAAGTAAAGTTAACATTCGGTAACATCTCTTTTAGTTTGAGGTAAAGTTAACATTCGGTAAAATCTAATTTAGTTTGAAGTAAAGTTAACATTCGGTGTAAAATCTCATTTACTTTGAAATAAAGTTAACATTAGGCCAAATCTCTTTTAGTTTGAAGTAAAGTTAACATTCGGTAAATTCTCATTTAGTTTGAAGTAAAGTCAACATTCAATAAAATTTCAATTAGTTCGAAGTAAAGTTAACATTCGGTCAAATCTCAATTAGTTTGAAGTAAAGTTAAAATTCGGTCAAATGACATTTACTTTGAAGTAAAGTTAACATTAGGTCAAATCTCATTTCATATTCATTCATAACCCTCCACTCCCAAAGGAGCATAGGCCTTCAACAAACACATGCCAAGTCCTCCTGTCACGTGCCATCATCTCAAGTTCTTTTCATGTTCTCCTCATCATTTTCACCTCTGTTTCCAACTCTCTTCTCCATGTACTTCTTGGTCTTCCTCTGCCTCTCTTGCCCTGGGGGTTCCAGAACAAGGACTGCCTTGTAATGCTATCAACAGGTTTCCTCAGTGTGTGTCCTATCCATCGCCATCGTCTTCTTCTCATCTCTTGTTCCACTGGCACTTGTCCAGTTCTTGTCATCAGTTCCACATTGGTAACCTTGTCATACCATTTTAATCCCTCTATTCTACGCAAGCACCCATTTATGAAAGTCTGTAGCTTTTTGGTTGTTGTCTTTGTTGTTCTCCATGTCTCAGAGCCATACAATAGGACTGACTTCACATTTGAGTTGAAGATTCTTATTTTCGTGTTGGATCCTATTTCTCTTGATCTCCAGATATTTCCCAATGCAATGAAAGCTCCTCTTGCCTTTTGTATTCTTATTTTGATATCGCTGTCTGTCCCTCCAACTTTGTCTATATTACTGCCAAGATATGTGTATGATTCTACATCTTGTATTGGTTTTTCTTCAAGTTCAACCCTGTTTTCATTACCTGCATTTATTCGCATTATTTTTGTCTTTTCCCTGTGTATTTTCAGACCCAATTGCTGTGACCTCTCATCGAGTGTTTTCAATTTGTCCTGCATCTGATTACGGTTATGGGACAGGAGAGCCAAGTCATCAGCAAAATCCAGATCATCCAACTGCTTAGTCAGAGTCCACTGGATTCCATTTCTGTTGTGTGTTGTCGATGATCTCATAACCCAATCTATTGCCAGCAAGAAAAGAAATGGAGACAAGAGGCATCCCTGTCGCACTCCTGTTCTTATCCCAAATGGTTCTGTAAGCTGTCCTTCATGAAGAACTCTGCACGTCATGTCTTCATAGGTTTTCTTTATTAAATTAATGATCTTCAGGGGAACTCCATAATGCCTCATCAATTTCCAAAGTGATTCTCTGTCCACACTGTCAAATGCTTTTTCGTAGTCCACAAATCCGATGTATAGTGGTGAATTCCATTCCAGACTTTGTTCAACTATTATTCTCAAAGTGGCTATCTGGTCTGTACATGATCTGTTTTGTCGAAAACCTGCTTGTTCATCTCTCAATTTCTTGTCTATGGACTCCTTTAATCTCTCAAGGATAATCCTGTTCAATACCTTTCCTGGCACTGATAGTAACATTATTCCTCTATAATTTGTGCACTCTTGTAATTTCCCTTCTTAGGCAACTTAACCAGATATCCTTCCTTCCATTCTGCTGGTATCTCTTCTTTTTCCCAGACTTTACCAAGTAATTTATATAACATCTCTGTAGCCGTGTCGATATCTGCTTTGATGGCCTCTGCTGGAATGCCATCAGGTCCAGACGCTTTTCCATCTCTTAGAAGCTTTATGGCTTTCTTTATTTCTTCCTTCGTTGGTCTTTCACCGTTAATTTGTAGCTCTTCTTCTGCTGGCTGGATGTCCGGCGGGTTTTGTGGAGCTGGTCTATTGAGAAGGTCCCCAAAATATTCTGTCCACCTCTTCATTTGCTCTTGTATATTGCTGAGCAGTTTCCCATTCTTATCTTTTATGAGGCAACTTGTTTGCTTGTATTTCCCTGTTAGCTTCTTTGTGCTGCTATACAGTTCTCTCATATTTCCTTTGGCTGCAGCATCTTCTGCCTCTCTTGCCAACTCCTCAATATACTTCCTCTTGTCTCTTTTGATACTTCTTTTTACTTCTTTGTTTGCTTCTGTGTACACTTCTTGAGCCTTGGCTTTGGAACTTCTGGTTTTGCTTGTGTTTAACTCTGCTTTCTTGTTTTTCTATCTTTTATCTTATTGATGGTTTCTGTTGTTATCCATGCTTTTTGTTGTCTTTCCCTTTTCCCCAGTATTTCTTCACATGTCTCCTTCCATACCGTTTTGACCTGCTGCCAATAGTCTTCTGTATTCTCTACATCTTCCAACTGTTGGAGCACTTGGAATTTGTTGGATACTGTGACTGCAAATTTGTCTCTTGTTTCTTGATTTCTTAGCTGTCCTACATTAAACTGTTGTCTATAATTTTGCATTGTTGCATATCTCTTGAGTTTCATTTTTACTTTGGCTATCAGAAGATGGTGATCTGATGCCACATCTGCTCCTCTATATACCTTTACATCCTGCAATGATGATCTAAACTTCTTCTTTATGCATATATGATCGATCTGATTTTCTGTTCTATGGTCTGGTGATATCCATGTTGCCTTGTGTATTCTCTTATGTGGAAACATGCTTCCTCCTATAGCCAGTTGATTTGAAGCACAGAAGTTTGCGAATAGTTCTCCATTTTCATTCATTACTCCTAGCCCATGTTTTCCCATGACTTCTTCAAATCCGGTATTGACTGTACCTATCTTTGCATTCATGTCACCCATCAAAATTGTGATGTCTCTTCTTTTTACTTTATCCATAATTTCCTGTAGTTTAGTATAAAATGCTTCTTTCACAGACTCTTCTTTGTCATTAGTTGGTGCATAACATTGGATGACATTGACATGAATTTTCTTTTTAGCTGTTTTGAAAATAGCTGTTATTATTCTGGGTCCCACAGCTTCCCATTCAATGAGTGCTTTCTGTGCTTCTTTAGATAACATAAGAGCTACCCCTTCACTGTGGTGTGAACTTTCGTCTTCGTGTCCTGAGGACAGCACCAATTCACCTGTGATGAGTTTCTTCCTGTCTACCCCCTTCCACTTTGTTTCACACATTCCCAGAACCTCGATTTTGTATTCCCTCATTTCTGCTGCTACTTGTGCCACTTTCCCTTGTTCGTTCAATGTCCGAACATTCCAGGTGCCAAATCTGGAAGTTCTCCTAGAAGAAAGAAGGTTAGTCAGCAACACAGACTCCTTTCGGCTTTCTCTGTGTTGCATCATACGCCTCCCCGCGAGAGGACCTTCCCCTGTCTTGGATGGCTGTGTTTTATTTTCTTTATTTGACTTGTCCATATTTGTTGAAGTTTTTTGTGGTTTAAATTTTTTTTACAGGATGGGGTAACCGGCCCCATGCCCAACCCTCCTTAGTCGCCTTCTACGACATGCTTGGCAGGGGACAGTGTTACTATTCTTTGCTTTCTGCGTAAAACTATTTGCGATCGGGGTTATTATTTTTTTTTTTTTTGTGGCATATTATTTTCGGGTTGCCAAATCTATGTTTTGTACATACAAATTTGCCACAATTAGTGCGCACAAAAAGCGAAAAAATCTATAATTTTCATTGTGAATCGGAACATTATTTTTATTCTTTTAACCGAGGTAATGGAGAAAAATGTGTGTTTACTATTTAAAGCAACCATCACGTTTGTCAAGAAAATTAGTGTTGACAGATATTTTTAAATTGTTCATTCTAAAACTAGCACTGATAATCCAGTCTACTCATTGTTTATGAAGTAGATTCCCGCAGCTCCTGGGTTACCTACCGCTGGTCTAGAAGGTTAAATTACAGAATCATCGTGCGTGCTGTCATCGTGTGTAAGCTATGGTTGTATTCCTCTCACGTCATAGAGTACCGGTCCGAATGCTCATAGCCTTGGATGCCCGCGAAATGTTTCTTCTGTTCATATCTTGACGTGCTGTAATGTGAATGCTGACGATTTAGGCTGCTGTTGATGCCCAATCTGGGACACCCAATCTGGGACAATCTTACACGTCTTCTTCCTGTAATATCAGCGTATCTGATCGTATGGCTGCGCAAGTATGGCTGCGCTTTGTACTAGGTGAAATAGCAGTGTTTACCGTCGTTATTTTAATGATTATGCAGCCTCGATAATTTTTTTTCTCAAAATCGTTGCCCACATTTATTTCAGCAACATCTGTTTTAAACTCATTAAGAAACAAACTAATGATTTTAAAGCTTGAGGGGAAGAAAGGAAATGAAATGTTTGTTTGTGTTGTTGTTGTTGTGTGTGTGTGTGTGTGTGTTTTTTTTTTTTTTTTTTGTAAAATTAAGCAGAGAAAATAAAACCAAGCACTGAAAAAGGAGTCCAGCGAAATGATTTTGTTCACGTTAAAGACAAAACATGTTTTTAATATTCCGAACAGAAATAATGTGGACAAACGCAATTACAAATCCAGGTGGAATATTTTCTGCAAATTAAAAACAAACACCGAACATTACTAATGATTCTAAAACGGTATTTAGAAAATTGCTGTTGGATTATTTGTCAAAAAAAATAAATCGGTAATTTAAAAAATAAAACTTAATTAAAAGTTCCTTTAATACGTGAGCAGTAATAGCAATGAATAATAGGAACCGAGATTAGAAATGTTGGTAGAATCTCTTGAAGCTGAAATAATAATACTCACAACAGTGATCACAGGGGCGGCATTAGTGGGTCTAGAATGTTTTTTTTTCAACTTGAGTTGGGGAAGCCCTCTGAGTTTGCAAGAAATTTCTGGAACTCACCCACAATAAAAACTGGTACAGAGTGAAAACTGAAATCCCTGGGAAGACATACAAACAGACATACAAACAATACAGCTAAAAGCTTAATTATAAATAGCGGCAAATGTAGAACTTCTAGTATGCTTTAGGCTGTACATAACAACAGGATCCTGACACTTGGGAGTCATGACCCAAGTGGACCCGCCTCCCTTAGAGTGTAAAGAAGATTAAGGGGCCGAAACACTTGATCGACGGACAAATTTCTGATGATCAGATTATATCTCCTGTTGTATCGCTCTCTATAGTTGTAGCCGCGTATACCGTGATTTTCTTCAGATACAGACTATATCCCACTACAAAGACGAAGGAAGCACAGATTTGCATATAAATTTCTACTTTCCTAGAAACAGATTAAATTTTAATTAGGCTAGCTTCGCTTCGGTTATGTCACAGAGTGGTCATGTGATCTCCCTGACCAATCAGGAGCTCAGCATGTCTCTACCGGCAGGAATGTAGAACAGACGCCATTCAGTCAGGGAAGGAAAGCGAATCCTAGCAGACCTGTTTAGTCTACTTACTTACTTAGTCGTTCCTCTTCTACCGTGAGGTGTAGAGGTTTGGAAGAGAGAGCGCCAGACTATCCTATCAGCTGTCTTCTTTCTAGCCTGGTTCCATTCTAGTCCTCGGTCCTTCAAAGATTGTCTAATGTTGTCCTCCCAGCGGACTCTGGGTCGTCCTGGAGGTCTGGATCCCTGGCTCTTTGTTTCCCATGCTTGTCGTGGTAGCCGATCTTCTCCCATTCTGCAGACATGGCCAAACCATCTTAGTTGGGACTGTTCTATTTGGGTCTGCAGCGGGTGGGATTTTAGGCCTTGACGTATCGTCTGGTTGCGGACCATGTCTCTTCTTGTTACTTCAACCACCTTCCTCAGATACCTCATTTCTGAGGTTTGGATCTGGCTTTTGTGGGTTGTAGTCATTGCCCATGACTCGCATCCATATGTCAAGACTGGGACATAGGTGGAGCGGTATACAGTCATCTTCGTTTTCTTACCAACCTCTCTCTTGCTGAGGAATCCTCGATTTATGGCCTGAAAAAGTCTCCCAGCTGCTGCTTTTCGAGTGGCCAACTCTTCTTTGATGCCCCCCTTTCGGTCTATAATAGCTCCGAGATATTTAAAGTGGTCGACCTGCTCCAGGACCTGTTCTCCCAACTTAATCTGATGTTTTCTTTCTTCTCGTGATATCACCATGGATTTTGTTTTAGAGCTGCTTATGACCATCCCTCTCTTCTCCAGCTCTTCCTTCCAGACTTGCAGGTTGGATTGGAGATGTGCCTCTGATTTAGCAATCAGGACAACATCATCAGCAAATGCCAGCTCTGAAATACAGACCTGTCTCATCTTCCAGTACCCCACTGAATACTTTCTTGTTCTCTCCTTACATGCCTTGATGACATCGTCCATGAGGAGTATGAAAAGATAAGGTGACAGGATATCACCTTGTCTTACACCAGTGGTGGTCCTGAACTCTTCTGACTTATGGTTTGCTGTCCTCACATAATTTCTGCAAGACTTGTAGAAGCTCTGTATAGCATGAATCAGAGGTGCTGGAATGTTCTTCCTTGCCAAACAGTCCCAAAGTTTGCTCCAGGGGACCCTGTCAAACGCCTTTTCCAGATCTATGAAACAAAGATGGATCTCACTCTTATACTCAAGGGCCTTTTCACTCAGCTGTCTGAGTGTGAAGATTAGGTCTTGAGTACTTCGGTTTGCTCGGAATCCGCACTGGACCTCATCCAATTGTGGCTCAGCTAGGCGTCGGAGTCTCTGCTCTAGGATTCTAGAGTAGATTTTACCAGGGACACTGAGAAGGGATATGCCTCTATGGTTTCTACATTGTCGATTGTCACCCTTTTTGAAAATTGGTGTTATGATGGCAATCTCCCAATCCTTTGGTATGGTCTTGTTGCACCATGCTGCCTGTAGGACCCTTAGGAGTAATAGGTCGCCTGATGCTCCCATGTACTTAACCATTTCTGGTGTTATACCATCATGCCCTGCTGCTTTGCCCATCTTGATTTTCTCCAGTGCTGCCTTCAGTTCTTCCATCTTTATGTCTTCTTCATCACCATGTCTCTCCTCTTCTGTGCTAGTGGTTATCATTTCTGATGCTCTACCTTGCTCACCATCAAGGAGTTCTGAGAAATATTCTTTCCATCTTTCCATTACTTCCTTCGGGGCAGTAAGCAATTTGCCTTGCTTGTCCTTTATAAATTTAAGAGGGCATTGTTTTTCCTTCCTCATGTTCTTTAGGGTCTTATAGAACAATTTCTGGTTTTCTTGCGCATCCTTTTCTAGCTTTTCTCCAAATTCTTCCCAGGACTTCTGTTTTGCTGCTAGCACCTTGTTCTTTGCTTCTGTTCTGAGTATCACATATTCTCTATATTTCTCTATTTGTCCTGCTGTGTTTTTAGCTCCTAAGTACTGTTTCCATGCCATTTTCTTCTCTCTTATTTTCTCTTTGACTTCCTCTGTCCACCAAGGTGTCCTCTTTCTCTTGTTCCCAAGTCGGACTTCACCACATGCTTCTGCAGCAGCTGTCTTTATGATGTCCTTGAATTTAAGCCACAGGGTTTCCAAGTCATCAGGTTGTTCTTCTGTGTTTCTCACCGCTGTAGCAATAAGCCCCTGATATCTGGTCTTAATTTCTGGCTCTTTCAGCTTGTAGGTCTTAATGCTCATTTCTTCCGTTCGTTTACTTGGTTTCTTGCGTGGTGCTGGGCAGTTCCTAGGCTGAGCAACTCTTTCAGTTGTTCTTTTGATTGTAAGCAGGTAGTGATCACTTCCAATCTCTGGCCCCCTCCAGACTCTAGCATCCCGGACATATTTGAATGAGCTCCTCCTAACAATGGCATAGTCGATCACTGACTTCTCATTCTTTGTTGGTTCACACCTAGTGTATGCATGTATGCGCTTATGGGGGAACTTTGTGTTGGTAATGATCAGATTCTGCTCACTGCAGAATCTGAGGAGTCGCTTTCCATTGTCATTGAGAGTATCTTCTCCATATCTTCCGATAACTCCACCCCATCTAGCATGGTCATTTCCAACTCTGGCATTGAAATCTCCGAGCATGATAATTTCATCTAGGCAGTCATCCACTGTCCTTTGAAGCAGCTCGAAGAATTCTTCCTTGACCTCTGCTCTCTCATCCTCATTTGGCCCATACACTATGACCAGGTTGACTATGGTTTCTCCTTCTTTTAGTTTTACAACCATAATGCGCTCCGAGACAAAGTTCCATCCCTTGATACTATCTTTCTGGTTTTTGGCCACAATGCAACCCACGCCCCCTTTAGCTCTTTCAGATGTGGGTACACCACTGTATAGCAGAGTGTTGCCATCGAGATCCATGACTCCTTGTCCCTTTTTCTTTGTTTCGGTAATAGCCAGGATTTCTAGTTTTGCTTTCCTCATCTCTTCCATCAGCTCCTCTTCTTTCCCATTTATACTTCTTGTGTTCCATGTTCCATAAGTCGTAGTCCGTTCCAGTTCGTCGCCTTTAGAATCAGTCCGGTTTTCTCTCTTATATTGCTTGTAATCATAGTTTAAGACAAACAGGTGATTGGCCTGTTGTGCCTTTGCATGGTGGAGGGGCTGCCTCCTTACGGCCTCCATGCAGGCCGCCCTCCTCCTTTTTCATCCGGGCTTGGGACCGGCATAGGCGGAGTTCGTGTTTAGTCTAGCGCTGTGAAATTCTTAGTTGAAGAGATCAACTTCAGACTTTTTTCATCCATTGTGCATTCTAGGATGTTGTGTGATATTGTGTTTTCAGAATATTGTAAGTATTGACTACAAATGATAACACTTGGTTAATAGATCACACAGCTATGTCTACGGCAGACTTAGGTTCGAACATTTAAATGAGAAAATGAAACCTAAAACCTTGTGGAGAGAAAATGCTCTATGAATTGGAGAACAGTAAACCTATGGATTCCCACATCAAAACAAAAGACAGCTTTTGCATAAAGAACTATACTGAAGAGCCGGCAGTATATTTGCGAGGACAGAATCTAAATACTCAACGTAGGAACACAGTAGAAACAAGGAGACAGTCTCATGAATAAATGAAGATTTAGAAAAGGTGCAAAAGGAATTTTGCATTAATGAAATGGTACCAGATGTTTTACACAAATTGTTAACTGCTGTACATATGCCTGTATCATAGAAATTGTTGTATTTGACCAAGTTCAGTTTTGCAAGTAAAGACTATTAAAAGTTATTGCTGTGAAACCCAATGCTGTTGAAGAATCATATGCTTGCAGTTGGCCATCATGCAAATAAATCAATGTATCATATAAAAACTAATCGCTACAGGTGCAACATAAATAAAACCCATCTGCTCTAACACAAAACATCCTAGAGGATTATCCCCGAACCTGGTAAACTCCTTGTCACGTGGGTCTTTATATCATTAAATTGCCTACATCTTCTTCCTATTCTCTCACCCAAATCCTTTCATTTTATTATCTTTCCTTACTTGTTTTTCCTGTATTTTTCGCATCACTCGTTTGCGAAAAATATTTTCTTCAGTATTTTTAAACTTTACCGGTTTTGTTTCTCAAAAACTGAGTATCGCACTAGATGGTATTACGTGGATGTCAGTCAGACGAGAAGCGTTATAATGCATTCCGTCAGACCGGGAGAGCCGACAGCTGTCTGCTGTTCCCACGGGGACAGTGTTTTCTTCGGCCGAGTTCTGGGCCGTAGTGTGAAAATTCACTCCGCCAGAACGGGCAGGCAGACAGAGGGTCTGGTTTTTCGCATATGACACTCATGCTCCACGGGCCATGGTCAGCTTGTAGTGTGAAAACTGCCCTGCCTTTCAGACAAGTTGTCTACCTTTGAAATTAACACGCACGTTTCTCGGTCAGTTTGTTAAACGAAGGGTGAGATTACTCGTGGCACGGCAGACGGTTGTCTGAGATTTGCAACTGACACGCGCTTTTCCCGGTCAGTTTGTCAACGCAGGTGCGTAATCGCCCTGGTGGCAGTTATGACACGCCTCTAAGTTAAACGTAGCTGTTATGAGAAGGGGAGAGATCGGGGCGGGGGAAATAGTTCATCCTGTGTCTGATTTTAAAATATTAACCTAGTTTGAAACTTTAATTTGGGTCTCGCTCCTATATTCGCAGTAGACAGGTTGTTCGAAACAGAATAGCTGTTAGCGAAGTTTCTCAGTTTGTTTCGGCAATTTGTCAAACTTCTAGACTTCCTTAAATATTCAGCATATAATTCTTAAGTTGTGCGACTACCGGTAGTTCTGTGTGAGGTAATATATATTATATCTAGTATTTTGTGAAATGATAAAGTGTTAAGTCGCTTATTTCATATTTCACTAGTTAGATTTTGCGCAGAGTGCCAAATTTATATAGTCTGTATTATTTTCTAGTGACGTGTTTCAGTGGATAGCAGAAAAAATTATCTTAGCTTACTAAACAATAATGTAGCTATAATGAAGTTAATTTTACTGCTAAGAAATCAGACGAGATCATATTTTTCTAAACTAAACTCATAACGCTAGATACATCATTGAGTGTTGACGAAATACGTATGTATTTTCTAATTCATGATGTTTGATTTATTTAATATAACTTATTTTACGGGAAGTTTTAAATATAAGTCAAGCTGTAGGCTTGCTATTAAAATGTAAGTTATATTGAGTACATATATGTAAATTATTTGATATGTGTTCTTTCTTTTATATAGTGAAACGGTGGTACCAAACTTTACCAGCGTTCTAGTACGTGAACATTATTTGGGAAGAAACAAAATCACTTTCATTACCTGAACTGTAACAGTTAAATGAAGTAAGAGGCCTTCGCGCCAGAATTAATTCTTCCAGAATAACTCTTCAGTACAATTCAGCCCGTTGTGGCAAGAAAAGATCAGAAACATTCCGACAGATTTTTGACTAGTACTGTGGTGACCAAATATAGTAACTTCCTGAAAGTAGACACCGATCTGACATTCCTTAAATTCTAGAAACCAAAGCTAAATGACATTGTGCTCTGCTAACCTTTGTGCCTGGACAATATTTTATGTGACTTAATCAGACATTCGAAAAATTAGAACACCCAAGGAATCGTTCCCTGAGAGTTTAGTACGTCTTTTGGAACTGGGGATTTCTTGGTCAAGGACTGCATTTTCGGGTCTGTGTGAAGGTCCTAGAATTATTATGTTCCCAGAGGCAGCGAGCAAAGTTGTGAGTATAACTGTGTACCCATGGCCATGGCTGAATGAATGAGTGTACGCAGATCAGAGTGTTATTTTTCAGTTGTATATCGTCATCCATTTACTGTCTTAATTCTTTTTGTTTAACCTGCAGAATTTGTTACTATTTGCTAGAGTTTCTTTACTTCTTAGGCTAAATCAGATTATTCAACTCTGTGCATACATTTACGAGAAAAGAAGAAAAACTCTTAGCCTAAACCCTACGTATCTATAACTCTTTGGGCCATCATCTGTTCTCTTAACGGGGCTGTGGGCTAAACCTAGAGTAAGATTTTAACGGGCTATCATCCTTGTAGCATTTTCTTAAATTTTATGACTATTTGTATATGTTTTTCCTTGATGTAATTTTTGGTGTTGTGAGAAATTTTGATATGATAATTAAAATATCTCTCTTGAACAAAAAAATCAGTGCGTTGGTCAGCTCGATCCCAATTATCTGTATATCATTGTTATAGTTTTCCCACGTCTGTGTGTTTACCTGTCGCCACGTGTATGTGCGTGCCCGTGAGTAGATAGAGATATATTAATATATATATATATCTGTGTTTAGACTGTCTGACGCCTTTAAAAGCGGTCGTAGAAGATAGGAGAGAGAGAGAAGATTATCTCGATTCTCAAAGACAGCCTCTATATCACATTCTATCATCTCACGTGTGGAAATTCTATGGCTTTTCACCAGCTCACACTGTGACTATCACTTATTCCAACCTATTCAGAAGGGACCAAACCCAAGTCTTAATTCTCCTATTCAAAATCTACGACAAATGGGTTCTCGTCCGTAGGATTTTTGAACTTAGAATAGGAAGACGAGTACGACAAATGGTTGCTCGTTTCCGGTCTTTGAACTTAGAATAATAAGACGAGTACGACAAACGTGGATACGTCTATCTGGATTTTGAACTTAATATTCTTTATTCTGTAATAGAGTAAGAGTGTGATTGTCTTGTGAGTTTTATTTTAAATAATTTATCCCCTAGACTAACGATCTGTTTACGGGCGTGCTGACCACACAAACTGATAGTTTTTTTCCACAGCATTTAGAAATAATATACATTTCAGTTACAGGTTGATTGTCGGAATATATGTTAATTACTGATTTTGTAATACTAAACGCTGGTAAAGTAGTGAGTGTATAACATTCACAAGGGTTCTGAAGCAGGTAGGTGTTTGAGCAAAGCTAAGGAGTGCGTTTCGGACTATTCGTCCAGATTAATTGCCTCCCTCACCCTAACTGTCTTCAGGGGTAAACTTGAGAGTGGATTTTATAATTAAGGGATTATTTTTCTCTTTAATTTTTGCAATAATTATTTTGCTTTTCCACTGTAGCAACTTATTTTTCAGAAGTAATCTTAACTACCATTTAGTTGGCGTAGTCGTGTTTTGCATTAGGTGCTTTATTGCCGATAATAGCAGCGATAGTTAGATTTTATTTTGGAGGAGGTATCCCAGGGTTAAGGATATCATCTTTCGGAGTTTTGGTATTTTTTTGTCGTAGGTGGTAGGAACCAGGTTACTCTTTTTCCTATTTTCTTTCTCCACTAGTCTCAGTCACTGACATAATATGGCCGAGAGGGCAAAGCTTAGACAACTCCTCAGGGACGAAGCGAGAGAGGAGGGACTGGAAGGAGAGGAAGCGAAAGCTTTTGTCAGGGACGAACTTGAGAGATATGATGCGGAGAGGAAAGAAGAAGAACTAAAGAGGAAAGAAGAAGCAGCGGAGAGGAAAGAAGCGGAAGACCGGCTATTACAGCAGAAGAAGATGGACGAGGAAATGGAAATTCGCAGGATGCAGCATGAGGAAAGAGAGAAGAGAAGAGAGACAGCATGAGAAGAGAGGAGAGACAGAGGAGAAGGAGAGGGAGGAGAGACAGCTTGAGGAAAAAGAGAAACAGAGACAGCATGAGTTGGCTCTTAAACTCTAGAATTCCAAAGTCGTGGTGCTGCCTCTTCCTCTAGCAATGGAGAGTCTTCTCCTCATTCTTCCTTAACTGATCCTTCTAACACTCAATCTACTCATCTCACTGCTATGTCTTTTCCGCTAGAATCTTTTCCTTGTCCAAATGAGAAGATTGACACATGGTTAGAAAAATATGAGAAAATTGCAACTCTGTACGGTTTAGAGAGGTCGCGTTGGAACATGAAGCTTTCCCAGGCTTTGAAAAGTTCTGCGTATGATGTTTACGCCAAACTGGAAAGCAGCCAACAAGACAACTATGATCTGTTGAAGAAAGCGTTACTGGAGCGCTTTGAAATGAACGCTCGCAAATTTTTGCAACTGTTTCGCAACAGCCGGAAAGAGAATTCTGAAACTTTTCACCAGTTCTCATCTCGTCTAAAGGGATATCTAACAAAGTGCCTTGAGCTTTCGCAGCTCCCCTCTACCTATGAAGGTCTTGAGGAATTTGTTTTAACAGAACAAATAAAGAACACTTTGTCTGCTGATACCCGGAGATTTCTCGCTGAGCAGGGGGCAGAAAAACTTGAAGACATTTTGGAAAAGTCTGAGCGTTATCACAATGCGCTGGCTGAACTACCGGCCACAAAGCGGAAACCGACAGAGGAGCATTTTCGAAAACATAACCTAGAGCAATCTTCTCAGGCTTCTAACCAAAATAACCACAGAGAAACTGGACCTCAAAACCCCCCTCCTGAAAAATCCAAGTTCTACAAGAACAAGTACCCCAACCACCCCAAACAGTCTGATCAACCCGACCGCCCTACATGGCAGCGTAGCCAGAAAGGACAAGGTGGCAAAGGGAGAACCCCTGAGCACGGGACATATGATCAGACCGAGCACACCGAGCCGAAACGCATCGGATGCTTATTAACAGTCTCGCAAGGCGGAATTATTGACAGTGATTCCCAACCTGTTGGGGATAGACCCTCAACGCGAGGTACTGTTACTTTGAACGGTTCTCAAACTTCTTGCTTATTTGACACGGGGCTTTCTTATGATTGCATTGTTGCCAGAAACCTGGTCAAACCCGGTCAAGAGACAGCAGAGACCGTCCAACTTTGTGGAGTTCGTAAGAGTGATGCACCTACAGCGCTTCCCATCGCATTGGTGGAGATACACTCTGACTTTGTCAGAGGCGTGATCAAAGCGGCTGTTATGGATGATCCCATCTACCCAGTCATACTTGGCGGGAGATACGTGTGTATTGGGAAACCGGAAGAGCCGATTGTGGCAGCAGTAACTACAAGAGGGCAAACCAAGAAGGAACGGGAGCCTGCGCCTAATTTGTTACCTATGGAACTTAAAGAAGCGCAATACAAGGACCCTACTTTGGCACCCTGCTTTAGGAAACTGCCCATGGCTAAGGAACCCAAACAGCACGGGGACATTTTTTCTAAGGATGGCGTACTTTATCGGAGAACGGGCAAGCCTGACCAAGGTTACAACCAGCTCCTAGTACCGAAACAGTACAGAAGCCAAATCCTAGAAATGGGGCACTCTCTTCCCTTCAGCGGACATATGGGACAGAACGCCACAAACCAACGGATAACCACTCATTATTGGTGGCCAGGAGTAAATACTGATATTATCAGATATGTCAAATCCTGTGCCCAGTGCCAACGTGTGCCACCCAAGCAACGGGCACCCCCAGTCTCTTTGGGTGAAATGCCAATAGTGGGAACACCATTCGAACGGGTTGTGATCGACATTTTAGGGCCTTTCGAAAGGACTAAAAGAAGGAACAGGTTTATCCTGACCTTAGTCGATACATGCACTTTATGGGCAGAAGCTATCCCGCTAACATGCGCAGATGCCAAGCATGTCGCAGAAGCCCTCGTGCAGATTTTCACTCGGTTGGGATTCCCTCAGCAAGTGTTGACGGATAACGGATCTCCATACCGAAACCTGTTGATGGATGAGATCGTTAAGATCTTGAGGACCCAACACATCCACACTAAGCCATATACTCCGGCCGGAAATGGGCTCGTGGAACGTGCTAATGGAAACCTCACCATGATGCTAAGTAAGCTGGCACAAGTGAAACCTGAAGATTGGGATCTCTGTATTCCTGCAGCATTTGGCTACAGAGAATCTCCTCATACTTCCACAGGATTTCCGCCAGCTACACTCTTATTCGGCAGACCCATTAAGGGCCCGCTTGAAGCCTTACTTCAGTCTCTGACAGACGAGAAGGCGGATGAGACAGTTGTCTCAGCAAGTAAATATGTGTCGGTTTTAAAGGAAAGGTTGAAACTAGGGTGGGACCTAGCAACGACTAACTTTAAGCGAGCACGCACAAAGCACGCTAACCGATACAGGAAAGTCGCGAAAGAGAGAGAACTGGAAGCAGGAGAGAAAGTTTTGGTGTTACTCCCTACCGAGAACAACCAACTGAAGATCGGATGGCAAGGGCCGTTTACCGTCCTGAAAAAGATTTCTAAGGCTAACTACCAGATCTCTATTCAAGGAAAGGAGAAGGTTTTCCATTTAAATCTCTTAAAGAGATACTTGGAAAGACCAGTGCCAACCTCCGACCATCTCCTGACGATCGCCAAAACTGACGAAGATGACGATAGTGGCAGGGATATTCCACCGCTATCACAGGAAATCTTTCAAAAATGTCAGAAGCGGCGACGCTCTTTCAAGCGCGCATGGGAGACATTCCAGAGGAAGGAAACTTTGGGAGTAGACTTGAGTAGGAATTGGAGAGAGATGGAGGGGGAAGATGAGAGGGAAGAAGACAGACACCCTGAAGCTACGGTTATAGGAAATTTAATTCCATAACGTAGACATGGAGTGCTTCCATATCTTAAGGGGGGACGTCCTGTCACGTGGGTCTTTATATCATTAAATTGCCTACATCTTCTTCCTATTCTCTCACCCAAATCCTTTCATTTTATTATCTTTCCTTACTTGTTTTTCCTGTATTTTTCGCATCACTCGTTTGCGAAAAATATTTTCTTCAGTATTTTTAAACTTTACCGGTTTTGTTTCTCAAAACTGAGTATCGCACTAGATGGTATTACGTGGATGTCAGTCAGACGAGAAGCGTTATAATGCATTCCGTCAGACCGGGAGAGCCGACAGCTGTCTGCTGTTCCCACGGGACAGTGTTTTCTTCGGCCGAGTTCTGGACCGTAGTGTGAAAATTCACTCCGCCAGAACGGGCAGGCAGACAGAGGGTCTGGTTTTTCGCATATGACACTCATGCTCCACGGGCCATGGTCAGCTTGTAGTGTGAAATGCCCTGCCTTTCAGACAAGTTGTCTACCTTTGAAATTACACGCACGTTTCTCGGTCAGTTTGTTAAACGAAGGGTGAGATTACTCGTGGCACGGCAGACGGTTGTCTGAGATTTGCAACTGACACGCGCTTTTCCCGGTCAGTTTGTCAACGCAGGTGCGTAATCGCCCTGGTGGCAGTTATGACACGCCTCTAAGTTAAACGTAGCTGTTATGAGAAGGGGGAGAGATCGGGGCGGGGGAAATAGTTCATCCTTTGTCTGATTTTAAAATATTAACCTAGTTTGAAACTTTAATTTGGGTCTCGCTCCTATATTCGCAGTAGACAGGTTGTTCGAAACAGAATAGCTGTTAGCGAAGTTTCTCAGTTTGTTTCGGCAATTTGTCGAACTTCTAGACTTCCTTAAATATTCAGCATATAATTCTTAAGTTGTGCGACTACCGGTAGTTCTGTGTGAGGTAATATATATTATATCTAGTATTTTGTGAAATGATAAAGTGTTAAGTCGCTTATTTCATATTTCACTAGTTAGATTTTGCGCAGAGTGCCAAATTTATATAGTCTGTATTATTTTCTAGTGACGTGTTTCAGTGGATAGCAGAAAAAATTATCTTAGCTTACTAAACAATAATGTAGCTATAATGAAGTTAATTTTACTGCTAAGAAATCAGACGAGATCATATTTTTCTAAACTAAACTTATAACGCTAGATACATCATTGAGTGTTGACGAAATACGTATGTATTTTCTAATTCATGATGTTTGATTTATTTAATATAACTTATTTTACGGGAAGTTTTAAATATAAGTCAAGCTGTAGGCTTGCTATTAAAATGTAAGTTATATTGAGTACATATATGTAAATTATTTGATATGTGTTCTTTCTTTTATATAGTGAAACGGTGGTACCAAACTTTACCAGCGTTCTAGTACGTGAACATTATTTGGGAAGAAACAAAATCACTTTCATTACCTGAACTGTAACAGTTAAATGAAGTAAGAGGCCTTCGCGCCAGAATTAATTCTTCCAGAATAACTCTTCAGTACAATTCAGCCCGTTGTGGCAAGCAAAGATCAGAAACATTCCGACAGAGTTTTGACTAGTACTGTGGTGACCAAATATAGTAACTTCCTGAAAGTAGACACCGATTTCATGTAGCCGGGGCAGGTGTTCCTTAGGACTGGAACGGCACCATATTACATCATGTGGCAGTGCCGGTATATGCAGTATTTTCAGTTTACTTTACAGAGAGCAGATGTTCAACTGGCCTAATCACCAGAGATTTAGATTTCTCTCTTAAATTTGTGTTACCAGGTTCGATTTTCTTCTCTTAGGTGTTGATGTAGCGAATTTAATTGAAATGGATAGATTTCTTATCTAGATCTCAAAACTGTAGTAATTCACCTTTTCAACAGCGTTCGATTTCATGCAAAACTTTTAATATCTTTCAGCATGAAACTTAAAATTTCAACAAAGTCGGGAATTCAGAACATTTTTACAATAATAAGTATAATAAAATTCTATCATCTCATCAGATGCTTTCCTCGATGTAAAAATCCCTTTTTGCATCCTTGTCTCGTAGGCCTACTCAATTGTCAAATATGGCGAACCTTCTCATTCCACCGTGTTCCTTCCTTTAAGTGTAGTGGTGTTGATGGTATTGTATGATGGTGTTATTACTACATGTAACTTGTATGAGGCCAGCTGTGAAGGCTCCTGAGATAAAATGTGGTTGAGAATTATCAGAAGGCCTTTCTTGCTACCACTACGACCTCACACTTAATTTTTTTTTTCTTAATGAATGTGGCTACGTAAAGTGTCTAGGGTAATGATGTGTAATGTGGTGTGTTAGTTATAAATACACCCACAGGCATTTAAGAAGACTAATAAGATTAACAAGTGTTAAAATACACTGAACTAACTCACGTGTATAAAGTTTTTGATATAATTATATTACATTTATTTGTTCTGGATCAAGTTTTATTTTGACCAGAACTTGTTTTAAAAGAAGGATTTAAAATTTATGAAAATTATGCATGGAATGTTACATAATAAATGCAAAAGTGAACATATTTAAGTACTAGAATAGTTAGTTTTATTAAAATGTTCTGGTAGTCGTCGACGTGGGAGGATATTTATTGTTTGTGCTGTTGGGGTGGTCTCATCACACCTGTCTATATTGACTACACAGTGTCCAGAAAATGGTGGGAATTTTTATGGGGATATTAGTCACTACCAATAGTTGGTGAATGTCCAGCAGACCAGAGGCTCACTCATCTTTTTGTAGCTCTGGTGCTGAAAACTTGCGGTCCCACCTCTCCGTGCTGGCGGGCAATAATGGTGGTCTCTGTCACAAGAACTGCACAGATACACTCGAGTAAAGTCACCCACCGAATAGACTCTGCTTTGTTGTCGATAGAAAACTCACAGCTCTGCAATCAAAGTATGGGCTATGTGTCAAAATCTATTCTATACCCACGTCTGGACACCACACTGACACAACAACCACATCATACAGACAGGTCAGATCTCTCTGACCAAACAGCACAGTTACCATGGTGGGTTTACATCAGATAGATCCTCCCAGACTATAGATTCTGAAAAATATTTATTAGTTGTTGGCCCTAAAAGAAGATAGGTAATCTGTTTCAACGCTTGATCTATCTTGCATAATCCTTGCTGGAGTTTATGTATATTGTTGGTCCCTAGACCCTGACTTGGGCGGGGGGTCTAGAGCAAATCCCTACTTGTTTGTAAGGCTAGATTATGATATGGCAGTATCAAATCACTCGAACATTAAACAATATTCAAAATATATAAAGAAATAATTTCAATCTTACCAGATTATGAATAAATAACACAGAATTGCTAGCAAAACTCAGCTGAGCTGCTGGCTATAGTATGGCGTCCCTAAATTTATTACACTGTCTTTCATATGGAAATCACCACACTTTAAAATCTGTGTCTATCACTGAACAACTATTGAAGAATGACCCCAAATTCGCGTCTGAGCGCTAATGATATGATTGTCTGTGGCCAATCACTGCCTAGGTTTATTTTTAATTTCAAATTTCTACACTAAAGTCATTTCAGTCATGCTTCAGTCAAGTATGGATGGTTATCTGTTAGTCTGTCCGTCTCTACTTGTGTTTCTAAAAAAATGTGCTTGATTTTTGAAGCAACCTTTCTCTCCCCTTAAAATTTTGTCGTAAAAAGTTATATTTAGACACAGCTACCGCTCAAAAACCCTCTCCTCCATAATAAGTAACTTTGAACCCCTGTTCCCAAGGTCGTGTTTTTGTGTGCAAATTGTGACACTTTTAGATTCAATATAGTCTAGCGATGATGTGAACTACACTGTCTTTTGTCATTATCTTCAATATTATCTATCCGTTTGTAAAATTAAGATCATATTAGTTCACTGCTCAGAATAGGCCATCCGGCCAGCTAATTTTTATATTCCTAACATTAATATTAAGAAAATTTACTTTTTAAATTTTTGTAATTTTCCTAACATCTGCGTTCTGCCGCTCAATTCAAATCAAAAGCTTGGTATCGCAAAAGCGTCCATTTCCGTACCTCGTGTCAATTTGGGGGACGTGAATTTTTTACTTTCCTCCATCCCCCCCAATTGCGTCTCCTTAGCCTTGCTACGCAATCTTTCCAGTCATATTTTTTCCTTTTTGATCCTCCGTTCCCCTCCTGGCTAGCAAGTCAAAATTTATGGAGGATGATGACCCGCGGTCTAGGCGATCATGTACATCAGCAGCCTACGCATTATGTTTTTTATCCTTAAATGTTATCTTTGGAGTATTTTACCGTTGTATCTCTGTCAATTTCACTACACATCTCCCCACTTGAAAACATGCCTATGGCAAGTTCCAAAACCAGCGATACACATAGGTAAAATTACTCCTCACGTCTGCCACTACTCTAATTTTGATCACAGGGGTGCCGACTGAGGAAATCTGCACCGACATTCAATTTGCCTGGGATATATTGGATACTGAACTGATAAGGTTGAAGCAATAAAGACCACCTCAGCAATCTTGCGTTTTCATGCTTAGCCTGAGACAAGAACACGAGAGGCTGATGATCCGTCTCCACCACAAAAGTCCTACCATACAGATAGATTTGAAACTTCTTTATTGCCCAGATTAATGCTAAACATTCTTTTTCGCTTGTGGAGTATCCTTGTTCCGCCTTATTCAATTTGCGGCTTGCATAAGCGACTGGTTTCAGTTCCCCATCAGGTGAAGATGATCTTTGCAACAAAGCCCCTCCGAGTCCTACATTACTTGCATCGGTTCTTAAGACAAAGTCCTGTGTCAAATCAGGCAGTTTGAGAATAGGCTTGCTAGTGAGTTTTTCCTTTAACTCTTGGAACGCTAGTTCACATTGTGCAGTCCAAATAATTTTATCTGGAAGTCCCTTGCGAGTCAGATCAGTCAGAGGAGCACAAATAGCGTTAAAATTTTTGATGTATTTCTGATAAAATCCGCATAACGACACGAATGATCGCACGTCCTTTTTTGTTTGCGGCCTAGGTGCTCTCTGCAGTTTTTCCAAGTTCTTAGGATCAGGGGTCATATTACCCTGATATACAGTGTGTCCCAAGAATTCCAACTTTTTGCATCCAATACAACATTTTGTTGGCCTAGCAGTTAAGTTCGCCTCCCGAAGTCTATCAAACAACATCTCCAGAGCTTCAATGTGTTCTTCAAATGTCTCTGTGGCGACGAGAATATCATCCATGAAATTCGTGATACATGGGTTATTCAGGGGATCCAACAATTTTCGCATCATCCTTGAAAACACACTCGGAGCATTTTTCAGTCCGAATGGTAGCATATTGAATTCATAATGTCCATCCGAAGTGCTAAAAGCCAAATAAGGTCTCACTTCAGGCTTCACTGGGATCTGGTAATAGCCTTTACTAAGATCCACCTTTGAAAAGTATTTTGCCTTGTTCAGTCTGGCAAATAACTGTTTTGTGTCTGGTAATGGATCCACTTGTCCTTCTGTGACAGCATTCAGTTTCCTGTAATCTATGCACAGTCTGTGTTCCCCAGACGGTTTCCTCAACAAAACGACACTAGAACTAAAAGATGATTCACTGTGCGAAATAATCCCCTCCTTCAACAAATACTCTATTTCTTCCTTCAATGCCTTCTCCTTCGCGAACGGAATAGAATAGGCTCTCATACAGATTGGGTTTGAGTCTACCAGTTTCATGTCATACTGTAGCAAATTTGTATGGCCTGGTTTATCTGTTAATACATCTGTATGTTCCTCCAGAACCTGTTGAACTCTCTCCCTCTGGTTTTTAGTCAGGTGCTTACTGACTTTTACCTGTGCTGCTGTTTCACAAGGATGTAATGGGTATTCATGTGAGGTGAGTGGTTCTTTTTGCATCTGGGTTGCAATAGCCAAGGTCAATAAGGGGGTGCTTTCCTGGAGTGGTCTGTCCAGATACTTCTTTAACAGGTTTACATGATAAACTTTTTCCTTCCCCTTTTTGTCAATTTTATAGTTTGTTCTAGACACCTTCTCTAGAACCGTATATGGACCTTGCCAACCAATTTGTAATTTATTCTGGCTTCCGGGTAGTAGAAGCAGCACCTTCTCTCCGACTGCCAGTTCCCTGTCCTTTGCCTTCCTATTAAAATATGCTGCATGTTTCTTCCTGGCTTGTTTCAAATTATCATTTGCCAGTTTCCATCCAGCTTTCAAACGAGTGGTCAGTTCGTTCACGTATTGATACGATGAGGTAACAGTCTCTTCCGCCTTCTCATCTGTCCAGGTCCTTAATAGAGCTTCTAATGGACCTTTTATTGGCCTCCCAAATAGCAGAGTTGCGGGAGCCATCCCGGTTGAACTATGTGGTACCTCCCGGTACGCAAACAATGCGGCGGGCAGGAATTGATCCCACAGATCCGGTTTTTCGTGTGCCAGCTTTCTCAGGATAGAAATGAGAGTCCCGTTGAACCTCTCTACCTGGCCGTTCCCTTGTGGATGGTACGGACTACAATGAAAGTGCCTGGCTTGAAATAGCTTAAAAACTTCTTCCGTTAGTTTCCCCTTGAACTGAGAACCATTATCCGTCAAGATTTGATGCGGGAATCCTAATCGGGTAAATATTGTAAGTAGTGCCTCTGCTACATGTTTTGAATCAATTGATGGCAGGGCTACCGCCTCTCCCCACATAGAACAAGTGTCCACCAGAGTAAGGATGTAACTGTTCCTCCTCTTGGTCCGAGTGAGAGGTCCTACAATATCCACTGCAACCCTCTCAAAAGGTGTTCCCACTATGGGCATTTCCCCTAGAGTTGCAGGAGCAGTCCAGTGCTTTGGAGCTACCCTTTGACATTCTGGGCAGGATTTGACATATCTTTTTATATCCTCCGTTATCCCTGGCCAGAAGTAATGACAAGCTATACGCTGTCCTGTGGCGCTGATCCCCATGTGACCACTGAAGGGAATCGCATGCCCGAGTTCCATCACTTTATCTCTATATGAAGTGGGAAGAACCAGCTGGTTGTGACCATTTGTTCCAGTTCCGGCCTTCCTGTATAAGAGTTTGTTCTTCATGAAATATTCCCCCTTGCTCGGAGGTGTGTGGCATTTGGGCAATTTTTTAAAACAGGGCTTGAGTGTCCTATCCTCAGCCTGCGCCTTCCTCATCTCCTCTGGATGAGCATTTATAGGTTCACCTTCTTCCTCCTTCTTCTGTGACCTGGTCTGCACTGTCGCCATGATCACAGGTTTCTCGGGATTCCCCAAGAAGACGTATCTACACCCCAATATCAGAGGGTAGATTGGTTCATCTATCACTGCTGCTCTGATTTCTCCTTCCACATAGCGAGTTTTCACCGTTATCCTTGCGATGGGAAGTGTCATGAGTGGTATGTCCTTAGTCGCCCCTTGTATTTCCACTGTTTCTGTGGTATACTGACTTGGGTCCACTAGGCTAGACTTCACAACTGAATCATAATCCAAACCTGTATCATAAAGGCACCTTATGGTGACCCCATTACAAATAACATCCTCACAAACTGGGGGGTGATAAGGTTCCTGTTGTCCCTTAGGATTAACCTTTAATCTTTGCGTCCCCGACTTCATTGCAGCAATGTTTGAAGGTTTCCTTCTACAAAATTCGGTGTTATGGTTATCCTTCTTGCACCATTTACACCATCTTTTTCCTTGGTTCAACGGTTTTCTTTCATTGAACTTTTGGTCATTGAACTGTGAGTTTCTGTCGCGATAGTCATTTCTTGGCCGCTCAAAGTTTGTCCTACCTTTATTTCCCTGCTCTCTATTATCAAATTTATTAAATTGCTGTGGAGCTTTAAAATTGTCTATGTGCTTCTTTTTAGCACCACTTACCTCTGCCTGAGCTGCCTGATACCTCTCAGCAACATTTAAAATTTCCCCCAACTTCTCTGCACCTTGTTCCATGAGAAATTTTCTCATGTCTGGAGCCATGGACTCTCTCAATTGCTCAATCATGATCATTTCTTTAAGATCTTGGGTCTTCCCCAGAGCCGTCCATTTCTCCAAATAGGTTTCTAGTCTGGCAGAGAATTGGTGGTATGTCTCCCCTGACAACAGTTTGGCATTTCTAAATTTCTTACGATAAAATTCACCATTCTTCTCGTACCTTAATAACAAAGCCTGCTTTAACATGTCATAATTGTCTTGGTCTTCCCTGTTCATTTTAGCAAATACTTCATAAGAAGTACCCCTCAATCCCTGTGATAGCTTTAAACTCCACCTCTCTCTCTCTAACCCATATGTAGTAGCTAATAACTCAAAACGTCCTAGGTACCCCTCTATGTCATCGTCTTTTTCAACAAAATGGTCTAAATGAAACCCCATAGCTGAGTTTGAGGCTCCCAGACTGGGCGTAGCATCTGAGGCAAAAGGGCTGGCACCATTTTCAGGAGCCGGGCCTTGTAATTCCAGCTCCCTTAGTCGTAATTCGTGCTCCCTCTGCAACCTTCTATCTTCTGCCTCCCTTTCGGCCTTTTTATCTTCTGCCTCCCTTTGCTGTCGTTTTTCTTCTGCCTCAATCTGCAGCCTCTTAATTTCTCTATCAGCCTCAATTTGTAATCTCTTTTCTTCAGCTAACCTGTCAGCCTCTAATTTTCTTTCAGCCTCTTTTTCTAATCTCCTTTCTTCCCGTTCAATATATTTATCACATTCAGCCGTTACGTATTGAATTAAAATTTGACCATCCATTCCCATCTCCTTCGCGGTGAGCACAGCAGCTGATCTAAATTTTGCCAGCTCCGCCATACTTTTTAGACAATATAATAATATACAAGATAAATCTCTAACCAGTAAATACACTAAGTACTTCTAATTACTATATGACTATAGTCTAACTAATTCTAACTAACCAGTTAACTAATTAATTATTACTGGCTGTGAAGATTCACCAACTTTTATCTGCAGGGACACTTTTAATTTTAAAGGAAATTTTACAATTTATTTCCCTACTTTTATTTCTCCCACCAGGAGATCCTAATATTACTGTTGTGCTAATTATCCCTGGACAAGACCCCAATTTATGTATTGGTGTTGATGGTATTGTATGATGGTGATATTACTAAATGTAATTGTATGAGGCCAGCTGTGAAGGCTCCTGAGATAAAATGTAGTTGTGAATTGTCAGAAGGCCTTTCTTGCTACCACTACGCCCTCACACTTAATTTTTTTTTTCTTAATGAATGTGGCTACGTAAAGTGTCTAGGGTAATGATGTGTAATGTGGTGTGTTAGTTATAAATACACCCACAGACATTTAAGAAGACTAATAAGCTTAACAAGTGTTAAAATACACTGAACTAACTCACGTGTATAAAGTTTTTGATATAATTATATTACATTTATTTGTTCTGGATCAAGTTTTATTTTGACCAGAACTTGTTTTAAAAGAAGGATTTAAAATTTATGAACATTATGCATGGAATGTTACATAATAAATGCAAAAGTGTACATATTTAAGTACTATTCTAGTTAGTTTTATTAAAATGTTCTAGTAGTCATCTACTTGGGAGGATAGTTAATGTTTGTGCTGTTGGGGTGGCCTCATCACACCTGTCTATATTGACTACACAGTGTCCAGAAAATGGTGGGAATTTTTATGGGGATATTAGTCACTACCAATAGTTGGTGAATGTCCAGCAGACCAGAGGCTCACTCATCTTTTTGTAGCTCTGGTGCTGAAAACTTGCGGTCCCACCTCTCCGTGCTGGCGGGCAATAATGGTGGTCTCTGTCACAAGTACTGCACAGATACACTCGAGTAAAGTCACCCACTGAATAGACACTGCTTTGTTGACAACAGAAACTCACAGCTCTGCAATCAAAGTATGGGCCATGTGTCAAAATCTATTCTCTACCCACGTCTGGACACAACACTGACACAACAACCACATCATACAGACAGGTCAGATCTCTCTGACCAAACAGCACAGTTACCATGGTGGGTTTACATCAGATAGATCCTCCCAGACTATAGATTCTGAAAAATATTTATTAGTTGGCCCTAAAAGAAGATAGGTAATCTGTTTCAACGTTTGATCTATCGTGCATAATCCTTGCTGTAGTTTATGTACCTTGTTGGTCCCTAGACCCTGACTTGGGCGGGGGGTCTAGAGCAAAATCCCTACTTGTTTGTAAGGCTAGATTTGATATGGCAGTATCAAATCACTCGAACATGAAACAATATTCAAAATGTATAAAGAAATAATTTCAATCTTACCAGATTATGAATAAATAACACAGAATTGCTAGCAAAACTCAGCTGAGCTGCTGGCTATAGTATGGCGTCCCTAAATTTATTCACTGTCTTTCATATGGGAAACACACCACACTTTAAAATCTGTGTCTAACACTGAACAATTATTGAAGAATGACCCCAAATGCGCTCTGAGCGCTAATGATATGATTGTCTGTGGCCAATCACTGCCTAGGTTTATTTTTAATTTCAAATTTCTACACTAAAGTCATTTCAGTCATGCTTCAGTCAAGTATGGATGGTTATCTGTTAGTCTGTCCGTCTCTACTTGTGTTTCTAAAAAAAATGTGCTTGATTTTTGAAGCAACCTTTCTCTCCCCTTAAAATTTTGTCGTAAAAAGTTATATTTAGACACAGCTACCGCTCAAAAACCCTCTCCTCCATAATAAGTAACTTTGAACACCTGTTCCCAAGGTCGTGTTTTTGTGTGCAAATTGCGACACTTTTAGATTCAATACAGTCTGTCGATGATGTGAACTACACTGTCTTTTGTCATTATCTTCAATATTATCTATCCGTTTGTAAAATTAAGATCATATTAGTTCACTGCTCAGAATAGGCCATCCGGCCAGCTAATTTTTATATTCCTAACATTAATATTAAGAAAATTTACTTTTTAAATTTTTGTAATTTTCCTACCATCCGCGTTCTGCCACTCAATTCAAATCAAAATCTTAGTATCGCAAAAGCGTCCATTTCCGTACCTCGTGTCAATTTGGGGGACGTGAATTTTTTACTTTCCTCCATCCCCCCCAATTGCGTCTCCTTAGCCTTGCTACGCAATCTTTCCAGTCATATTTTTTCCTTTTTGATCCTCCGTTCCCCTCCTGTCTAGCAAGGCAAAATTTATAGAGGATGATGACCCGCGGTCTAGGCGATCATGTACATCAGCAGCTTACGCATTATGTTTTTTATCCTTAAATGTTATCTTTGGAGTATTTTACCGTTGTATCTCGGTCAATTTCACTACATTAAGTTACAGTCTTATTTTAGGTTCGACGACATTTACCCATCTCCTCAGATTTGTCCTTGATTTCTTTATAATCATAAGCATTCCTTGAGTTAAATGCTTTCCAACACAAGAATATTTTCTACTCTACATGGTTTGAGGTGTAAGACTATTTTTTTGCAAATTGACTCAAATCCTCGAACCTAGTTCTGCTGCGACTAGGGTTGGGAGCTCTATTCAAAATACATATTTAACGATTGTCACTACTTACGCCAGTAAGAAAATTATAACCACTCAATGTCCTGAAATACACATTTTATAAGAAATGTTGAAGTTTGATTTTCTCAAACTAAGAAATATGTAGAGCTGGACCAGATACGACCTCTTGAGTTGCGCTCTTTCATTCTACTGCCAAAATGGCGTCGTTGTTCCACTTTCCCCGGGTAAATCTGAGCTATCCGATTGGTCAGGGGAAATCACCCAATTATTAGAAATGGCGTGTAGAAGCGACTCTACCCTAAATATGTGACACTATTTATTATTTTCTGTTTCTCATAAAATATAAAATTATGGGGTGGTCTGTGCTTCCTCTGTCTTGTAAGAATATAGTCTGTTTCCAAAGGAACAACTATGTACACGGCCACATATAGATCCCGGGGCTCCGCAAATGTATCCCGTAGGGAGACATTTGAGTACTATCAATAACAAAAATCCATCCCCAAAAATTTCTAAGTTCAAAAAAAATTTTTCAGAAAAATTTAAAGTTCAAAAATTTTTCTAAGTCCAAAAATATTTCCAAAAAATTTAATCTAATTCCTATACTGGGGTCCTATGTCTATATGAGGTCGTCTGCTATGTAAAAAAAACTAGTAGTGGACATCAACTTCAAAAAGTGTAACTTATTCATCACATCATAATATTTTTCACCAAATTTACAAATTGGCAACACTGCCCAACAAAATCTGCAAAACACTCATAAGGTCATCACTAAAAAAAATGTGACGAGTGGCAACACTGGGGAATGAACAATAAACTATCTTATTTGCAGAACTTGGCTGGATTATCATAATCTATTACATTTCATTCAAAAATATAGTTGATTACATTCTCTTGGATGTGGTAGGGGTGTTATCTCTTTTCTGTACTGTTATTTGCTCCATATTAAAAGCCTGCAAGTACTAAAAAAAAATCTTTTTTTTTTCTTTTTTTGGCGTACTTATTTATTCTATTTCCCAAGTACTCTGCAATATTCCAAGAAATGTCCAAAATCTCTAATTCCTATGGTAATGGCAATCCACTTTCATAAAATAGCCAATGTTCTCATGGGTACTCATCATGTTCTCTTTTTTTTTTTCAGTGAATGAGCCACTTGCTCATTATTACATGTAGAAAACATCTCTAGACATAATATGCATATTTATCAGACGATAATACGACCAGCATCATTTTTATAAGTAATCATTTTTCACAATAAAAGCATTAAAACCTCATGGCTTATCCTTATTTATCTATCTGAATGTTTCCTTGTTATAGACATTTTCTAAATGGTAAGTGT
Source organism: Oreohelix idahoensis (assembly GCA_024509875.1). NCBI lineage: Eukaryota > Metazoa > Mollusca > Gastropoda > Stylommatophora > Oreohelicidae > Oreohelix > Oreohelix idahoensis. The sequence continues at coordinate 117,250 of JAMPIV010019256.1, read as the reverse complement.
ATAAATTCGTTCTAAGTCCGTCACTGTAGAAAATGTTCTATATTACATTTTTTTTTTTTTTTTTTCAAAATATGTGATGTTTGTTTCCAATATCCGTACGTCTGGTGGTGATCCTGTCCATTAGTCAGTTATTTCTAATCATTCCTTCTTTTCTGTCAATACAGTATTTTTTTTTTTTTTGTGAACTCTTCCCTAGAAATATTATTCTATATATATATTTATTCTTCAAAGATCTTCTTTGACTTACCATACATCAATTTTCAAACATCAAATTATTCAGCAACCAACAGACGAATGTGTTACTATCATATTATGAAATATAAGGGAAAAGAAAAATATAGTTTCCAAATCATCATGAATTTTCTACATTGGGTTCCGTATTACTTTATTTTCTCTTTTAAGACAACTGCTTATACTCTTGACAATATGTATCCATGTTGTCACTCTCGAGGCATCCTTGTATACAATTTATATTTGTCTCCTTTTTTTTTTTTTTCATAACACCAATGTATCATTTATGGTGTTCCAATATCATTGTATCTATTCTAGTCCTCCTGTTATCTTGAGAATTCATCCTTAGTAACTCCCTATGTACCTTATCTAGCAATACCTTTATGCAAAACACATCAAACAATTATTTATGGAACTATCAACTGAGATGTAAGAACTTTTGACAATATGAGATGAAAAAAAAATTTTGGGGTCATCACTCAAAAAAAATGTGACATAGAAAGGAAGAAAATAATCAATTGATCGTGAGGAATCTACAATATTCTCGTAAGACAAAGTTCCTGGCACTCTGACTACTATTTATCCATATTATTTCTGGTTATCCTTGCATACAGTGTACCATTTCCATTTTCTTTATAAGTCCAATTCCTCGCTCATGGTGCTCCAATATTTAAAATGTGGATCCTTCCTATTCCTCTTATTCTGTACTGGAAATATATCCTTATTAATTGTCCATGTACTATATTTGCGAATATTTATCATCAATATATCAACTAATCATTTATAGAACTATTAACATAAATGTCTAGACTTTACTAAAACATGAACAAAAACATGTCTTTTTACATATGTGCAAAATTTCGACACCAACTCTGCCTTCGCTGGTCGAGGGTTAGTCAGAGTTATGTGGTGCCTGTAACATCCGCTGACTACAGCCAGATGGGTGACTTATGGTACTTATAATTCAAAAATCTCATCCGTCAGTTATCTTAAGTGTGGGGCGGGGGTCTATTTCATGGTGTCCTTGACCAAGTTTGCTGCATTTCTAATCTAGATATTCTTTTTTTTTTTTTATAGTATCTCCATGATATATCTGTGACATGTCTGTCCTTGGGATAACATTATTTTTTTTTTTTTTTAATCCAATATCCTCGGGGTGAGCAAATCTCAGTGTGTCCACTTTCATCAATCATTTATTTATTTTCTCTCCTGTAATTCTGGGTATGTTATGAGTATTTTAAATTGTCAATTTATTCCAACTATCTTACAACATTCTGTAATTCGTGATAAGGAATAGTCATTTGTTATACAACAATGTTCATATTACAAAGGCAATAAGCAAAAATCAAAGAGATATCTTCTCCAAAATGCGGATGCATCTCTATTTCCTTTACCTCTGGGCGTAGCAATTATTCAGTCATTATTTTTTTTCTCCATTATTTAATCTCCATTTTGTGTCCTTAGTACCTGTGGTTCCATGGGATTATCATAATTCATTTGTGTCTCTTGTCTACTGATAATCCTTCAATAATGACTTCAAATATGGTCCTCATATGTGCAACAATCATCTGCTCTGATTTGTTCCATGGTATTCATCAAATATTCTATTATATCCTTGTCTTATCTCGTAACCACGAAAGACTAAGATTATTCCTCCTCCAATGTTAATGTGGGGGATTTTGTGCATAAACATTACAACAAAATCTCAGCTGTGACAACATAAAGTTTCACCTTAATATAAAATGTCATCTTCATCATACATAACCTGTTGCTTCTTCATCTCATGTGTCATTAGTGGTTATCATGCGGTAATGGGGTATTTCATTTGCTAGGTCAGCATGTGCAAATGCTATTTCTTTAACATGGGCAAAGGCATCATCAACAAATAGGTGCAATTTGTTCAATCTGGGGTTAGCATATACTAATGCTCTCAAGGGATTGTTCATTTGCAGAAAATCAGCATGCACAAATGTCATTGGGGTACTTGTGATATCAACAAAAATATTGTTGGAATATCAGGGATCAAGCTGGTGGGGGTATGAGTGGCATAGGGTGATTTATTTATTTTCTTCTTCATCTGCTACCCTCAGGGCAGTCAATGTTTTACAATATTGTCTTATCATCATCAAAATGTGTGTGGGTGGCATATAAACATATAGCATCTTATATAAAAAACATTCTAATTGTTTTTTTTCTTTTATGTCTTTTCTGTTTTCTTGGAATTCCTTTTTTTTTTCTTTTTTTTCTTGTGATTTCTTTTCTGTTTGTATCACAAGTACTAAAGAATGATAAAAATCAATTCACTAAACACTAGATATTCTAATAGTAAATCCTAACCAATAGGGTTGCAAGTAATAGTTTAGGTTAGAATAGAAGTAATGTTTTAGCAGTGTCTGTTGTCAATAAGTGGCGAGGAAAGGGTACATCAAGGATCTCCTGATTACAACATGATTGTAATTCCAAGGAATGAATATGATTGGGATTTTAAAAAAATCACAAGTCTAGAATGTCGTCTCAATATAGTGGAAAGGAAAAATAGTAAGTTAAAGATGTTGTAACAGTGGAGTGAAGAAAATCTTACTATAGAGAGTCAAGGTTGGGATATGGAATCTCTTTAGGAGAATGTTTAAAATTCTTGACAGTACTAATATACATCTGGGTCTAAAATAATAATGTACATTTGAAAATAAATAATCCTGTGGAGAAAAATAGCATAACCTACAATACTAGTTTTGGGTATGAATTATGTGCTGTTAAGAGATGTCATAGTAGGAACAGTATGATTGATCAAGGTGGCAGATATCAAGGAGTTTAGCATAATATAGATCAAAGAAATATTAGTATGAGGTAAGAAAAAAAAACTACTGGTGTAAAGTGTCTGCATGAAAATGCTGGTGAATGGAGCGTGGAATATGATCAGTTACAAAAGTGGAGATGAATGTTACAACAGAATAGTGTGACACATGTGTTATAGGTAAAGTTGTGTAGCATTCTAAATATTAAGAAAATGTATGTAACTAAATAAGGGTGTCTGTAAACTCGTAACACCGTGTGTTATCAATTGTTTTAACATTTTTATTTCACAATTATGCTATCTAAAGAAAATCCTCCGTGTGCTGGTCTTGATTTCTTTCTGGGCATCAGTATTCTAAGGCTGGAAAAAAATAACTTTCTCAGTGAGGCTTTGACATCTTAGTCTGTAAGCAAGTCATTTGAACTGTCAAAAACTGAAAATAGAGTACATGGGGAGAGTTAGTACATTGTTAAAAAGGTTTGTTCACATATGCGTTGACCGTGTTCGGATTTGCGAACATATAAAACACCTGGGCGTGTTTTTCAGAACAGCTTCGCTAGTTCCTTCACCATCTCTAACCTTGCAATGTCCCGACTGCTTAGGCGAGCATCATACTGAGTAGCAGTAGTGACGGATGTGATAGGCGACGACACTGCATTTGCTGATTGTTGGGACACTGAGGACATTGACGAATGCGGTGATGGCTTAACATCATTTGATTGCGGTGATGGTTTTACTGTGGTTAGGGTTTGTATGGCTGGAACATCTGTTGGTTTTGAGGCAGGTATATGTTTCGCCTTGATTTTTCTTCTGACCTGGTTGTGCTGAACGTTAGCACTGGTTACAATGGGCACAGTAATTTGCACACTGTTGTTTTTGACTAGTTGAGATGAGGCTAACACTTCTCGGCTTGGTTTTGGAACATGATTGCGTTTCTTCAGAATCTTTCGTCTGATATAGTTGTGCTGTATACACGGAATTTTGTTGCTAGGGATTGAGTCATCAGATTCTGTTTTATAGGCGCGTTTGACGCTGGAGCTGACTGGTACAAATAATGTACTATCCGCATCACTGGTTTCAATCGAACTGGCTGGGTTTGGCGAATCAATGTCAGTACTATCAGGACTAAGAGTATCCATGTCAGATTCCGTGTTGTTAAGGGAGATGTAACTTGTGGGTCTATAGCGATATTTTGGCTTTCTAATAGGCCTGATGGATACATCTGTGAAATTTTTCTCGTATGGGGTGTTGGTGGTTTGTTTACAAATTTCTTCATCTGGAACCAGAGTGTTAGTGGGTGCTGCTGGAAACTGATTCTCGTGTGGGGTAGTGATCATCTTGTGTTCATACCGTGTAAGTGCAATTTCTATCAATTCTCGAAATTCTTCTCGGCGTGTAGATAAATCAACAGCAAACTTGTTCTCCAGCAATTCATACACCAGCCTTATTGAGAGGACGGCAAAGTCACCATCTCTCAGGATAACGTCTATCTCTGCCGTCAGCTCCTCTGTTGTAGGTTGACCTATTCCGCCAATTTTCTTTGTCTTGCTGTGCTTTGTCTTATCAGTTTTTGGCCAGTAATATTTTCTGCCCTCTTCGTCTGTTGTATGATCAAGTTCGTCTGACAAGTAGCCTTCAGTGGTCTCATCAGAGTCTGTCGTCTCTGACTCTGATATGTCAGACGAATCTGTACTGGATGGATTATAATTTAGGGTGGCTTTTCTGACTGGTCTTGTATTTGTCGTCAGAGGCGGAATGGGCCGGTGATTATCAATTTTTATTTGTTTTACGTGAGCTTTTGTTTGGTGTTGTTTCTCTATCTGATTTGCTTGCTGCCATCTTCTATCTCTCTCTCTAAATCTTTCTTCCACTTCTTTTCTGTACTTTGCTATCATTTCGTACCTCTCCGTGCATTCTAACTTATCTTCGTCTGCAGATGTCATCTTTTCTGTATTATCGACCATTTCAACACTGCACAAATCAAGTAAGTCCTCTGTAACTTGTCTTGATTTTATCCTGACTGGAATTAGACTTTTCTTAAACCTGTCATCCGTTTGTACTGCGACATTCTCTGTCTGAGGCTCTTTTCTAGTGATTGCAGGCGCAGTTCGTTGTTTCAAGTTCAATTTTGGTCTCCCTTCTTTGACTTTCAATGGTTGTAGCTTGATTTCAACAATCTCTTTTATTTCAATCTTATAAACTTTTGCAACCAATCCGTCTACTATTCTTATGCAAGGGAAATCGACTGCGTAGCTTCTACAACGTTTTAATTCTGAAGCGAGGTCTCTCAATGCTATTCTCTTCTTTCTGTTCTGTATCGTTGTCGAACACTTCTCCATGTTTGAATAGTTGTTGTTGTACCATACGTTTTCCACCGTGTTCATTCCTTTAAGTTACAGTCTTATTTTAGGTTCGACGACATTTACCCATCTCCTCAGATTTGTCCTTGATTTCTTTATAATCATAAGCTTTCCTTGAGTTAAATGCTTTCCAACACAAGAATATTTTCTACTCTACATGGTTTGAGGTGTAAGACTATTTTTTTGCAAATTGACTCAAATCCTCGAACCTAGTTCTGCTGCGACTAGGGTTGGGAGCTCTATTCAAAATACATATTTAACGATTGTCACTACTTACGCCAGTAAGAAAATTATAACCACTCAATGTCCTGAAATACACATTTTATAAGAAATGTTGAAGTTTGATTTTCTCAAACTAAGAAATATGTAGAGCTGGACCAGATACGACCTCTTGAGTTGCGCTCTTTCATTCTACTGCCCAAATGGCGTCGTTGTTCCACTTTCCCCGGGGTAAATCTGAGCTATCCGATTGGTCAGGGGAAATCACCCAATTATTAGAAATGGCGTGTAGAAGCGACTCTACCCTAAATATGTGACACTATTTATTATTTTCTGTTTCTCATAAAATATAAAATTATGGGGTGGTCTGTGCTTCCTCTGTCTTGTAAGAATATAGTCTGTTTCCAAAGGAACAACTATGTACACGGCCACACTGACATTCCTTAAATTCTAGAAACCAAAGCTAAATGACATTGTGCTCTGCTAACCTTTGTGCCTGGACAATATTTTATGTGACTTAATCAGACATTCGAAAAATTAGAACACCCAAGGAATCGTTCCCTGAGAGTTTAGTACGTCTTTTGGAACTGGGGATTTCTTGGTCAAGGACTGCATTTTCGGGTCTGTGTGAAGGTCCTAGAATTATTATGTTCCCAGAGGCAGCGAGCAAAGTTGTGAGTATAACTGTGTACCCATGGCCATGGCTGAATGAATGAGTGTACGCAGATCAGAGTGTTATTTTTCAGTTGTATATCGTCATCCATTTACTGTCTTAATTCTTTTTGTTTAACCTGCAGAATTTGTTACTATTTGCTAGAGTTTCTTTACTTCTTAGGCTAAATCAGATTATTCAACTCTGTGCATACATTTACGAGAAAAGAAGAAAAACTCTTAGCCTAAACCCTACGTATCTATAACTCTTTGGGCCATCATCTGTTCTCTTAACGGGGCTGTGGGCTAAACCTAGAGTAAGATTTTAACGGGCTATCATCCTTGTAGCATTTTCTTAAATTTTATGACTATTTGTATATGTTTTTCCTTGATGTAAATTTTTGGTGTTGTGAGAAATTTTGATATGATAATTAAAATATCTCTTGAACAAAAAAATCAGTGCGTTGGTCAGCTCGATCCCAATTATCTGTATATCATTGTTATAGTTTTCCCACGTCTGTGTGTTTACCTGTCGCCACGTGTATGTGCGTGCCCGTGAGTAGATAGAGATATATTAATATATATATATATATATATATATATATATATATATATATATATATATATATATATATATATATATATATATATCTGTGTTTAGACTGTCTGACGCCTTTAAAAGTGGTCGTAGAAGATAGGAGAGAGAGAGAAGATTATCTCGTTTCTCAAAGACAGCCTCTATATCACATTCTATCATCTCACGGCTTAAGCGGTGTGCCGCCGCGCCTATAAAGTGTGCCGCAAAAATTTTTTAAATTTACCAAATGAAGTATATTTTTAGTGATCTTGTTATAATAGCCCCGTCATTGATAACTGACTATGGGAATGCGCCCCTGAGGTGGCAGCCCTCAGCTGCTTATTTTCCTGGTGCTCCTTTCGACGTTTTCTCCTCACCTCTGCTTCTTGTGTGAGCCTCTCTTCGCCCAATCTGAGGTGGTGTCGTAAATAGCATCGCCACTCAGTGCGATCAGCAGCTTCATCCTCCCATGTTGCTGGATCCATGTCCAGTGCCCTCATATCTCTCTTGCACACATCTTTGAACCTCAGCTGTGGTCGCCCAACTGTTCTCTTGCCATCTGCTAATTGTCCGTAGAAGATATCTTTTGGGATGCGACCATCTTCCATGCGGCGAACATGGCCAAGCCAGCGAAGTCTGCGCTGTCTAAGCAGCGTATACATACTTTGAAGGCCAGCACGTGACAACACCTCGACATTTGTCACTTTATCTTTCCACGAGATGCCGAGGATGCGCCGTAGACACCGCAAATGGAAGGTATTGAGCCTTCTTTCTTGCTTAGCATAGGTCGTCCAGGTCTCGCTGCCATATAGTAGTGTGCTGGTGACGCAGGCATTATATACCGCAGTTTGGTCTTCATTGTGAGTTTAGAGTTTCCCCAAACACGCGATGTGAGGCGGGTAAAGGTAGCTGCAGCTTTGCCAATGTGGCTGTCGATTTCTGTATCCAGTGAGAGTTTGTCATTGATGGTAGACCCTAGGTATGTGAAGTGGTGCACCACTGCCAATTCATAGTTATCGATAGTGATAACTGGTGCAGCACCCACATCCTGACTCAGCACATTCGTTTTCTTTAGACTTATTGTGAGGCCAAAGTCCTTGCATGCTTTAGTGAAGCGATTCATCAAGCTCTGAAGCTCCTGTTTGCTTTGAGTGACGACTGCAGCATCATCAGCGAACAACAAGTCTCTTATAGTGACCCTTCTGATTTTTGTTTTTGCCTTCAGCCTTGAAAGATTAAACAGACGGCCATCTGACCTAGTGTGAAGGCATATTCCTTCAGTTGCATCCCCGAATGCATGTTTCAAGAGTAAGGCAAAGAAGATTCCGAAGAGGGTCGGAGCCAGAACACAGCCTTCTTTAACACCACTTCGTATATCAAAGGGCTGTGACGTGCTTCCAGCATATTGGACTGTTCCCTTCATGTCGTCATGGAATGACTTTATCATTTCCAGCATTTTAGAAGGGCAGCCTATTTTCAGGAGGATTTTAAAGAGTCCATCCCTACTAACCAGGTCGAATGCTTTTGTGAGGCCTATAAAGGCGATATATAATGGTCGTTTCTGCTCTCTTGATTTTTCCTGAAGCTGGCGGAAAGAGAAGATCATGTCTGTTGTTGATCTGCCAGCTCGGAATCCACACTGTACCTCTGGATATATAGCATTTGATTAAATCAGGAGGAATCCCATCACTGCCTGGTGCTTTGCCAGAGGCCAAGCTATCAATGGCCTTACTGAGTTCCTCTAATGTTGGTTCGGCATCCAGCTCCTCCATAGTTGGCAGACTATTGACAGCATCAAGGGCTGCAGGCGTAACGGTATTGTCTCTAGCGTAAAGCTCAAAGTAGTGTTCGACCCACCTCTCCATCTGTTTACCCTTATCGGTTAGCTTCTCTCCGCTGATGGTTTTTAGCGGTGCCGTCTTACTTTTATGGGGGCCAAGTGCTTTCTTTATACCGTCATACATTTGTCTAATGTTGCCTGTTTGCGCTGCAATCTGGATGCTCTCACTGAGCTGGAGCCAATAGTCATTTGCACAGCGTCGAGCAGTTTGTTGAACTTTGCTTCTCGTAGCCCTCAGGGTGTGTAGGGTTCTGGCACTCGGTGAACGTTTGTATTCATTCATAGCACTGCGCTTAGCTTCAATGACAGGTACCATCACATCTGATGAAGCGTCAAACCAGTCATTTGACTTTGCTGTTTTCTTACCAAAGGTGGCAAGTGCAGTACTTTGAATGGTGTTCCGTAGATGCTCCCAGTTCTCTGTAATAGTATCACCATGCTGAGGGCTACTGAGCACTTTCTTGAAGGTCGCAGTGAATTGAGCGATCATGAAAGGGTCTGACATCTTGCTGGTATCAATGCGTGGTTTTCCTTCATGTCTGACACGATAGAGTTTTCTTGGTTGTGCTCTGATTTTGCAGCAAACCAAGGAGTGATCTGTGTCACAGTCTGCACTATGGTACGAGCGCGTGGAGAGCACAGACCTGAGGAGTGGCCTTCTGACGAGAATCAGGTCAAGTTGGTGCCAGTGCTTGGATCGTGGGTGTCTCCATGACACCTTATGCTGGTGTATTGTCTGAAAGTAGGTGTTGGTCACGCAGAGGTCATGGTGGACGCACAACTCTAAGAGCCGTTGTCCATTTTCATTCATCTTGCCAATACCAAACCTGCCCAGACATGAAGGCCATGAAACATTATCGGCACCCACTCTAGCGTTAAAGTCACCAAGGAGAACAAGCTGTTCTTGCCTAGGTATGCTTTTGATGACTGCTGCTAGATTCTCGTAGAACTCATCTTTAGCTTCTGAGGCAGAGTACAGAGTAGGAACATACACGCTGACAAGGGTGATGGGACCTGTGCTAGTTTGCAGGCGGAGCGTTAACAGGCGTTCTGATCCATTCTCGCCTGGTTCAACCATGTTAGTTAGCGATTTTTTGACCGCAAAACCTACTCCGTGTTCTCTAGCTTTATTAAGATCTTTCCCTTGCCAATAAAATGTGTAGTCCTTCTCGCTCACCGTTCCAGAGCCCGCCAGGCGCGTTTCCTGAAGTGCAGCTATATCCACCTGAAGTCGTTTAAGCTCATCATTAATTATGGCTGTCTTCCTTACATCGTTTACATCCTGTAGGTTTTCGGATAGTCCAGTCAACATAGTCCGGATGTTCCAGCATCCCAATCTGAGAGTTTGCTTATTTCTATTTTTTCGATAATTGCTTGGTGCAAAATTTTCTGTCCACAGTTTGGGTTTGACCATAATCCCCATGCACCCAATGGGGAAAGCAGACAGTGGCGGGACAACACCTTATTGACTGGGGGCTGCCCAGCTTGAAGCGGGCGGTAGCTGTCCAGTGAGATCCTAGAACCTCTCCCACTGTCGGAAGTAGCCCCTGGCGCCATGCCCTACGCCAATTGGGCAAAATGATTATAACCGGTAACTGCTACTTCCCGTGTTTTGCCGACACCTATAGGGTGAAGCTGGAGTGTCCTCTCCAGGGCGCGAGCTTGAGCAGTTATATGGAGATCAAGCTGTTGCCCATGCAGCATGTTCCCCCTCTCCACACAGCCGGTAGATCCAAAGGAACGGCAGTAGCCGATACAGTTTGGTACCAGCCATGTCGCAGGAGTTGCCAGAATAATGTCGAATCGACATTAGACTGCCTTAGGGACTCCGACTCCGGATTTATCCTCAGGGTTTACTCCCGAAGCCTATTCCACAAATGGATATTCCCGCAAGGCAGCGGTGGTTTGAATTCAGAGTTCCTTCTCTTAGATAAGCTACCAACCAAGGATCACGAGCCCTATCTGCCCGAAGCTGCTGGTAACCTGGTATTTCGATATTCTAGTCTTTCGCGTAACTCAGCGGGGGGAATGTCGTCTTCACCGTAGGATGTGCTTCTATATTGTCTCATTCTGTTGACTGCTTCACGAAATTGGTCGTTTTTAGAGGTGTGCTGTTGTGCTTCTGAAACATATTAAGGCGCCAGTCGCTCGCCTTTGCCCCTTCTCCCGTCAGTGGAAACAGTTCCGCCGGGCTCAAATTGAGCCACACGTGAAGGCTGGGAGCTGGACTTGGTTGTCAGAGGCTGTTTGAGGCGCGTGCCATAGAAGTAGTGATCTTGTAATATAAAACTATTTTAAATGATCGCATCGTAAAATGAAACGCTCTGAGATACCCCTGGTCGCATTCTGGATTTCTGTTGAAGACGAGTATTCTGTTATTGCAAAACGAGCTTTAATTATTTAGATGCAGTTTTCTACGTTATATTTATGTGAGTTGGGATTTTCAACGTTGACAAGCATTAAATACAAAAGCAAGGGGGAACGACTTCTCTGTGTTGAAGATGAAATAAGAGTTTTCTTCTCTCAGAAACGCCCTAATATCCAAGAAATTACTCAACAGTATCAACACCAAGCATCGCATTAGGACTACCAGGTTTGTATGAAAAACTTTTTTTTTTCGGTCAAATATATGTTCTAATTATTTTAAACAATTAAAAGAAAATCGAATTGAGAGTTTTCTTTGTTCTGAAGTACCCACAAATTAGTTTATTTAATTTAGTATAAATCACTGTAATTGTTTATTCAGGCGCGAAGTCAGATAGGTGTGCTGCAAATTTTCAGAAAATTGAAAAGTGTGCCGTGAACACAAAAAGGTTGAGAAACACTGTGATAGATAGTACTGCAATGTTAGTAGTGACGTGTAACATCATCATGATGATAAACGTGCAGTGTTGAACGGCTTTTTTTGTTTTGTTTTGTATCATTGCTCTAGTTGTCGTTTACCATTTAGCACAGATGTCTGTCTGAAATGAGACCAACCACTCCCGATTTGCCAGCGCAATGATTCCGTTTACCATTTAGCACAGATGTCTGTCTGAAGTGACGCTAACCACTCCCGTTTTGTCAGCGCAATGATTCCGTTTACCATTGAACACAGATGTCTGTCATATAATATCACTAGATCACCAATGTGGAACTGATGACACGAACCAGACGTTGGCGATTGATAGAACACACACTGAGGAAACATGTCTATAGTATTACAAGGCAGTCCTTGTTCTTGAACCCCCAAGTTAAGAGAGGTAGATAGAGAGCGAAGAACACACACTGAGGAAACATGTCTATAGTATTACAAGGCAGTCCTTGTTCTTGAACCCCCAAGTTAAGAGAGGTAGATAGAGAGCGAAGAACACACACTGAGGAAACATGTCTATAGTATTACAAGGCAGTCCTTGTTCTTGAACCCCCAAGTTAAGAGAGGTAGATAGAGAGCGAAGAACACACACTGAGGAAACATGTCTATAGTATTACAAGGCAGTCCTTGTTCTTGAACCCCCAAGTTAAGGGAGGTAGATAGACAGCGAAGAATACACACTGAGGAAACATGTCTATAGTATTACAAGGCAGTCCTTGTTCTTGAACCCCCAAGTTAAGAGAGGGAGATAGAGAGCGAAGAACACAGGGAGAAGAGAACTGGAGACAGGCATGAAAGGGATGCTGAAGACATGGAAAGGCTTTGAGCTGATGGCACGTGACAGGAAGACGAGCTGATGGCACGTGACAGGAAGACTGGAGCTGATGGCACGTGACAGGAAGACTTGGCAGACGTTTGTTGAAGGTCTACGCTCCTTGGTCAACTGAGGGGTGATGAGTGAATGTAACTTTCACTGCTGTGTTTCCAAATTGGCCAAGTTTACAACAAGATTGCTACATTTTGGGACCCGTTGGCTTATAGAATATAAACAGACTTTGTATGAGTCCTAAATATAGCCGTTACATTGGAGATAAGACTTTAGAAATAGGAGATGGGTGAGATATATAAGCAGCTGCTACTGGTGTTTAGATCATTTAACCCAGTAATCTAGCAGTATTGGCACTGTTAATATGAATCTAGGTACCAACCTTTAGCCGCTCTCCTCCCCATTATTTCAACCTTCAGTGTAATGCAAACTATCTCTAACTGTCAGCGCTTTACCTTGTACTGGTCAACAAAAGTAAATAACAAGCCTCTCTGACCTACATATGTATCCTTATCTGCATTATTAACTCTCTTCAGCTCTCTCAGGAGTTTAGGATGTCAGCTTGCCCAGGCCTTGCTGTTCTGTCTCATCCTTTCAGTGTCCTTATTATCCCCTTCTATTTTATCTCCAGTTCCCGCCCCGTGTTTTTTCTGTCACCTCTCTTAGCCTGGGGATTCAAAACGAAGACTGCTGTCACGGATTGCCTCCCCTGCTTTGCAGTAGTGGTCCAACAGTGACCAAAACTCAAGAGTATCTATTATTGGCGTCCAAGGTATCTACCTGCGCGTAAGATTACTCTTGGCAGAGATGTAGATAGAAGATTAATGACACTTCTATCTTAAGGGTGGGTTAACAAGGTATTTCCAGAAGTCACGAACAATGTTGCATTGGGCTGAACAATTGTTAACGCATTATGTCTGGTCCGTCGCCTTTTGTGAAGGATTTAAGCAATGGTTTAGTCCGTTCAAGCCCAAAATTGGTGTAATCCAACGAAATCCCTCTTATAAGGTACAGCTATGTTTAGAGGTATATATATATATATATATATATATATATATATATATATATATATATATATATATATATATATATATATATATATATATATATATATATATATATATATATATATATATTCTGGCTCATACGTTTGCTTTCATACCTATAAGAAAACTAAATCGACTGTGATTGTTTAGTTTTAAAACAACATGTAACAAATTTAATAATCAATTAGTGTTAACAATTTATAATAACTAAAATGCTGGTGAATTTTATATTGGAATCAAATTTTCTCTTCACTGAGATTTAGGGTGAGAATATAGTTCAGAAAAATTAGGTCCTTTTTGCTGATGCCTTTTTACAAGCACTTAACTTTTATGAGGGAGTCCTGCAGCTGTGGTTCATCAATTCTGTGATGACGGAAGCCTTCTCTACACTCTCCTCCACTGTAGGCGGTTAGGATAGATGCTTTTCTCTCACACTAGCGGCGTTAGTACCACAAATCGTCTGATGGCTTGTAACTACGAACTTTAGACAAATAGAAAGAAACAAATGCCTGCTAAGTACATTTGTTCGCCGCAAACTAACAGGCCCATTGTCATGCGCTTCATCCACCATTGTTAACCTCTCAGAAGAATTTAATTCCCGAGCACACAGTGTAACTCAGGGAATATGAGGAAAATTCACCAATATCCTTCTGGGTGTTAACTATGAAATTGTCTGGATTGCGTGAATAATGATTTGCCTGAATTACAATTAAAAAAGGTACATAAATCGCACACGATAATATGTTACACCTTAGGCACATGTGATGTAATCATCACTTATTACTCATCACTACTCAAGTCGGAGTCTGGGGTCGCTCTGCTGTCGGGTTTCCCGCACGACTAGTCAGAAACAACCACTAGCCCTTGAAGTAGTGGTTCATGTATGTACTATTTTTATATGTTGAGGTTGCCAGCCTTGTATATAACCACTTAGCAAGACACCTGTAGAATTTACATTAGTAAATAAATTACGTACAGATATTCTGAACAGACGGAAGGAGTACTGTCAAGAAATGTACACGGAAATAAACAAAGCGGCAGATAACAACGTCATTATTGAAACGGAACGTGAACCAGAACCTAGCATAGAGAAAGTCCGGAACGCAATCAAACACTTGAAAAGTGGAAAATCTCCTGGTTGTGATGAAATAACAGCTGAAATGATACAGGCAGGAGGAGAAGGCAGCGTTCGTATATACCATACATTATGCAGCAAGATCTGGCAAAGCGGAATTTGGCCCAAGGAATGGAAAAAATCAATTTACATACCCTTGCCAAAAAAGGGCAACCTGAAATTGTGCACAAACTACAGAACTATAGCTCTTATAAGCCATGCCAGCAAAATACTATTACAAATCATAATGAAAAGGATGCAACAAAAGCTAGAAACAGAAATAAACGAAGTGCAGGCGGGTTTTCGACCAGGTAGAGGCACTAGAGATCATATATTCAACATGAGGATCATCATAGAAAAGTGTAGAGAATTCAACGTTGACCTACATACGTGTTTCATTGATTACACCAAAGCTTTCGACTGTGTACAACATCAGCAGTTATGGACTATTATGAAAAATATGGGATTTCCAAACCATCTCATACAACTCATCGCACTGCTGTACCAAGAACAACAGGCAGCCGTAAGAATAAAGGGGGAAACATCAGAATGGTTTGAAGTACAGAAAGGAGTAAGACAAGGCTGTACCCTTTATCCTTACCTGTTTAACATTTATGCCGAGAATATCATGAGAAACGTAAGAGATGACCAAGAACACACAGAGTTTGACTCTTTTAACATCGGCGGGTATCAGATCCCGGAAATCAGATATGCTGACGACACAGTCCTCCTTTCGACCAACCTAGAAGGACTTGAACAATTAATTCTGTCCACCAAAAAACACAGCGAGGCCCAGAATCTATACCTAAACACCAAGAAGACCAAAATATTGACAACAGACAAAGTAAAGATCAAACCAGAAATTGAAATTGATAACGAAGAACTGGAAAGTGTTAATGAATTCGAATACTTAGGATCAATCATCAACAGCTCTGGCGACTGTGCAGTAGAAATTAAAAGAAGACTTGCAATTGCTTCACATAAACTAATACAGATGAAAAACCTATGGCAAGGCACAAGCAAAGAAACAAAGTTACAACTGATCAGAGCATGTATATTCCCAGTAGCAACATACGGCTGCGAGACTTGGACACTCAATAAAACAGTTGCAAAAAAGGTTACATCATTCGAAATGAAATGCTACAGAAGGATGTTGAGAATACCCTGGACAGAAAAAAAGACCAACAGAGAAGTATTTCACTCACTAAACGTACAGGAACATTGGCTCCTAAATACCATCGCAATAAGGAAGCTGAAATTTTTCGGTCATATAAAAAGACATAATAGTCTGGAAAAAATAGTGATGGAAGGCGTGGTCCCTGGAAAAAGGGGAAGAGGTCGACGTAGACGACGGTGGACCCAGGACATCACAGAGTTTGAACTTGTCTTTGGCTGATGCAGGTCGACTTGCCCAGAATCGTGATGCGTTCAGAGCAGCTGTAAAATGGAGACAACGTTCTGGAAAGAATACGTCACATGATGAAATAAATTGTTTACACTTACCCCAAAATTTTGGGAATACACAATCTCTTTGCACAGATTTAGACTGGACACAGCTCTGTGTTAGAAGCTTCGAAATCACTTAGGTCTGGAAATTAGAGTTAATTTCTCTGACGGCGGGTGTTCTGCAAAATCCTTGGCCTGGGAAAACATTTGTTTAATTCCTCTATGACTTGGTCTGGGAAATCAGAGTTAATTCCTCTGACGGTGGATGTTCTGCGAAGGCCTGGGAAAACTTTTGTTAAATTCCTCTATGACTTGTGATCAAATTCATATGATTCCAATCTGGTTAATTAAAGTCCTGGCCCCTTTAAGTTTCCAGTCTTGTATTAAAAATGCGGGCTTACTTGTGAAGTCCTAAGTTGCCCAATACTCGATCTGTTACTTACTGTATAGTTGTGGAATTTCTAAGTCCAGTGTCTCCTTTTTCTTTCTGGCTTTTAGGAGTCGCTGATATGACTTGTGCGCTGCAGTCTCTTTGTGTGTTCTGTGTCTGTGTTTTCATCACACATCATTCTCAGTTCTTAGTGCAAATCACAGATTGCACTTCCGACTAGTGTGCCAATAAAATACGTTGTATATTTCAGCTCCTCATAATGAACCAATCAAAGCTCTCCACCACTGGGTTGGGTGTTTCATTTTAAAATATCCCCTCGCGTGTTTCAAAATATTAAATTTAATATCCACGCGTGACCTCTTCAGTGATGTCATATCGTTGCGTAAGACTCCTGGCTGCACCTATCTGCCTCTCATCATATTGTGACCATGAGTTCCTGGCGTAACGTCTACAAATCTTGAGTTTCCAGACAGATTATCTGAGATAATTACATACAGGGATGGTCTAAGCGGAAACAAAGTACCCATTACCAACTGTGTTTCGCTAGACGGATCTCCGCCAGATTAGCCACACAATATGGGTTCTATTCATAGACCGTGCACAATGCATGCTTGAATAAACAGGCACAGTCGCTTTGAACAGATGGTCAGCGTGATAATACGTGATAAAATATCATCGCTGCCTGGGTCAATAAACCTGGCGTAACACAAACAGTCGAGGAGTGAAGTGTTCGGGACTTAACTCTACTGATCCAACGCAGAGAGTAAATAATGGTGCATAAAATATGCCACATAATAATGACAGGGTAGAGAAAAATAAGAAACATCACTCGCATGGGAATGTAATGCAATCCTGCCGGAGTGGACTTGAGATTGCACAACCGTATTGTCACAACTGCCTATCAGCAGGTTATAAGATCATATAAGATTCTAATGTTTGTGTAGGACATCATTTCTTTTGATTTCCATATGTTTATCCACGCAGTGAAAGCTTCTCATGCCTTCAGTATACTTATGTTGATCTTACTGTCTGTTGCTTCAAATGTGTCTGTATTGCTGACAAGATAAATGTAAAAGTCCACATCGTATAAGGTATTTCTCCTAGTGCAGTCTTGTTATCAGTTGCTGCATTTAAGCTCATTAGAAAAATATTATTTTCCCTTTGTATATTCAGTCCGAGCTGCAATAACCTCTTGTGAAGTATTTTGGTTTTGTCTTGCATCCAGTTACAATTATGGAGACGTTATCAGAAAAATCTAAGTCTTTAAGCCGTTTGGTCAGAGTTCACAAATTCCATTTCTGTTGGCTGATGTCATAGTTTTCATAACCCAAGCTATAACCAGGAAGAAGAGAAATAATGATATATAGGGTACTAAAAATTGTTTGGCGCGGAAAAATGTTACTCTTCACCCATGGCCTCTGAGGAGTCGAATAAAGAATATATTCATAGTTGCCTCAAGTTTGTTATAAGAGGCGACTTGCGTGATTTTGTGCATGAGGGAGGCAGTCTCCCCGAAGAGCACTAGTTCGTTCACCCTCTGAATTCTTCTAGTGCGTTGACCTTTTGAATTCTTCTAGTGCGTTGACCTTTTGAATTTTTCTAGTGCGTTGACCTTTTGAATTCTTCTAGTGCGTTGACCTTTTGAATTTTTCTAGTGCGTTGACCTTTTGAATTTTTCTAGTGCGTTGACCTTTTGAATTCTTCTAGTGCGTTGACCTTTTGAATTCTTCTAGTGCGTTGACCTTTTGAATTTTTCTAGTGCGTTGACCTTTTGAATTTTTCTAGTGCGTTGACCCTCTGAATTCGTCTGTTTTTTTCTTCTTCTTTGTACACTCTTAGACGTCGGCTTCAGTATATTCAAAGAAAGCAGTGTTCAGCTTCAGGCTGTTTGCGTTTTTTTCCGAAAATGGTACTGGTGACAGCCATATGTCTTCATGCCAAGACATGTGCAAGATATCACGCAGCGCCGTCCCCTCAAGCCAGACCCTGCCATCACATTTATCATCCACTCTCACTATCGCCTTTGAATTCGAACACCGCTTGACCCTGTTAAACAAATAATTGTATCGAATTGTTATTGTTGATCAGAATCGATGTCATTGAACTCCGGGCAAACCTGTAGGTGTTCAGTCTCCCTAACAAATGTCGAAGGGAATGAATGCTAACTGTTCCTGTTGCGTGCTGGTTGCATACACGCCGGAATCATCCTCTCGTGCATCCATCTTTACTGATCTTATCGAATACAGCTTATGTCTGGTGAGGAAATCTGGTGGTAGCATTACAAGACAGTCCTTGTTCTTGAAACCCCTAAGCAAAATAAATAGAGGGAAACCGAACAAACGAAATGTATTGAAATGGGAATTTGAGGTAGAGCTGACAAAATAAAGAAGTCGTGGGTAAAAAAAACTGGAAGAGATGGTACTGGGCAATATGGTTTGGTGAGAATTAGTATAAGTTGTGGTGGTAGTTGTGGCGGCGGCGATGATGATGATGATGATACCAGATGTTGTTACAAGACATCAGGCTACCAAACGTTGACCTTACTCTCTCCTTTTTCCTCCCTTTGTTCGCTTCATATGATCACGGGACCAACACTGTAGCAGCACCCATACAGGAAGCCTGCAGCCAAAGAACATAGATCATGATCTCTTGTAGTGTCGGTTCTGTGGAGTTTGTTTTATATTCTGATGTTGTCAGCCAAAGAACATAGATCATGATCTCTTGTAGTGTCGGTTTCTGTGGAGTTTGTTTTATATTCTGGTGTTGTCAGCCAAAGAACATAGACCATGATCTCTCGTAGTGTCGGTTTTTGTGGAGTTTGTTTTATATTCTGGTGTTGTCAGCCAAAGAACATAGATCAGGATCTCATGTAGTGTCGGTTTCTGTGGAGTTTGTTTTATATTCTGGTGTTGTCAGCCAAAGAACATAGACCATGATCTCTTGTAGTGTCGGTTTCTGTGGAGTTTGTTTTATATTCTGGTGTTGTCAGCCAAAGAACATAGACCATGATCTCTTCTAGTGTCGGTTTCTGTCTAGTTTGTTTTATATTCTGGTGTTGTCAGCGAAAGAACATAGATCATGATCTCTTGTAGTGTCGGTTTCTGTGGAGGTTGTTTTATATTCTGGTGTTGTCAGCCAAAGAACATAGATCATGATCTCTTGTAGTGTCGGTTTTTGTGGAGTTTGTTTTATATTCTGGTGTTGTCAGCCAAAGAACATAGACCATGATCTCTTGTAGTGTCGTTTTCTGTGGAGTTTGTTTTATATTCTGGTGTTGTCAGCCAAAGAACATAGACCATGATCTCTTGTAGTGTCGTTTTCTGTGGAGTTTGTTTTATATTCTGGTGTTGTCAGCCAAAGAACATAGATCATGATCTCTTGTAGTGTCGGTTTCTGTGGAGTTTGTTTTATATTCTGGTGTTGTCAGCCAAAGAACATAGATCATGATCTCTTGTAGTGTCGGTTTCTGTGGAGTTTGTTTTATATTCTGGTGTTGTCAGTCAAAGAACATAGACCATGATCTCTTGTAGTGTCGGTTTCTGTGGAGTTTGTTTTATATTCTGGTGTTGTCAGCCAAAGAACATAGACCATGATCTTTTGTAGTGTCGGTTTCTGTGGAGTTTGTTTTATATTCTGGTGTTGTCAGCCAAAGAACATAGATCATGATCTCTTGTAGTGTCGGTTTCTGTGGAGTTTGTTTTATATTCTGGTGTTGTCAGCCAAAGAACATAGATCATGATCTCTTGTAGTGTCGGTTTCTGTAGAGTTTGTTTTATATTCTTGTGTTGTCAGCCAAAGAACATAGATCATGATCTCTTGTAGTGTCGGTTTCTGTGGAGTTTGTTTTATATTCTGGTGTTGCGTCACGTACGCAGCTTCCCTGTAGTCTCCTACAGCTTGGCGAGGAAGAAGTGATTCTGTTGTTTCTCTTTCTTAGCAAAAAACCCGGGGCACTGTACGGCATACTGTATTCTAATAATCAGCTGAAACGTTGTATCCAAGATTTTTTTTTTTTTGGACCTGTGCAGTGGAGTGTGTAAACCAGTGAGGTAGCCTTCTTACGTCTTTTTATATTTCTTTGTTCATTCTACCATTATTCATTTATTCATAACCCTCCACTCCCAAAGGAGCATAGGCCTTCAACAAACACATGCCAAGTCCTCCTGTCATGTGCCATCATCTCAAGTTCTTTCCACGTTTTCCTCATCATTTTCACCTCTGTTTCCAGCTCTCTTCTCCATGTGCTTCTTGGTCTACCTCTGCCTCTCTTGCCCTGGGGGTTCCAGAAAAAGGACTGTCTTGTAATGCTATCAACAGGTTTCTTCAGTGTGTGTCCTATCCATCGCCATCGTCTTCTTCTCATCTCTTGTTCCACTGGCACTTGTCTAGTTCTTTTCCTCAGTTCCACGTTGGTAACCTTGTCATACCATTTTAATCCCTCTATTCTACGCAAGCACCCATTTATGAAAGTCTGTAGCTTTTTGGTTGTTGTCTTTGTTGTTCTCCATGTCTCAGAGCCATACAATAGGACTGACTGATGCGTGATGCCATATGATGATGGATGGCATCCGCATGTCTGGTTTTGTGTAGTGTGTAGATGTGTTCAGTCAAAACAATGTTCATGCAACAATAACAGGGCAATCCACATAGGACGTCAGTAAACTCACGACGTATAAAGTCAATGAGTCTTGAAACAGCCGTTGACGTTTTTCTTCATTATTTATTGTGGACGCCACAGTGACAAAATGGTTACGCAAATGTGTAGGCACATCAAACAGTCATTATCACAGCAACATTCAATACAGCAATAAACGGTAGACAGCATTACAATGATGAGTCAGATGCATGTTATATTTCATAGTGCTGTAAATGTAGTCAGGTGGAAAACTCCATCCTTTTCTATAACAGCCAGGAGATAACCAGATGTATGAGATCAGTTCACTCTCCTTAGTTTGACTTCAGCAAGACAGACACGTCTGCCGAAGTATAAATAATGTCCTCAAAAATATCCTCTAGATAATAAAGGTTTTCCAAACCTAGTTCATTTAACAAAGTAGCAAGTAATGGTCCTTGGTACCTGCATCAACCGATGCAGTACAATGCAGCGACATGTGAGCTAGGAAAAACATCTCGTGACGACGACTTTCGCAGACAGGCTATGAATCGAAATCGCTCACGACCCAAAATCAATAGAGTTAATGAAAGAGTCAATTTACCTTGCTTTCATGAAATACACAGAAATATCACGCCTCCCGACATGTGGGAAACACTAGAGGTATTATCTCGAATAAACGAAATATCCATTAAGAGGACTACACATCCCTGACAGAACAAAAATAGCGGAGATCCCCTCTTCAACGAGGCATCTCTTTCGCCATTCCAAATCGCTCACTCCCACTAGTGGTGGGCGGAAACCGATCGACAAAGAAGCAAGACAAGTCATGCGCAGTCCAGCGCAAAACGACCACAGCTCAAACTTAACTGCATTCGATACCAACGCGAGAAGACAAATGCTTACCGAGAAAAGTGACTATAAATTCCAAGCAGTTGTTGCCCTTGCGTTATAAAACAGATATTGAAATAAAACGATGTTGCGAGAATTTATCACGCAACATATCACCACCTCCTCCCGATAAAAAAAAAAATGTGGAACATATTTTTTTTTTCAATATCAAAGAGCAAGCGATAAGCGGCTCAAAACGCACGAATTATGCGCTGATAATTAACTAAATTGCCAAACAATAGGCTAATTATAGAGTGTCTGGTGAGGATATACCTCAACAGAAAAATAAATATGTCTCAAAAAAATATTCACATCGGGGAGGTGTCACCAACACACATCACGTTAGCATGTAAACACAATATACGTATGCAAGTTACTATAATCATCATTAAACAGCATACTCTAATATTGTCTTTTAAAATGGATGTACAAATCTGATAGGAAAATTTAAATAGTACATTCTTTGACATGTAATGACATAAGTACATAGTAAAGTTAAACTACATGACGATCCAGGACATATGCTCTGGTATTCCGAGGGTAAGTACACAATCTAGAACTCGTAAGGTAAGTCCTCAGCTCAACAATGACATTCTGAGAAAGTACAAGCAATATAATGCTAATTAATAACTAATATGCTTCATTAGGTACAATACATTATTAATAATTGTGGCTGTTTAGTAAACTAACGGCCCTTATATTAACTACTCAGTCCTCCTCTATCATCTTAAAAAACGAACAGAAGAAGATGACAACAAAGCACGATAGTGTGTACATATAAAGTGAGTACAGATGTGCTAATCTATTGTAGTAATATAGGTGTGTTATGACTCTGTAATATTTAGGAATATAGGACAGAAGTATTAGTTAGAGTCATGTGGGCATCTAGACAAAATGTCAGCCATCACATTATCCGCACCACGGATAGCTCGTACCGTGAAGTGAAAAGGTTGAAGAGCTATAGCATATCGAGTGGATCTCGAACTCTTCAAATTCTTAGTCTGAATAGCTGTAAGAGCTTTCTGATCAGTCTCTAGAATGAAATGTGCGCCCAGGAGGAATCTTTGTAGTTTTAGAATTGACCAAACCATCGCTAACAACTCACGGTCTAAAACCGAGTAGTTCCTCTCTCTGCCGCATTTAGTTTTCTAGAAATGTACATAACAGGATGCAGAGTATTTGCATATTCTTGCATCAGTGCTGCTCCAATCCCAGTGGATGAAGCATCACTCCGAAGAACCAAAGTCCTATCAAGAGTAGGTAATCTTAAGATGGGAGGAGAAGAAAATATATTCTTGATTTGGTCTAGTGAAGATTGGCATTCTTCAGACCAACGGACCAGATTAGGCGAACCTTTCTTCAACAATGTTGATAGAGGTGCCATGATCGAAGATAAATTTGGAATAAATCTCCCATAAAATTGAATTAAACCTAAGAGACTCCTAACTTGTTTCTTCGTTTTAGGAACAGAGATGTTCAGTATTTTGGAAGTATTGTGGTCTTCTGTCTTCAAGAGACCATGACCAACACGATGACCCAGGAAAGAGATTTCACCAAAACCAACAAAAGCTTTAGAAGGTTTTGCTGTCAAATTATTCTCACGTAGAGTGGACAGTAAGTCATATAACCCTAAATAGTGATCTTCCCAGGTATCACTGAAGAGACAGATGTCATCTAAGTATGCGATGACATCTGAACGATGTGACAGAATTCGACGCATCATGCGAACGAAAGTGGCAGGGGCGTTCATGAGACCAAAAGGCATAACATTCCATTGAAATAGACCCCTAGGTGTAGAAAAAAGCAGTAAGAGGTTTGGCATGCTCTGCTAAAGGCACTTGCCAATAACCTTTAGACAAGTCAAGTTTAGTGAAGAATCTAGAATTAGAAAGTCTAATCAGTAGATCTTCTAACAAAGGCATCGGTTCAGCGTCGAACTTTGTGACCTGATTCAATTTGCGATAATCAACGCAAATTCGTATGTTCTTATCCTTCTTCCGGACAATAACCATGGAAGAAGAATATGGTGAAGTCGATGGTTCAATTATATTTAATTGAATCATTTCATCCAATTCCTTTTCCACTTGCGACTGAAAGTGTATAGGAATAGGATACGGCCTAACCCTAATTGGATTATTGTCGGTAAGAATTATGTCATGTTCTATGACATCTGTGTGTCCAGGAATGTCAGTGAGAACATCCTGAAATGTTTGTAACATCGACGAGACTTGTCGATGTTCGTCACCAGAAAGATTAGGAGAAACAGAAACATTTTTCCAAGATTCCGTGGAATGTAATGGAACCACTGGAAGGGGAAGGTTGACATCAGAGAAGGTAGCTTCCTCATCCTGAATGACAGACAGGGATGAATAATGACCGTGAGGTGCAGGAGCATCATCCGTTGCCTGGAAAATAGACAGCAAATAGTCCGGACGTTCGTGAAATTCCGAAAGCATGTTTATGTGGAAAGTTTTATGCTTTCCATCAATATCGACCACATAGTCAACATCGGAAATCCGAGAGACTATTGCATACGGACCTTTCCATGCAATAAGAAGTCTATTTTCCCTACTGGGGAGTAGGACGAATGCTTTGTCACCTGGACAAAGTTGTCGTAGACATCTATTCTTGTTAGCAAACTGCCTTGCCTTCTCTTTAGCAATTTCTGATGAAGCAGTTGCTAGCTTACATGCCTCAATGATCTTTTGTCTAAGAGCAATGACATACTCATATGAGGATTGAGTTTTCATCGCTAATATCATCGGCAGTGATGAGATCGTGTAATAAAGACATAGGGCCGCGTGGACGCGCGCCAAAGACAAGTTCGAAGGGAGAAAATCCTGTGTGTTCATTAGGGACTTCTCTATAGGCAAAGAGAGCCGCGGGTAAAACCCTGTCCCAATCTTGAGGATGATCTTCAGTTATCTTACCAAGCAAAGTCTTGAGCGTTCTATTCAGACGCTCAACTAACCCATTAGACATAGGATGGTAGATACTACTGAGAGATCGTTCAATATGTAAGGTAGACATTACCTGTGACATAGTGTCAGATATGAGTTGAGTGCCATGGTCTGACAATATTTCTCTGGGGAACCCCAAGCGAGAAAATATCAACCAAAGAGCATCTGCGATATCTGTAGTAGATATGCTCTTAAGAGGAATAGCCTCTGGCCAACGTGTGCACATATCGACACATGTAAGGATAAACTGATGTCCTCTGGCCGACTTGACCTTAAAAGGGCCAATAATATCTATGGCCATTTTCTGAAACGGCCGAATAGGAATGTCAGCAGCCTGGATAGGCGCAGCATGTCGTGGTCCTCTAGATTTGACCTCCTGACATACCTTGCATGATCGGCAGTAAATACGAATGTCCTTATTGACAAAAGGCCAAAAGAAAGCCGCAAGGACTCTCGACTTCGTACGGGCAAAACCCATATGTCCAGCACATTGCGAGTCATGAGCATGTTGCAATATTTGGACTCTCATGCTCTTGGGAACAAGAATTTGCGAATGTGCCGACGTAGCCGAATCTTGTACCATACGTACAAGTACGCCGTTTCTCATTGCAATCCAAGATTTTCTATTTGTATCCTGATTCGGATCACCTTTCTTCGCAAGAACGAAGAATTTTTTTAAAGAAGGATCTTCTTCTTGCAATTTTATGAAAGAGTCACGAGTGATTACTAAGTGACTATCTTGGCTATCAACTTCATTATCACTATTCAGTGAAGTTTCGGGTGTTTGTAGAGCTTGTGCTCTTGTAACTACTGCATTCGTAGCTTGCATGTTATTATCTTCCCAAGCAGCAATCTGCTGTGGGGTACACTCCCTAACTCCGTGAATACGACCAATAATAAGGTCCGCAATAGGATTAGGTAAGAGACAAGCATGCACATCTCCAGTAAAGAAAGGAGTGGCAATGCGAATTACAGCAGTAGGATATTTTTCTAGAGTGCCGCCAAATGTGACACATTTAATAACCCTTCCTGTAGCACAAGATGGATCTACAAGCGATTGTCTAACACCAATAGTGGTGCATCCGGAATCGAAAAGTAGTGAGACCGGAGTATCATTAACAAGACCCTTATGTAGAATTAAAGAACCCCTCCCGTCATGCGCAACAGCAGCAGGAAGAGCGGGAAGTGGGTGACCACAACTCAAAGTAGTTATGGTACCCGGTTCGAATAAAGTACTGCATTGGGGACATTTGTTTGCTCTCTCAAAGTCAAAAGCAGAACTAGTGACAGCGTCAAAGTTTTTACTATCAACAACATGATTACAGGCTGCCTCAGTTTCCTGTTGTACAGCATTAGCCTGCTGATATCTCTTTTTTTTTGTGTTGAGATCTACCCCGACTATTATTACCTCTGAAGTTATCAGAGTTATTATTATCTCTGCAGTTATTATTGTCTCTATTGTAATTGTTATACTGGTTCGAATTCCAGTTTCCACGATTACTATCATGTTCACATTGATGCGAACATCTATTTGTTTGGTTTTGAGGTCTTCGGCAGGAATAACCTCTATTACCATATCCTCTTTTGAAATGCTTATAATTATTAGGGTGATAGTAACGAGTACTATCAGGTTGTCTCCAATTCTTCGAAGAAGAATCACCATGAAATTGATTTCCATGATTTTGACAGAAATTACCGCTACTCTTTCTATCAAAATTTTGTTGGGATCTACGAGCAAAGTTTTGACCATACGGAGCTGCCGAAGCAACTGGTAAACCTTCTTTCACCTTAGAGTTACCCATGGTTATGTGTGGGTGCGCAGTTACGTATTGGCAACAGAAATCTTCCATTTCTTTTATTGTTTTAGGTTTACGTTCATGAAGGAAAGCAAGGAAAGCCTCATTGACAGACGACATGACTTTGTCTCTAAGTATTAAGTCCATAAGTCCTTCATAAGTTTTTTCCGTCTTAGATAGTTCAACCCATCGTGAGAAAGTAATGCGTATTCTTGCAATAAACTCGGAGAATTCAACTCCATTTCAGGTAACATGTTTTTAAATTGTAGACGATAGCCGTCTTCGTTAAGCTGATATTTCTTTAACAAAGCGGCCCTGACAACCTCATAATTGTTCTTGTCAGGTTCATCCACCATATTTAATATACTTAGAGCTTTACCTGTCAGTATCCCTGATAACTGATAAACATATTTTGCTTTGTCTATGTTATGAGCTGTACATGCTTGTTCAAATCTGTCCAGATAGAACATTATGTCATCGCTGGAAGGACTAAATGTTGGTAACTTAATCTTAAAAGTATCATTATTAGCCTTACCAGAAGATGAACCCTTGTTTGAATCATTACCATTTCTCATGCTTGTCAATTTCAATTTTTCCAACTCTAAAGCTAAGACCTTTTCTTCATGTTCCATTTTTGCTTTCTCTTTCCTCTCATCAGACTCTCTCTGTAATCTTCTTTCCTCAGCCTGAGCCTCTTTTTGAAGTCTTTCATTTTCAGCTTCTTTTTCAAGTCTTTTATTTTCAGCCTCTTTTTCAAGTCTTTTATTCTCAGCCTCTTTTTCAAGTCTTTTATTCTCAGCCTCTTTTGAAGTCTTTCAGCTTCTAGCTGTAGCTGGAGTTTTCTCTCCTCAGCTTCTGATTCCCTTTTTTGTTTTTCCATTTCCATTTGGAATCTTTTTTCATCCACCTGCATCTGCAGTTTCTTTTGTTCAGCTTCCATTGCTTTATCATATCGAGCAGTTGCAAATTCTTCTAACTTATCACCAGTCTTCCCAAGCAATTTACCCTGCTCAATAAAGTGCTCAAATGTAGACATGTTGTCTAACATATGAGTCCAAAACCTGAAATAATTAACTAATTTATTTCAAACCTAAGTGTAACAAGTCTTAATTAAGCACTTGTATATTCACATCACCTTATATTATCCCAGTCTCTGTGGGAAACAAGTCTCCAATCAAAGAACTTGTATATGAAATATCAGCACTCAATTCTTGATCATAAGACACTATTCATCATTCATTTATCATCAGTATAGTAGTAACAGTGCATTAGCATAGCCCATTAACTAATTACTATAACTGTAAACAATGACTATGTAAACACATGCAGAATGTAAACATTGAAAATGTAAACAATACAAACAATGTAAACAATAACAATGTAAACAATAACAAAGATCAGCAACAATACAAAAACTTTCGCAGAAATCAACTAAAAATAAAGCAGAAATTAATGAAATATCACAAAAAATGTGACGATATCTGCGATAGAATTAAACAAAATACATGACACCACAGTGTATAAACAAAAATGTTGTATGAAACTAAATTATAGACAAGAGTAGGCTAACAAACACAAACAAATCAAAACAAAACTAAAGAATGCGAAATAATAACGAAAACAATATTAAAACATGTCATCACAACTAACATAAATAGCAACAGAAGTCGCTTAGCAAATTCCAGTATCGGAAATTTGCAAACCCTACAGAAAACGCTCACAATAGACGACCTCTATGACGTGGCATAATCTAACGGAGACACCACCCAACCGAGAACCCGCTGAAATATAAACATATAAATATACAAATAACATATAAACATATAACATATAGAATGAGATGATACACAGAAGACTCAGCAGAAGTATAAGGGCACAGTTTACATACAAACAGGCCACTTAACTTAAAGGCTTCCAATCGTAGAACAGCAGAAAAAACGGATGTCAATCAACGTCCTAAAGAGCGAAGCTCCAACGATGATGGCACATCTGAACTGCTTCCACTGCTAACACGATGGTACAAGAGCTTCTGACATACTGTGTTTTGAGTTGTTTCGGCACTTGACCTTCTAATCCAAAAGTAAGTTGATGGAAATCGGTACTTGGCCTTCTTCAGAAAACAACCCGTTTCAACCGGCACTTGACCTTCTCAAAAAACGACAGCACTGGAACCTTGACAGCAGCAACTTGCTTGACTTGCGTAAAAGATAACAGCAGTCCGAGTTATCCGGCAACATGTAACAACGCCGGGTACTGTCAAATTCTTGTTTCCGTCAAAAAATTGAAATTTGACTTTTACCGGGCAACGCCGAGTACTTTGAAAATTTTGAAGATGTTGACTGTATTGAAGAATGTTAATTTCTTGAAGGATGCTGATGAATTCTTGTTGAAAATGAAGTGGGTAAGGGACCCCGTGTTTGCTGGTACCAGAATCAAACCAGCTTATGGCCACCAAATGATGCGTGATGCCATATGATGATGGATGGCATCCGCATGTCTGGTTTTGTGTAGTGTGTAGAT
This sequence comes from Oreohelix idahoensis, assembly GCA_024509875.1. Classification (NCBI taxonomy): domain Eukaryota; kingdom Metazoa; phylum Mollusca; class Gastropoda; order Stylommatophora; family Oreohelicidae; genus Oreohelix; species Oreohelix idahoensis. Next base: position 88,122 of record JAMPIV010019256.1, on the reverse strand, counting down.
GTGTTCAGTCAAAACAATGTTCATGCAACAATAACAGGGCAATCCACATAGGACGTCAGTAAACTCACGACGTATAAAGTCAATGAGTCTTGAAACAGCCGTTGACGTTTTTCTTCATTATTTATTGTGGACGCCACAGTGACAAAATGGTTACGCAAATGTGTAGGCACATCAAACAGTCATTATCACAGCAACATTCAATACAGCAATAAACGGTAGACAGCATTACAATGATGAGTCAGATGCATGTTATATTTCATAGTGCTGTAAATGTAGTCAGGTGGAAAACTCCATCCTTTTCTATAACAGCCAGGAGATAACCAGATGTATGAGATCAGTTCACTCTCCTTAGTTTGACTTCAGCAAGACAGACACGTCTGCCGAAGTATAAATAATGTCCTCAAAAATATCCTCTAGATAATAAAGGTTTTCCAAACCTAGTTCATTTAACAAAGTAGCAAGTAATGGTCCTTGGTACCTGCATCAACCGATGCAGTACAATGCAGCGACATGTGAGCTAGGAAAACATCTCGTGACGACGACTTTCGCAGACAGGCTATGAATCGAAATCGCTCACGACCCAAAATCAATAGAGTTAATGAAAGAGTCAATTTACCTTGCTTTCATGAAATACACAGAAATATCACGCCTCCCGACATGTGGGAAACACTAGAGGTATTATCTCGAATAAACGAAATATCCATTAAGAGGACTACACATCCCTGACAGAACAAAAATAGCGGAGATCCCCTCTTCAACGAGGCATCTCTTTCGCCATTCCAAATCGCTCACTCCCACTAGTGGTGGGCGGAAACCGATCGACAAAGAAGCAAGACAAGTCATGCGCAGTCCAGCGCAAAACGACCACAGCTCAAACTTAACTGCATTCGATACCAACGCGAGAAGACAAATGCTTACCGAGAAAAGTGACTATAAATTCCAAGCAGTTGTTGCCCTTGCGTTATAAAACAGATATTGAAATAAAACGATGTTGCGAGAATTTATCACGCAACAGACTTCACATTTGAGTTGAAGATTCTTATGTTCGTGTTGGATCCGATTTCTCTTGATCTCCATATATTTCCAAATGCAATGAAAGCTCCTCTTGCCTTTTGTATTCTTAGTTTGATATCACTGTCTGTACCTCCAATTTTGTCTATATTACTGCCAAGATATGTGTATGATTCTACATCTTGTATTGGTGTATCTTCAAGTTCAACCCCTCATCATTACCTGCATTTATTCTCATTATTTTTGTCTTTTCCCTGTGTATTTTCAGACCCAATTGCTGTGACCTCTCATCGAGTGTTTTCAATTTGTCGTGCATCTGATTACGGTTATGGGACAGAAGAGCCAAGTCATCAGCAAAATCCAGATCATCCAACTGCTTAGTCAGAGTCCGCTGGATTCCATTTCTGTTGTGTGTTGTCGATGATCTCAAAACCCAGTCTATTGCTAGTAAGAAAAGAAATGGAAATAAGAGGCATCCCTGTCGCACTCCTGTTCTTATCCCAAACGGTTCTGTAAGCTGTCCTTCATGAAGAAATTCTACCATTATATGAGAACACAATTCCAAAGTATTTGAATTGTATGACTTATTTGATCAAGGTCTTTGAATTCTGCAACTTGTTTGATCATGATATTTCTAACAGGCATTCAGTGGGCTGGAATCTCTGTTGACTTTCATTGCTTCTGTTTTTTTGACGTACTAGTTGTTGTGGTATCTTGCTTACATGATTATATGGAACACTCAGAGAGGAATAAACGCTGCAAATGAAAGGGGATCGATTAAATCGGTGTTTTACTTAATATTTTTTTTTGCATCGAAAGATAAAACAAGAAAAGAAAAGAACACAATGAAAATAAAACGTTGGTTAAATTAAAACAAAGATTTGAACGTGTTCCAGCGTGACAGTCCAGTGACCATATAGATTTGTTTATTCTCCAGACTAAGTTTCGTTTAATAAATTGTTCAGTGGTTTGTGTTGCAGTGGAACGAAAGGCTATATGCCTCACATGTAGATTCCCACTACTTTATAGAGGATAGTGAAAACCTCAGTTACCAGGTTCTCTGACTAACCCCGCTGTTCGTTTGCAGCTTGTTATTTGTCATTACCACCACCATAATATGTACAATTGGACAGCAAAACTTCTTGACATCACACCAAGTACGTTAGATGATATATCAGCTACAGACGCAGACGTTTTCTTATGTTTATTGAGGAAGATCCCAGAACACAGCGTTGGTTCGAAAGTAAATATCAAATAGCATCTCAAAATTTATAGAGCGTTCATAGTCGTCTTCCTAGAGGCTGGAATACATTCTAAGTCGTCAATCGTTTATATCAAGTCCTAAGTTGCCTGTTTGGTCACGTCATCAAGTATTTATAAAAGGTGGTTGAATATCTCTGAGCTAGCTTCTTGTAAAAAATCTGTAGTTAACTTTATTGTTGTTTGCTGCAATTCTCATCTGGTTAAAGGGGCTTCTATAAGTCGAAAGTTGTAATGGCCCCGTTTCTAAAAATGGTTAGAAGCACTCTTGCTATAATGTTCTCATGAGTAGTGAGTAGCCTAGCATCACACTGAGATTGGTTGTAGCTTAATAAAGTCAATGGTCGAAACGAAAGAATATCATCTTTATAAAGTCTCATGACGAAACGAAAGTTTACTTTCTCCTATCTCACGTGTGTCGTGAAATATTCTAATCCACATATATAAATTATCAGGTAAATATAAAGCCTAACAAATAAATTCTAATAAAGAAAAGAGCAATGGTAAAATAACAGTGCTGTCACCAAGAATGTACTCGAAAATCCCTTTTGTTTTATGCTTCGTCTGCAAATTGTAACGTTTCCACGTTAAATATAAGCCACTGCATAAATACAAGCGTTTCCACAACACATTAAAACGGGTATTGCATTTCTGAGAAAAACATTGAGAGGCACAATGCGTAATGACCTAAATTAATCCTAACATTAATTATACTGCGTTACCAAAACGAACGAACAGATGGACTCAAATAGAAAGAGAGAGGGAGGGCTGAAAATCAGGAACGCATGCAACACGCGTCGCGCGATACACAATTACTACTATCACGCGTGTAAGGCCACATGCACTAATTTTTTTTTCGGACGGACAGTGATAAAAACACTAACCTTCCCAGAGTTAGGTTTTAAAAAACCTGGAAAACGCTTATTAGAAAAGATAACATTAGATGGGTTTACGTTTGAAAACATTACAGTACCCAGACAGCACATCTTCGAAACAGGAGGTAGAAGAAATTGCATATTTTGAACGCAGCCACTTGGCTCTTTTAAATTTGTATATTTGGGTTCCTTAGGGCTTGGTGACAAAGAATATGTTAAGTGTTATGCAAATAGTCTAGGAATTAACAAGTTATAGCCAAAATAAAATGATGGTGCTGTCAGACAACACCCAAAATCAGAATCGCTCAGTGGTAGATTTTTTTAAACCACCATTGTACGGGAAATGGGCCACAAGTTACATTTGAACTGATTGGCTGGAATGATATGTAAGGCTAAACACGATTAGTCGGACTATAAATGCTATCCTTGGTTGTTAGGGGAGACGTAGGAAGGTAAAATTTTTTCAAACACTTGTCGAAACGTGGCTCCATTGGCCAGACTCGCTGATATAATCACTTAGGAGCGTTAGTTCGAGACCACTAGTTCAAATAAGCTTGATAAAGCAACAGTGCGTTGAAGCCAGCTCATATTTTTGCTAAATAAAAGCCTGGAACATAAGCAGATGGGAATTTGTGCCAGTATTTGTGCCAGAATTCATTGCTAGTCAACGTATCTGTGTTTATTTCCATGAATTGTGGGACCGTGGTCTTGATGGTATTGAGCAGCACCTGGTCAGAGCTTTGCTGAATCCAGAGTCGGACAGCATACTCCTTGGTCCATTTAGCTATCAGTGAGGGGTCTCCAGAGCCCAGGGGAGAAATCGAGCAGAGGAGTCTTTTCCTGCCGCCATCACGCAAGATAAGCTGATGTGGCCAGCTGAGCTCAACATTATGTACCCCCATCTTAAAATGACCTTGTAAAAATAACATTAAGAGGGGAATTTAATTGTTTTAATATCAGGAACTGAGAACATCTCCAATACTAGTTCCAATAAAGACAAACTATTGAAGTCATGATGACAAATACCAACAGAGCTTGAACAAAACAAAACCAGTATTACCTCATATTACTACTACACAACTGACACTCATAGGATACTTTTAATAACATATGTCACTACAAGATTCATATTAATAAATTCTGTACATATAACTTGTAATTAAAATTGATTGTGATTCCTGGTTCCCTTTGTATTTGAATCAGGACACATATACCTTCATGACAGCAATGAATACATATTGTTATTTGAAAAGTTATCAGTGACTCCTTTAAGATATCCTTGTAGAGTGTTTTATGTATGTGAGTGTCACAGTGTTGTCAAGTGTAGTGGAATAAATTAAATTGTTTATCTGTCTGTTGTTGTTTTGACTTACACTTCATCATACACATACCCTAGACATATAACGTAGTCATCACACTATTCCAGAATAATTCTGACTGAGGTATACATATGTGGCAGCAAGTAAGGTTATATATAATACACTACTCTTATTAGATATATATATACCTTCACAGCTGATCTCAGTCAGTACACTAAGTCCCCTATAAATATTTATAACATCCCACTTCACCACATATATTGGGGTCTCGCTCTTGGGATTTTGAATCTTTACCTATTAAAAATATTGGGGGTAATTCACTTCAGGGAATATAAGAATTAAAAGGTATCCTTGGGTGGAATTAAATAAGGTTGAGCTCTCGGTGCCTGTGTTGTCCATTAGATATATATTTAGAGATTGAATTGTTGGTTAGACATTGTATAAATTTACCTGATAGACAATGGCGGACCTGGCCAAATTTCGATCTGCTGCTGTTCAGACTGCAAAAGAGTTAGGATTAGATGGGCAAGTTATGGTTGCCTATGTCACTACGGAATGTGACAAATTTATTGAACGCGAAGAAAGAAGGTTTGAAGCCGAAAGAAAGTTAGAGGCTGAAAGGGAAATTAAGAAGTTACAATTTGAGGCTGAGGCTGAGACTAAGAGGTTGCAGATTGAGGCTGAGGCTAAGAAATTGGAGGCAGAAAGAGAAGACAAAAGATTGGCTGCAGAAAGGGAAGAGAAGAAATTAGCTGCAGAAAGGGAAGAGAAGAAATTAGCTGCAGAAAGGGAAGAGAAGAAATTAGCTGCAGAAAGGGAAGAGAAGAAATTAGCTGCAGAAAGGGAAGCAGAAGAAAGAAGATTGACTGCAGAAAGGGAAGAGAAGAAATTAGCTGCAGAAAGGGAAGCAGAAGATAAAAGATTACAAAGGGAACATGAGTTACGACTAAGGGAGTTTGAGTTTCAAGGCCATGCTCCTGAAAATGGTGCCAGTCCCTTTGCCTCTGATGCCACTGCTAGCCAAGGAGCCTCAACCTCAGCTATGAATTTTCATTTAGATCATTTTGTTGAGAAAGACGATGATATAGAGAGCTATCTAAATAGGTATGAACTATTAGCTACCACGTATGGGTTAGAGAGAGAAAGGTGGAGCTTAAAGTTATCTCAAGGACTTCGTGGGGCAGCTTATGAAGTTTTTGCAAAAATGAGCAGAGGTGATCAGGAAAATTATGACATGCTAAAGCAGGCTCTTTTGTTAAGATATGAAAAGAATGCAGAATTTTATAGGAAAAAATTTAGGAATGCTAAACTACTGTCAGGTGAAACCTATCACCAGTTCTCTGCACGAATAGAGACATACTTGGAGAAATGGACTTCTCTGGGGAAAACCCAAGATCTTAAGGAAATGGTCCTTATAGAGCAACTAAGAGAGTCCATGGCTCCAGACCTGAGAAAGTTTCTCATGGAACAAGGTGCAGAGAGGCTGGGTGAGTTGCTAAATGTTGCTGAAAGGTATCAAGCAGCTCAAGCAGAGGTAACAGGTAATAAAAAAGAAACAAGTGGATAACTTTAGGGCACCACAGAACTTTAATAAATTTGATCCTAGGGATCAAAACAAAGGTAAGCACCAGTTTGATAGGCCACGGTATGAAAATAAAAAAATAAATTCCCACAATTCGATGAAAGGAAATATGATGAAAGAAAATCTTTCAACCAAGGAAAAAGGTGGTGTAAAAATTGTAAGATGAACAATCATGACACTGACCATTGTAGAAGGAAACCTCCTCATTGTGCTGCTATGACATCGGGGAAAAAGGAAAAGAAGGTCAAACCTGAAGAACTACAGGAACCATACCACCCCCCAGTGTGTGAAGATGTCATCTGTAATGGTGTCACTATAAGGTGTTTATATGATACCGGTTTAGATTACGATTCCGTTGTGAGTTCTCACCTGGTGCAGGCCGATCAATACACCACAGAAACAGTGGAGATTCAAACTGCAACCAAGGATGTAGCTACCATGACACTTCCCGTCGCCCGAATAAAAGTGAAAACGCGATATGTGGAAGGAATCATAAAAGCAGCAGTGATAAATGAGCCAATCTACCCTCTAATATTGGGGTGTAGATATGTCTTCTTGGGGAATCCCAAGAGACCTGTGATATTGGCAACAGTGCAGACCAGATCACAGTCAAAAAAGGAGGAGGATAATCCCATAAATACTCACCCAGATGAGATGAGGAAGGCACAGGCTGAGGACAAAACACTCAAGCCATGTTTCAAGAAGTTGCCCAAATCTCATACACCTCCAGGCAAGGGAGAGTTTTATATGAAGAACAAACTGATATATAGGAAGGCTGGATCTGAATCCAATGGTCACGGACAGCTGGTCCTTCCCACTTCATATAGGACTAAAGTGTTGGAACTAGGGCATGCGATTCCCTTCAGTGGTCATATGGGAATCAGCGCAACAGGACAGCGAATAGCTTGTCACTATTTCTGGCCAGGAATAACTGAAGATATCAAACGATATGTAAAATCCTGTACAGAGTGCCAACGAGTAGCACCTAAACATTGGACTGCACCAGCAACTCTGGGGGAAATGCCCATAGTGGGAACACCCTTTGAGAGAGTTGCCGTGGATCTTGTGGGACCTCTCACCCGAACCAAGAGAAGGAACAGCTACATTCTGACTCTGGTGGACACTTGTTCTATGTGGGGAGAGGCTGTAGCCCTGTCATCGATTGATTCTAAACATGTGGCAGAGGCATTGCTCACAATTTTCACAAGGTTAGGCTTTCCCAATCAAATCTTGACTGATAATGGCTCTCAGTTCAAGGGGAAACTAACTGAAGAAGTTTTCAGGATCTTCCAGGCCAAACACTTCCATTGTAGTGTGTATCATCCCCAAGGGAACGGCCAAGTGGAAAGATTTAACGGCACATTGATGTCGATCCTGAGAAAGTTGGCACACGAAAAACCAGATACATGGGACCAGTACCTGCACGCCGCCCTCTTTGCTTATCGGGAGGTACCCCATAGTTCAACCGGTATGGCCCCGGCAACATTATTGTTTGGAAGGCCAATAAAAGGTCCACTCGAAGCTTTGTTAAGAACGTGGACTGATGAAAAGGCAGAGGAAAACATTACATCTTCATACCAATATGTGAATGAGCTGACCACTCGTTTAAAAACTGGCTGGAAACTTGCCAATGAAAATTTGAAACAAGCCAGGAAGAAACATGCTGCCTATTATAACAGGAAGGCGAAAGACAGAAATTTGGCTGTGGGAGAGAAAGTACTGCTTCTTTTGCCCGGGAGTCAGAATAAGTTACAAATTGGATGGCAGGGTCCATATACAGTTCTAGAGAAGGTGTCTAGAACAAATTATAAGATAGATAAGAAGGGGAAAGAAAAAATCTATCATGTGAATCTCCTGAAGAAATATTTGGAAAGAGAACATCAGGAAGAGACACACTTGTTGACCTTGTCCATCGCCATGGAGATGAAAAAGGAACCACTTTCATCATTTGAATATCCATTACACCCCTGTGAGACAGCAGCACAGGTGAAAATCAGTACACATTTAACGAAAACTCAGAAAGAGAGAGTGCAACAGGTTCTAAATAATCATGCAGAGGTGTTAACAGACCGACCAGGGCATACAAACCTATTGGAATATGATATGAAACTGATAGACCCCACACCTGTATGTATGAAACCATATTCGATTCCGTTTGCTAAGGAGAAAGCTTTGAAGGAAGAGATAGACTATCTGTTGAAGGAAGGAATTATTTCGCACAGTGAATCTTCGTATAGTTCCGGTGTTGTACTCTTAAGGAAGCCCTCTGGAGAACATAGACTCTGTATAGATTACAGGAGACTGAATGCTATTACAGAAGGACAGGTGGATCTATTGCCGGATACAAATCAGCTGTTTGCCAGACTAAATAAAGCTAAATATTTCTCAAAAGTGGATCTGAGTAAAGGATACTATCAGATTCCAGTCAAGCCTGAGGTTAGACCATACCTAGCTTTTAGTACCTCAGAAGGACACTATGAGTTTAATAGATTGCCATTTGGATTGAAGAATGCGCCTAGTGTCTTCTCTAGAATGATGAGAAAATTGTTGGATGTAAACATTTCGGAGGAACGTAATGAATCCCTGAGTTGCCTCTTTGATTGAGGATATTCCGAATGTTTCATACAGGATAATAAGAAGATTATGGGATCCACTACGAAAACTCTGCTATCACCAGGTATATGTTATCTCCTCATAACGTACATTTTGAGGGAAATATAATGTTCTCTGGACATGTCAGTGCGCAGACACAGAGAAGAGAAATGGTGAATACGGGTTGCGAAGCAGCATTAAGACAAGCACTCACACTGTTCAGTAACATAACCGAAATATATTATTGGTTGTAGAAGTCTGAGGCAGATTTCATGAGTAGTGCCTACTCTGAATGGACCCAACTACAAAAAACCATGATAGCACCACAGCAGAGTAAAGTCAAGTTGACTTACATTTATCTATGTGTATATAGAATAAAGGACTGACATGGGATGTCTGTTTTAAGAGGGGAGGTGTCGTGAAATATTCTAATCCACATATATAAAGTGTCAGGTAAATGTAAAGCCTAACAAATAAATTCTAATAAAGAAAAGAGCAATGGTAAAATAACAGTGCTGTCACAATGACAGTACTCGAAATCCCCTTTGTTTTATGCTTCGTCTGCAAATTGGAACGTTTCCACGTTAAATATAAGCCACTGCATAAATACAAGCGTTTCCACAACACATTAAAACGGGTATTGCATTTCTAAGAAAAACATTGAGAGGCACACTGCGTAATGACCTAAATTAATCCTAACATTAATTATACTACGTTACCAAAACGAACGAACAGATGGACTCAAATAGAAAGAGAGAGGGGCGAATGAAAGCAAGGACACACCCAACACGCGTCGCGCGATACACAATTACTACTATCACGCATGTAAGGCCACATGCACTAACTTTTTTTCGGACGGACAGTGATAAAAACACTAACCTTCCCAGAGTTAGGTTTTAAAAAACCTGGAAAACGCTTATTAGAAAAGATAACATTAGATGGGTTTACGTTTGAAAACATTACAGTACCCAGACAGCACATCTTCGAAACAGGAGGTAGAAGAAATTGCATATTTTGAACGCAGCCACTTGGCTCTTTTAAATTTGTATATTTGGGTTCCTTAGGGCTTGGTGACAAAGAATATGTTAAGTGTTATGCAAATAGTCTAGGAATTAACAAGTTATAGCCAAATTAAAATGATGGTGCTGTCAGACAACACCCAAAATCAGAATCGCTCAGTGGTAGATTTTTTAAACCACCATTGTACGGGAAATGGGCCACAAGTTACATTTGAACTGATTGGCTGGAATGATATGTAAGGCTAAACACGATTAGTCGGACTATAAATGCTATCCTTGGTTGTTAGGGGAGACGTAGGAAGGTAAAATTTTTTCAAACACTTGTCGAAACGTGGCTCCATTGGCCAGACTCGCTGATATAATCACTTAGGAGCGTTAGTTCGAGACCACTAGTTCAAATAAGCTTGATAAAGCAACAGTGCGTTGAAGCCAGCTCATATTTTTGCTAAATAAAAGCCTGGAACATAAGCAGATGGGAATTTGTGCCAGTATTTGTGCCAGAATTCATTGCTAGTCAACGTATCTGTGTTTATTTCCATGAATTGTGGGACCGTGGTCTTGATGGTATTGAGCAGCACCTGGTCAGAGCTTTGCTGAATCCAGAGTCGGACAGCATACTCCTTGGTCCATTTAGCTATCAGTGAGGGGTCTCCAGAGCCCAGGGGAGAAATCGAGCAGAGGAGTCTTTTCCTGCCGCCATCACGCAAGATAAGCTGATGTGGCCAGCTGAGCTCAACATTATGTACCCCCATCTTAAAATGACCTTGTAAAAATAACATTAAGAGGGGAATTTAATTGTTTTAATATCAGGAACTGAGAACATCTCCAATACTAGTTCCAATAAAGACAAACTATTGAAGTCATGATGACAAATACCAACAGAGCTTGAACAAAACAAAACCAGTATTACCTCATATTACTACTACACAACTGACACTCATAGGATACTTTTAATAACATATGTCACTACAAGATTCATATTAATAAATTCTGTACATATAACTTGTAATTAAAATTGATTGTGATTCCTGGTTCCCTTTGTATTTGAATCAGGACACATATACCTTCATGACAGCAATGAATACATATTGTTATTTGAAAAGTTATCAGTGACTCCTTTAAGATATCCTTGTAGAATGTTTTATGTATGTGAGTGTCACAGTGTTGTCAAGTGTAGTGGAATAAATTAAATTGTTTATCTGTCTGTTGTTGTTTTGACTTACACTTCATCATACACATACCCTAGACATATAACGTAGTCATCACACTATTCCAGAATAATTCTGACTGAGGTATACATATGTGGCAGCAAGTAAGGTTATATATAATACACTACTCTTATTAGATATATATATACCTTCACAGCTGATCTCAGTCAGTACACTAAGTCCCCTATAAATATTTATAACATCCCACTTCACCACAACGTGGTCACTACTAGTTAGAACTTAGTAGTTAGTTACCTCAATATGCTGACGAATCTCACCAAGGCTGCTGTAGGTAGTGCTGGAAGTTTCTGCTCCAGAGTACGTAAGTTTCCTAAATTGTTACTAGAAAATTCTGGGCAACGCCGGGTACTAACAGCTGGTTCTAACTACAAGTCAGCACTGCTGTCTGCTTCTACATGGTGGATTCCGAGCTCTCCCTCTGACTGTACTAATTATAGTATTTATACTGTCAATTTGTCCTTGGCTCCTGTTTTTCTCTATTGTTCTACGAGAAAATGTCAGGATTTCATAATCTTTGCAAACCTGCCAACAGTTTTAAATGGTGATTTCAGGTTTTGTTTTGTTAATTCTAATGATTCTTTCTCACTTCCCAATTATGTAACACCGATGCACTCCTATAAATATTCTCATAAACAAAAATTACAAAACCCTTACACGGCAGATTCTTTTTCCTAAATGTAAATAACATCAATCAAAATTACATTCCTTCCTATTATTAAATTTATATTTGTCCTAAAACGACCTTGAGGTGTGAAAACCTTTTTATAACATTTCACATAAATCATCACCTACTGTTTCACAATTTCAAATACGTGTGAACTCTTTTTCAAGGCTAACGTAACTTTGTCAATTCAGCAGTATGAATTATTTCTTTGACACATGATGTGTCACTTCAGCGCGTTTTCAAGTCCTACTTAAACGACTCATCTACACCAGTGCAAATGTTCCCATGGATAGATGTCCGTTATTTATAGTTATATCTACATTCTCCTTTCCCATAAATTCAACAAAATGTCAATCAAAATGTACAGTGTTTTGTCTTTGTTTGTGGCTGTAATTTCAGAATGTGAGAACTATCGTATCAACCTTCAAACAGCCGCCGTTCAAGGCTGTCAATAGCCTATTGTGCAACACTCAGAGACCTTCTCATGCACTAAAACGCAACACCAAATTATACATTTGTGTTGTATACTCCGTGTCAATTTTGGTCATTCTGACCTTTAGTTTCAGTTTTGCCACAATTAAATTGTGAGAAATAATAACTGAATGTTCTGGCTATACGTTGAGTTAGTATTACAATGTATTACGTTATCCTTTATATTGTCTAACAATAATGCTCCAGGCGGAGCATACGCCCTGTTGTATTATTCACTATTTCCTTATTATTTGTTAATGTTTTACTTTGTCGCTCAGATGTTTGTTTATGCATCTGAGCATTGCACTGTCACAAACGGAAGCAGTATAAATACTGAAACGCGAAAAGAACCAGTTAGTACTGAGATTCATGATCGCCAGCCTTAGAATCTGGATTGAAAAGAATACCCTCTAGAGACTCTAGACCCTAAACCTTAAGTATTATATTCTTCTTGACAATAAACCTAGCAGGGTATTGGCATTATATTCCGCTTGACCCTAAGCATTGAGTATTCTATTCTATTTGACCCTTAACCTGCAGCACTTTATTCTGTTTGACTCTAAGCCTTGAGTATTATATTCAGTTTGACCCATAACCTTCAGTATTATATTCCGTTTGGCCCATAACCTTAAGTATTATATTCCGTTTGGCCCAAAGCCATTCCACTTGACACTAAGTCTTGAGTATTACATTCCATTTGACACTAAGCCTTCAGTATTACATTCCATTTCACACTAAGCCTTGAGTATTACATTTCATTTGACACTAAACCTTGAGTATTACATTCCGTTTGACACTAGGCCTTGAATATTATATTCCATTTGATACTAAGCCTCCCCTGCTTTGCAGTAGTGGTCCAACAGTGGCCAAAATAGGCTTCAATAAAGTATCCTATATGGGCTTCAAAGGTGGCTACCTTCTCACAAGAGTACTCTTGGCAGAGATGTAGATAGAAGGGTAATGACACTTCTGTCACAAAGGGAGTCTTCACAAGATATTCAGATAAGCGAAAACAATGCTGCTTTGGCTTAGCACGTTAATTCTAGAATCTTCCGACCACTTTTATGAAGAAATAAGCAATGATTTACGTTAGCTGGTTTAAGCCCCCACTTCTGATTAACTCAGGGGAATTCTTATTATTCTGGTATAGCTCAGTTTAGAGTGTGTGTAGTAAATTGACTGAGACAAACATGCAGTAACTTTAAAATGATTAAATCGAAGTTAAATTTGTAAAATTAAATTAAATTAACAAAATTTAATAATCACTTAAGTTTTGACAGTTTGAAAGTAATTTGAATTGTTATGGATCAAGAAATAGTTATCATCACGGTCGTTTTAGGAGGTAAAAAGTTACAAAAAGTTCAAGGGGCAGCATGTATTGAACTTAGCTGCCAATGACGGTTCTGCTCCTTCTGATGGGTTGGGTCTTTTACACTACTCACACTCGTCGCTGGTCAAGGTTGTCGGGTTTAGCTCGTTTCCCAGAAATGTCAGGGAGAGTCTACAAAGATGGTCCCTCGTCTTAAAGCTTAGGCCACTGTTCCCTTCTTGTTCCAGAGATAGTACTTTCTGCTGGACCACCAATAACTATGGTAAAGAATAGAAACGAAACGCTCTTCTGAGTATTGCGTTTTCGGACCCATGGTTATGGGTCCCTATCTTCCCATTCCACCATACCATTTAACTCAGAATTTACCCTCGATAAGAATTAAATTTAATCCCACGGGATAAAACTTTCTTTACATTTAAATTAAATAGCTTTAGCTTTACATTACATTTAAATGCAAAGGTTAATAGTACATATAGAAAATGTTTACATTTACATTTCCACTGTTTGAAAAGTGTTCTCAATATAAATTGAATATGTTTTCATTTATATTTACACTGATTGAAAAGTTTGAAGCGTCCTTTAATTTTAAAATGAATATTTTCACATAGACATTTACACTGGTTTGAAACTTTAAGTACTATACTTAGAATGTACATAATTTCTTTCATCTTTTCCTTCCTGCTACGTATGGAACCTGGGACTCTTTATGCGTTTAGTTCTCTTTAAGAAACTAGCAATAAAGCAGTCATCAGACCGTGCAGTGGTGGTTCATGTATCATCATTCTTACACGCTGATGTTGCCAGCCTCAGATGACTGGGACATCCACTAGCGATTTTCACATATTAAAATTCACAGGGTAATATACATGTTATGATTAAAATTCATAACGATTATGTCGGTATAATAGGCAGCTCAACAGGGCTCCTTTTTTGTTTATTTTATACGGAGTCACTTATTAATAAAGGAAGTGACGTCATGCCGATATGGTTTACTGGCAGACGTGAACAAATTTGAAGCAGATTCAGGAGATGCGGCTTGTGTTTGGAAGTAAGCGGACGTGTGTGTTTTGAGCTCCTGCAGTATTCTGTGTTTTTCCTGAATTATTCCATCACCAGGATATCAATATACTTGGTTGAGGTTTCCCTGGCTTATTCTAGTAAGGAAATGTGTGCATATTCATAAAAATGTCCAAAGGACTATATTAAATAAAGTTTGAATGATTGCCAATGACCAGCGTTTTGTAGGGAACGGACTGGACATACGTACCACTGCATTTGCCTTTGGGGGCTATATATCTCTTACCATGGAGCTGTTTGTCAAACCGGAATATTTAACTATCCGACACATAACAATACATATATATGTTAGTTCACATGTTACTAATAAAATATAGAATGTAAAATCACAACTTATGCCAATCCTGGCTCACATACGTTTTTGCTCAGATGAATAAAAGAGACTTGAAATGGCCTCTTACACGCGTCTTTGGGGTCGTTAATTTAGCACTAAAACTCCCTCTTTGACTTGGTGTGTTTCCTTCAGTTTCCTCAGACAGCGGCTTTCCTTATTAAAATGATAGAGATTTCCTGGTCTGTTTTTGTAAGTCCTGATAAATACTAAAATAAAAGTTGTCCGGTCTGATAAAATGGAATTCTGAATTCTAGGCTTCACTCTGGCAAGGTCTGGTGTCTTGGCAAGCGATCTTCACAGTAGTTTTGACTGACTGAAGCGTCAGGTTATATTCACTGCCTTATCAAGCATCAGTTATTATGAAGCTCAGATGATCAGCCAATCTGCTTTGAATATTTTGCATGACTCATCTAGTGCAATATTTCAAACATTACTTTTCTGAAAATGGTCTGTAAACATCCGATTGCCCTGTGTACCGAATCACGAACACGTCGTTAACCTAATACGAAAACGTGTGTCAGATGTAACAAATTATTACTTTCGCTAAAGTAATGTCTTATCTGTTGCTTGAGCACACACAAAATCCGTCTCTTTACAACCGTGGCGGAGACGCACCCGTGCCTTATCAGTGATTAAGCAGATTGCGCTGGGCTATGTACGTGTTAATCTGTGTACTGATATCGGCCGCGCCTGTGATTAACCAATTTGGTTGTTGATAATGTTCTCTTAGCCGCTCCTGCAAATGTTTACTATTATCATCCACCAGGAGTTTCAGATAAACAGACAAGACACAATATACTGAAAGCAGCGAAAGAATGTAGATACAAAATATCTGCTCCAGTGGACAGAGAAGGAACAGGGTGCGACTCGGAAAAATCGCAATAAAATCAATACAAAATGTACCGATTACTGCCGTAGTGAAACAGAGCAGTGGAGGACCCTGTCTGCTGATGCTTCCACTATGGCACCCCTACGACCCATGACGGGTTATGGGTTGAGATGATGATGATGAAACAGAGATTAGGAAGAAGAAGGGGTCACACCAATCCATTCTGTGACAGAGTACTACATTCCGTTTGACACTAAGCCTTGATGATTACATTCCATTTGACACTAAACCTTGAGTATTACATTCCGTTTGACACTTAGCCTTGAGTATAACATTCCATTTGACACTAAACCTTGAGTATTACATTCCATTTGACACTAAGCTTTGAGTATTACATTCCGTTTGACACTAGGCCTTGAGTATTACATTCCGTTTGATACTAGGCCTTGAGACTTACATTCCGTTTGACACTAGGCCTTGAGTATTACATTCCGTTTGACACTAGGCCTTGAGTATTACATTCCATTTGACACTAAGCCTTGAGTATCATATTATATTCTGTGTGACCAAAAGTCGTGAGCATTACCTGCCTAATCCTTACCTTGAATATAGAAAAACAAACAAGACACAGCACTTGACCATTTACCTATCTGCCCACAGCCTTTATATACGAGACATATAAGAGTATAGAAGAACAACAAACAGGTTGGTGACAGCATGAAAAGCTTTAGACAATCTGTTATTTTAATCTTATTTACAAGTGTAGTGGTGATCGTCAAAAAAAAAAAAAACCCACCGGACTATGTCCAGTGCTGATCTAATCAACACTACGATCTCTAATAAAATTATTCGGACTCACACAGAAGCGCGCAGTCTAATTTGATTTGTTCGTGTACCTAGAACCGGACCGAGGGAGTGTTCTATGTAGCGCGAGATCTCACGATGGCGCCTGCTTTTCAAATAAGCAAATAATTATTTATCGATACATTTTCTTTTTCAATTTTATTCTCTTTTTAAAAATGTTAATGCTTTTATCATTTTATTACATTTCGGTCCTTCCCCAAGCCGGCACCCTGTTCGGAGGCAACCCTCACACCGCCCAAATGCCGGTCCCGCGTGTAACATTAAGACAGAACTGGTATCATGTTTAGTAAACGGAGGGAATTTAGTACGGAAATGAAACGAATGTTTTGTACCAGGCACTTACACGTAACCTGCGGGGAAAAGGTTTTGCCGTTTTGTTTAGTCTAGCCATAGCTGTATTAACTTTCTCATTTTTCTTTCATTCTTTGTCTCAGACATTTTGTATTGTATGTGCACCATGTGTAAGTGGTACCTTCACACTGTCCAACTTCTCATTGACCAAATTACTCAGTAGTGCAAATTCATTCCATGGCGGATACATTATATTTGTTCTAATAGTTGTAACAAACGGGTTATAAAGTTGAAACACTATGTTCAATTATTGCTGAAACCAGATCTCTATGTAAGACACACATATCATCGTTTGCATCCAGTTCCCGATGTTCACAATGCGCATTCATATTTTGGTCTTGTAACGGGAACTCTAAAAGTACATTACCGGGAGCAGGATACCTCAGTAAGAAGACAACAGCGATAATTTATAATCCTGCACCTGCGCTTTTCGGTTGAATATCAGCCCTGAAGAGCCACCATGCTAAAGGATTGAAAAATATGATAAACTCACTTGAAAGCCTGGCCAAAAGTTCACAGTCCAGTGGATACCAGCCCATTGCAACATTCCAGGCAACGAAGAGACAGACAAACTTGCTAAGGAAGGAGGAGTGTTACAACAAAATGATAAAGGGGTAACTTATGAAATGCAAAAACAACTATAAAAGCCACACGGGAAAGAGAACACGCTGGCCAACTAAAAAATAATGCCTATCATCAGCTATCTAGGCGAGACCAGGTCATCATTTTCCGGCTATGCACTGGTCATAACAGATTGAGGTACCATCTTGATGCGTGCCGTCCATCAGTTGTAGTAATATGTAATAATCGGAACAAGGTCCGTGGCCAAATACACACATATTGGTATGTCGACAGACACGTATCAACTTGAATGCCAATATAAGCGTAACTCCTTTTCACAAGTCACGATACACAATTTATTCAATACTGTTACAAAGCTCCATCAAGTATAATAATATGTTCACGCCCAATGGCAAAGGCAGTAATATGCAGTCTTCATTATGTCGTAAGGCAGTCCGTTCCGCTATGGAGACGCTGCCCTTGCATTCTCAACAGTTTAATATATTTGATACATTCGACACAATAATGAAAATTACTTCCTGACATTCAAAGAAGCTAGGAACACCTCAATTGAGTATATTGGTGCCCTAGTGATGGTAAAACTCAGGTAAAACACAGTAGACTGCAGGAGGAAACACACATGCGACCTCGCGCATTAAAACACAATCGGCATCTCTTCTTGCAGACGATAAAACCCCCCTTTCTGCTCAAATTCGCGTCTGTTACCGTACTATCCCGGCATGAAGTCATTTCCGTTTATTGTGAGTAAATCCGTAATAAAATATAAGAAATAATCGTTAAGAATTTTACTCTTAACACATCTGTACAACAAGTACAGGATTGTTACAACTGATCTCTGCACCTGTCGCATCAAATCCATGACAGCGTCTTGCCCAATACACAGCAGTGAACGGAGTAGCATATGACAACAACCTATTTCTCGGCACAAAAAACTGTTTGGAGATGTCAGGAACCTTGAGCTGTCCAACTGCTTTTATTAGAGTCATTAATGTGGAAGTCTGAGCGCGAACGAGAAAGAAGAAGACCCATGAAAATGCTTAGTTATTGTAATTATTTTTGTTAATCAGAATCGATATCAGTGTATCTTGGGCAAAAACATAGGATCTCAATTTCCCTCAGAAAATGTCGAAGGGTCAGAATGCTAATTGTTCCTGCAGCGCGCTAGTTGTATACACGACTGATGCAGCCTCTCGTACGTTCATCCCTGCTAGCCTTACGTTTGACGCCTAATTCCAACAATCAAAGCCTTGTTGATTCATCGAAATGTTCAGTTTGTTTATCCATACAGTGAGAAGTGGCAAAGACAACAACCAGAGTAAAATATAACAGAAGTATAATGTTCCATACCAAGAAGAGATCACGTGATAATTTTCAGACTGAGAACCGACCATCGATGCTGTCCAACAAACTAAAAATCTGACAGACAGACATGTGTGCAAGTAGAGAAGACAAACAAACTATAGACCATGGCCTCCAAGAATGTCAGCTCCACGAGATGAGCAGATTGACAGCATGGCCTTTACCAATCTTGTTAAAGGAGAAACTGTACGAGTATTACGGTGAGAGAAGCCCGAAACAGACTACCAACTTTATGCGAGAAATAGATGTTGTTAATTTGAAAGGCCTGAAATAGACTACCAACTTTATGCGAGAAATAGAGATATTGTTTTCTGAGTGCAAGCGACGAAGAAAAAGTTCTTCCATAAAACTTTCCCTATCAAGTACTGTTGAAATTGTTGCAGTACAGATATAAGTATTGTTCTATTTAACGTACTGTTGTGCTTGGCGAATTCTGTGTACCTGTAACTGTTATAACTTTCAGCTTACTAACTTCCCTCATTTTCAGGTATGATTTCTATTGAATGCATTCACTTTTGACTGTCCTTAACATTTCCTTTGTTGAAGACTTTTTTTTTTCATTACTATCAGTTCATGCTGTTATAGAAATCTGTATGTAACTTGAAGATGCAGTTCAACTTGGTTTTTAAATGTGAAATTAATCACGGGGACTTTTCTATTCCGACATATCCATACCCTTGTTTCAGTGCTTTATGTAATTCCATGACAGTTAAACGTGGTAATGTGACTAGTTTGTATTTTTTAAAGACCTCTACATGTCAAGATGTCTTGTCTGGAACTTTTAATGACTACAGTTTTTTTTTTTTTAGATGGGGCCAAATTTGTTGTTATTTTCTTTAACTTGCTACTTGTGTCACGTGACAACTGCCATTACTGCAGGAATTATGTGGGTAGTGCAGCTGTCATTAGCAGACGGTATGATTTGGAAATGCTTGCCTTGACAAATATTGAATTCATTACAAGTTTATGCCAGCAAAGTTATCTGTATGTAAACAGTCAGTGGCCACAAGCAGAAGAGGACTTGTACAGCCTTTTCCTACAGAAAACAAACGCAGTGGTTTCTAACAATGATATAAACCAGGCAGTGGCTTCTAACAATGATATAAACCAGGCAGTGGCTTCTAACAATGATATAAACCAGGCAGTGCTTCTAACAATGATATAAACCAGGCAGTGGCTTCTAACAATGATATAAACCATGCAGTGGCTTCTAACAATGATATAAACCAGGCAGTGGCTTCTAACAATGATATAAACCAGGCAGTGGCTTCTAACAATGATATAGACCAGGCAGTGGCTTCTAACAATGATATAAACCAGGCAGTGGCTTCTAACAATGATATAAACCAGGCAGTGGCTTCTAACAATGATATAAACCAGGCAGTGGCTTCTAACAATGATATAAACCAGGCAGTGGCTTCTAACAATGATATAAACCAGGCAGTGGCTTCTAACAATGATATAAACCAGGCAGTGGCTTCTAACAATGATATAAACCAGGCAGTGGCTTCTAACAATGATATAAAACCAGGCAGTGGCTTCTAACAATGATATAAACCAGGCAGTGGCTTCTAACAATGAAATAAACCAGGCAGTGGCTTCTAACAATGATATAAACCAGGCAGTGGCTTCTAACAATGATATAAACCAGGCAGTGGCTTCTAACAATGATATAGACCAGGCAGTGACTTCTAACAATGATATAAACCAGGCAGTGGCTTCTAACAATGATATAAACCAGGCAGTGGCTTCTAACAATGATATAAACCAGGCAGTGGCTTCTAACAATGATATAAACCAGGCAGTGGCTTCTAACAATGATATAAACCATGCAGTGGCTTCTAACAATGATATAAACCAGGCAGGGGCAGCTCGTGGTCGGTGCGAGCGGTCTTGCAGTACCGGGCGCCGACTTGGGGAAACGTTTTTTTTTTAATCATTAAAATTCTCCTTGTATACAAAGTTTCGGTTTTCCTATATGCCTATATTATATCTTTTCCCCCTCAAAAACTATTCACGAAGCTCCCATATGTAATTCAACCTGAATGAAGGAAAAATTACCCACAACCACATTTTTAAAACGTAACAGAATTATGTTTCTTTGTAAAATGCCTGGTATGGACAAGACATCGATCGCGGTCTACCGGTGGACCGCCTGATATATAAACTCTTTTTTTTTGAGTTTGTATTCCAATTCTTCTGTTCAATCTTTCGTTGTTAGAGGCATATTATTATTGATAAAATGAATAAATGCCAGTGCAGTCGACGTATTTGACTAAGAACATTATTAAATCAAAGTACAGCTCTTCTCTGTCTGACGAACATATGAAGTCATGTCTACGATTGGCCATTAGTAATGTCATAACAAAGCTGTATGACTTAGTTCAGGAGATGCGGTGCAAATCACCATCATATCTAATCTGTGTTACTATATCTTTTTTAATGCTAGTACTTCAATACTGTATGCTTTAAACAAAAAAAATTGTTCTTTTGATTGTAATATCATGTCTATTACACATTCACTAAATTGTTTCTTTAATTAATAGTAATTTTTGTTTGCCTTAAATGCTTTCTTGATTGCACATTCATGTGGGTTTATTTTATTATTTACCGTTTACAAAAATGAGCTCAAAGTACAATAATTTTTGTTAGGCCACATTCTCACTGAAAGAAAGTAGAAGTACAGGGTGATTAAAGGGTTCTTTGCTATATTAACTGCCATTTTGTCACATAAAATACAATGTGACATGAACATCACAGTTCAGCGTGAGATTCGGTTTGTTCCATACATGATGTCATGGCTGGTAGCAGTTTTTAGTTGTCTCTTGTTACGTCAGTGTATTGGTCTTAGATTTGATTTTGTTTTAGTTTGTGTCTGGGCTTGGCGAGATGGATGGTTGATAGTTAAATAGTTCCCAGAAATGGAGAAGAGAACTGGTGAACTACAGGTAGGGACGATTCAGGACAAATCAGGTAGATAACTGCACAGCTCTAGATGGTAGATGTAGAAGAGCTGTGAAGTAAATCACCTTCTCGCTAGACCTGTCCTATGCTCCAAGGGTGTCTCTGTTAGTAGTTGATGCGAATGCAGCTCGTTAATTATTCCCTACTGATTTTAATATTCAATATTCTTTTCAATTTCACACAAGAACAAAAATTTGGAATTCTAACTGGAATTCAAATAAAAATAAATAAATTGCAATTTATAAGAAATGAATTAATACGTTTGAATAATTAAATATATGTCTAGTAACAATTGCAGATGGCTATTTACAGATGACGAGCTGGACATTACTAAAGTGTCAGTGTCTTTATTATCGTGTAGAACACAGTATGGCCGTTGGTGACGTCCAGTTTTGTTTCTAGTTGTGTAAGCACTTATGTGCTTGAAAGTTCTTGTACAGTCAGTTCTGTATTGCTTAGACTCCCGGACTTTATTTACATGAACAGATAGTCACTGTGCTTCTGCCAGGCATGCAGTGTTGGTCGTTGGCTCATACACTGCAGTATGACTTTCATTTCGCCATACGTTTGTTGTAACGCCCCACTGATATCTGAACCTGCTACATATAAATAAGGCCATGGTATATGTTATCTACAACTAAGACACCCCTCCGATGATGACTGGCCAATGGTGATCAGAATCCTCATTTTGACAACACTCTCATGAACTTGTGGTTGTGTCAGTCAAAGGAGCCCGTCATGCAAACAATAAAATACATTGAGGGATTATCAACTTAATTTTTAAAATTGTCCATGTGCCGTCATAATTAATTCTCTTTGGTCTTTAGTTATGACAAAGTTGTTTCCTTTATAAAAAGTTGAACAATATACCGAATGCAATGTGCCTTATCGAATGAAAGGTAACAAAGAAAAAGAATAGACTGTAAGCTTTTATTGCTAGAATTGTAAGTCTTGAGAAGGACTCTAGCTGAGTCAATGCTGTTTAGGATTGCGGTTATATTCAGTTGAAGACCAACTTCAGTTGTCATGGTTGTTTTGGGTTTGCCAAGACTAAACACAAGCATGTAAATCTATGTCAGTCATAACATTAGTTTTAAATATTAAATCAATTTACATGAAACTTAGATATTTTAAAAACTAAACGATCTACATATTTTTAAACATTCCCTTAGTCACCATACTTCGAGGACTTTGTGAGTTGATGCTTATTGCTAAGTAAATCGGCTCACAAGAGCAAGTCAGCTTGGCTTCTTCTCAGCTGTATGCTATGGCGTGTGGCTTACATGTGTGGGTCAGTCCGCCTGACGTTTTCTGAGCTATAAGATCTTGAAATTAATTCGGGAAGTGTAGAGTTGTGTCTGATATGGGCTTATATACCCTTTTTTCGGTCATTTTGTCAGTGCTGGCCATGACGTCAATGCCTTCCAAGACGTCCATTTTTCAACCAATGATATTTTTTCAGAATGACTTTTCTGATTTACTTTTATTGTTAGAACGCCAGTGCGAAATAAAATTCCATTTTGTAAAATCCCAAGCAGAAACGTAATTTCCAGTCAAATCCAAAAGATAACTAATTTTCACAGCTAACATTACACGAGAATGGCAATTGCAGTCCAAATCTCAAAGGTAATAATCCTTTATGGTGCAATTACCCTTTATGGTGCAATTACCAGAGTGGTTTTGCCAGTTTCGCTACACTGGGAATAAAAAAATAAAAACCAAAAGAATTTGTCAAATAAAAATTATTTCTCATTATTTTGCCATTGTTTCATGCGTAACCAGTAGATACAAGTGAGGATATGAACATTCAAAAATTGGGCAGTGACTTTTCAGTCACATTTGTAGATCTTGCCATGCTAAAGTATGCCCAGATCTGCTTTTGGCTATGACGTCTGTCACAGACAAAATAACTAGACTGATGGTAGTCAGGTTTTAGCCGTCTAAACCAGGTCTTATTTCAGTAATATGGTAAGGTGCCAGCTGTGCTTTTATATGGTCATTATAAAACCGTTGTCACACTGTTTTTTTTTTTTTGCTGGCAGTTTTCTGTCCTGATGTCATATCTTTAGAGATTATATTTCGTTACTAAATGTTCATTTTTAAACCATGCAGCAGCTAAAGATAGAACATAGTTTTAACAAGGCCGATGTACTGACTGCATAAGTGCTGGTATCTATAGTAAGTGCGTAGCATAGCAGCATGTATGTATGAACGTACGTATGCCTGTGTCTATGCGTATATACATGGTATGACATGATCATATGGAACTGATAACAAGAACCAGACAAGTGCCACTGGAACAAGTGATGAGAAGAAAACGCTGGCGATGGATAGTACGCACACTGGTTAAACCTGTTAATATCATTAACAAACAGTCCTGGTAAAATGTCTGAGGGTGAAAGAATTGGAGGGAGACCAAAGAACACATGGAGGACACTGGAGACAGACATGAAGGAGATCAAGAACACATGGAGGACACTGGAGACAGACATGAAGGAGATCAAGAACACATGGAAGACACTGGAGACAGACTGAAGGAGATCAAGAACACATGGAGAACACTGGAGACAGACATGAAGGAGATCAAGAACACATGGAGAACACTGGAGACAGACATGAAGGAGATCAAGAATACATGGAGAACACTGGAGACAGACATGAAGGAGATCAAGAACACATGGAGAACACTGGAGACAGACATGAAGGAGATCAAGAACACATGGAGGACACTGGAGACAGACATGAAGGAGATCAAGAACACATGGAGGACACTGGAGACAGACATGAAGGAGATCAAGAACACATGGAGGACACTGGAGACAGACATGAAGGAGATCAAGAACACATGGAGGACACTGGAGACAGACATGAAGGAGATCAAGAACACATGTAGAACACTGGAGACAGACATGAAGGAGATCAAGAACACATGGAGGACACTGGAGACAGACATGAAGGAGATCAAGAACACATGGAGGACACTGGAGACAGACATGAAGGAGATCAAGAACACATGGAGGACACTGGAGACAGACATGAAGGAGATCAAGAACACATGGAGGACACTGGAGACAGACATGAAGGAGATCAAGAACACATGGAGGACACTGGAGACAGACATGAAAGAGATCAAGAACACATAGAGGACACTGGAGACAGACATGAAGGAGATCAAGAACACATGGAGGACACTGGAGACAGACATGAAGGAGATCAAGAACACATGGAGGACACTGGAGACAGACATGAAGGAGATCAAGAACACATGGAGGACACTGGAGACCGACATGAAGGAGATCAAGAACACATGGAGGACACTGGAGACCGACATGAAGGAGATCAAGAACACATGGAGGACACTGGAGACAGACATGAAGGAGATCAAGAACACATGGAGGACACTGGAGACAGACATGAAGGAGATCAAGAACACATGGAGGACACTGGAGACAGACATGAAGGAGATCAAGAACACATGTAGAACACTGGAGACAGACATGAAGGAGATCAAGAACACATGGAGGACACTGGAGACAGACATGAAGGAGATCAAGAACACATGGAGGACACTGGAGACAGACATGAAGGAGATCAAGAACACATGGAGGACACTGGAGACAGACATGAAGGAGATCAAGAACACATGGAGGACACTGGAGACAGACATGAAGGAGATCAAGAACACATGGAGGACACTGGAGACAGACATGAAAGAGATCAAGAACACATAGAGGACACTGGAGACAGACATGAAGGAGATCAAGAACACATGGAGGACACTGGAGACAGACATGAAGGAGATCAAGAACACATGGAGGACACTGGAGACAGACATGAAGGAGATCAAGAACACATGGAGGACACTGGAGACCGACATGAAGGAGATCAAGAACACATGGAGGACACTGGAGACAGACATGAAAGAGATCAAGAAGACATTGAGCTGATGGTACGGGACAGGTAGACAAGCCATACGTTTGTTGTACGTAAGCTTATTATTGAATTGATTGTATTATTTAATGTTATGAAGTTAATAATATATTAATTAAGTTAATACTCCAACACTAAATTCACTTTTTTAACATACACACTTTAGTGAATTCGTGGGTCGGGTTGAGTCATTTTCTGTGTTTATATCAGTAGTTGTTGATGGATTGAGTCATTTCATATGTTTATATGAATAGTTGTTGGTCGTGATGGATTGGGTAATTTCATGTTTATATCAGTAGTTGTTGATGGTGATGGATTGGGTCATTTCATGTTTATTTCTGTAGTGGTTGGTGGTGATGGATTGGGTAATTTCATATGTTTATGTCTGTGGTTGTTGGTGGTGATGGATTGCGTAATTTCATATGTTTATGTCTGTAGTTGTTGATGTTGATTGATTGGGTCATTTCATATGTTTACATCTGTAGTTGTTGGTGGTGATGGATTGGGTCATTTCATATGTTTATGTCTGTAGTTGTTGATGGTGATGGATTGAGTCATTTCATATGTTTATATCAGTAATTGTTGGTGGTGCTGGATTGGGTCCAACGTATAATGGATCTATTCAAGAGATTCCTCGAACAACTCAGGAGGGGGTAGTCGTTACTTCACTTCCAAGCTTTATCTAGCATTGTGAAATCTCTAACATTTTACTCCCCTACGGTAGTTTGTGCTTTGAGACTATCTTTTTTTAACCCATAATCTGACGTTTTTTTTTTTGGTTGTGTTTTTTGTTGTTCTCCAACTTCAGAGCCATTCAATAGGGCTAACTTGACATTTGAATTGAGTCTGATTTGTGTGTTGGTCGTGACATTTTTTAATTTAGGTACATTTCTTTGAGCTCATCAGACTTGTCGCGATGGTGATAACTTGTTAACGTTTTTAAAAATCTAAATTTAAACAGCACAATCTATTTAGTCTGCATATTGTTTTCTAAAGTGTGTATTACATTGTTTAAAAATGAAATATATAATTAAAAACAATTTAAACTAGTCAAAGGTTATGACAACTATCCGATATTTCAGCTGAGATTATAATATTAACTAGTAAATATACCCGTCAAATTATGACGGGGATAGAACTGAAGCTAAAGCTTAACCTTTTTTGCATCTGCAGCACATTTAGAAGTCTGGGCAACTCATTTGGTGACTCTGAATGGAGTTTTTTTTAACCAATTTTTGTGAAGTTATGAAGAACAAAAAAATTTGTTGGCTATTTTGTTTTTAAGGGATATAATTTATCCTCTCCCCTATCAAAGAGAGATAATCAAATGGCAAGAAAAAATAATAACAATATAATATATTGTAGATCATTGAAACTTTACTATGTGTTATCTATTTATTATTTAAAACTAGCAACAACCCGCCAAAATTGGCAGGTTTTTAATTATAGTGTGTTGTTTCTGTTACACGTATTACATTGCTGCTTCTTCTATAGTCTCGCTTGCTCGCTGTGAAGGACGCGATCGTCTCTTCCTTTTAGCCATCTAATCATTTTGGTGCATAATAATAAGTCTGCAATACATTAAATTAAATTTTTTCTTGAAGAAACAATTAAAAAAACTTACATTTTAAGGTTATTTTTAAGAAAAATGATGAGTTAAATCTGTTTCCCGAATGAAACTGGACAGAAGAGTATCTTGATTGTCTGTTGATTTAATGCACACCGTCACACTTTGCTATTTTCGCGAGAGTACATATAAGGGGAAACAATACAATTATTGTCTAACTTTCAACCACAGTTGCACCCCCTTAGCTGTGCTCGAAAGTTAATGCACTCTCTCGAAAATAGAAAAAGTGCGCAAATGACGGTGTGCAAAGTGTGACAGACCGACCGACCGAAGTACCTTACGGCGAGAATTATGGTATTTGATGATAAAACTGCAACTTTTGTGGGGGGAAAAGATGCACGTTACATAGAGCATCGTGCAGTTTAGTGCAAAGGCTAGAAGCGCACGATTTTTATATAATTTCTGGACTGCAACTTTGGTGGTAAAACGTTTGTGACTGACGTCCGTGGCGGCACGCCTGTGAGAATTAAATATACAGGGGATATAAGTCGTCCACGAAGGAGTTGTTATCTATCACGGCTAAACGTTAACTATTGCAGATAACAGTTAACTATTGCGGATAAAATTTAACTATTGCGGATAGAAATAGAAACATAAATTTGTACAAAGCGAGAATGACTCTTTTATTTTTGTGTGGCGTCACATTTTCCAAACAACAACAACAACAACAACAACACCCCCCCCCCCCCCCCCCCCCCCCCCCCATCGTCAAACAACGTCACACATTTTTGACAACCCTCTTCCCCCCCCCTTTTTTTTTTTACTGCGTGACGTCATATGTGGACGACCCCGTATGCAACAAGGAAAATAAACTGTATCTGGGAATTTGTTGGCTGTAGACGAGTGTAAAACCCGACGCTGTCACAATAATTCATCTTATTTTCCCGTTTGGGACACTCGTTTTTCTTTGCTAGACATTCACTGTAAATAATTGGGAGCTATTCTTGCTAATGTGTCTATTTTCATACCAGACTGAAACATATAAACATGTGAACTCATCTGGCTCATCTCAAATGTTTTACAAGAAATAGAAAGATGCTGGGAGCCGCGCTAGCGTAGTGGTTACAACACCGCTCTGGCGACCGGGTGATACAGGATCAAACCCGGGCGACGGCATTTGAGGATTTTTCGTCGACCGGGATTTGGACTGGATTAACTCGAGACCTGGCGAGGACATTTGAAGGAGTGTCGTCGACCAGGGACTGGCAGCTCCTGAGCCGACCCAGCTGCAATGGGTACCTCCGAAATCGGCGAGTATTTGCCTGAATGGCGAGGGACACCTGTCTCTGTACAAGAAATAAAGGGATACTCACGTAAAATCAATGTCAGGTTAGACATAAAATAATAACCTGAGATTTCGCCTCGAGTATTAGCGGGCGAACGCAAAAAAAAAAAAAAAAAAAAAGAAAGATGCTGACCTGGAGGAACCACGTCTCCATTTTTGATCCCTGAAAAACATTGACTGTGACGTAAAGTCATTATCTGCGATATAGATACGTCAGCATACTTGGTGCGATTTCTTTTTTTTTTTTTTTAAATATATTTTGGTGATGGTGTGTTCTGGTTGCCCGCGTGTCCGATTGGCAGGGTGGTTAGAGCGCTTCACCTTGCACCAAAGCTTACGGCATCGAATCCTAGTAGCGCCACACTCCAGTCTACCCAGTTATAAATAGGTATCTGACTCAGAATTAGAGAAGGCCGAGACAGCGAGCAAGGGGACTGGTTACTCCAGTTCATAAAGTTGGACCTAGTGTAGTGAGGTCTTTAACACTTGACTCCCCTGCAGCAGTATCTGCTGTGCAACTACGTCATCAGACATAAAGGTCTTTTATATTTGGACATGCACCCTAATATAACCGACTAGGTTGAACGGGGCGCGCCTCGCCATAGCGAGACAAATTTTTATTTAAAAAAAAAAAAAAGACGTTTTCATATTCCGGTTGGCGTAAGGCATCTACGACAAAATGTACGTTAAAAAAAATTATAATGATTAATACGTTCTTCACTTCTAAATTTCAGTCTTGTGGCGCTGCTTTCAGATCTCCTTAACCACCCGTGATGTTTAATCAATGACTCGTTATCTTATTGCCCGTCTCTTCCATTGTGAGGTTCTGTTCCCGCGCAGCTGGTTTCACACCGATTACGGAAACAACGGCAGATGGATCTATTTGTTGTTGCCCTAAAGGAATTCAGAGAAAATCAAGGTTGCCCTAACGCCACAAGGCGTGATGGCCTCTGACTGCTTGGTCGGTCTTTGGCTAAGGACGGAAGAAGAAGAAGAAGAAGAATATTCTCACGAGATGCCCAACTAACTTGAAATCACGTGTTATCTGTCACGTGCTAGGAGAGTGTTCAAACTATGCCCCTACTGTTTTATTTCTCGTCTGTCATATTCTTACATAGACTTACTTACTTAGTCGTTCCCCTTCTACCGTGAGGTGTAGAGCTCTCACTTAGTGCCCAAACTAACTTGAACTTATATTTTTGTCTGTCAAATTCTCACATAGTGCCCAAACTAACTTGAACTTATATTTTTGTCTGTCATATTCTCACATAGTGCCCAAACTAACTTGAACTTATATTTTTGTCTGTCAAATTCTCACATAGTGCCCAAACTAACTTGGACTTATATTTTTGTCTGTCAAATTCTCACATAGTGCCCAAACTAACTTGAACTTATATTTTTGTCTGTCATATTCTCACATAGTGCCCAAACTAACTTGAACTTATATTTTTGTCTGTCAAATTCTCACATAGTGCCCAAACTAACTTGGACTTATATTTTTGTCTGTCAAATTCTCACATAGTGCCCAAACTAACTTGAACTTATATTTTTGTCTGTCATATTCTCACATAGTGCCCAAACTAACTTGAACTTATATTTTTGTCTGTCATATTCTCACAAAGTACCCAAACTAACTTGAACTTATATTGTTGTCTGTCATATTCTCACATAGTACCCAAACTAACTTGAACTTATATTTTTGTCTGTATTATTCTCACATAGTACCCAAACTAACTTGAACTTATATTTTTGTCTGTCATATTCTCACATAGTACCCAAACTAACTTGAACTTATATTTTTGTCTGTCATATTCTCACATAGTGCCCAAACAAACTTGAACCTTTATTTTTGTCTGTCATATTCTCACATAGTGCCCAAACTAACTTGAACTTATATTTTTGTCTGTCATATTCTCACATAGTGCCCAAACTAACTTGAACTTATATTTTTGTCTGTCATATTCTCACATAGTGCCCAAACTAACTTGAACTTATATTTTTGTCTGTCATATTCTCACATAGTGCCCAAACTAACTTGAACTTATATTTTTGTCTGTCATATTCTCACATAGTGCCCAAACTAACTTGAACTTATATTTTTAACTGTCACATTTTTGCAAAGCACCCCGACTATTTTGGACTTGGATTTTGCCTCTTTAATATGTATTGTACTTCACTGCGTGGCTTTGTTTCAGTGATGACTCTGATCTTCTTATTTCTCACTAGTTTATTCATTGTTCTTTGTCCGCTAGTATCACATATCTTATTTTACAGATAGTGATATTTATTTCTGTTCTGTCGTTAAGTTGCATATATTAATAGCGCAGTGGTGATAGAGATGTTGTATTTATATTTGATTTTATCTTTGAAGTCATTACATTTTTGGCTGCTTGACATTTGGATGAGCTGAAAGGTCGCTGTAATAATTTGTTCATTTTACAGTTCTGTCTTGAAGAGCCTTTCCCGTTTGTGATTCTTGTTCTGCTCAGATGTTTGAATTTTTTTGTTAATTACCAGGCATAGTTTTGTATGATCAGTTTCTGAGGCAATTAGATCCAGAAATACGATGGCCCAGGTAAAAGCGTATATGCATGTAACCACAGACAAAAGGCATCCCCTGCATGGGAACATAGCTGACATCAAAGGAGCGAGAATAAAGAGGGGGATGTCATGGATGACGCAGACAGAGGAGACTATTAGACATGTGACCTCAGTTGAAAATATATTCAAGGGAGAAGAGTGGAGTAAGTCAGATGAGAGCTGGATGAACTACCAGCAAGTCATCAGCAGCCTTGGTAGAGAATGCAGAACTTTGGCTGGGGATGATGATGCCATTGTGTACACTGATAGGTCTGTAATCTGTGGTAATAAATCAGGGTGGGGCTTCTCTGCTAGAGTAAAGGGCAGAACCGTCGATGAACATAGCGGGGCTTACATGATAACAACCTCCAGCATGATAATGGAGGTAGAGGCAGTTACTGCTGCCTTAAGATGGCTGTCTAAGACTTTATTAACAAAGGCAGTTATTTATCAGACTCTCAAGGTCCAAAATGGTTGGATTCGACATGAATGGAAAACCTCCATAGAAGCATCGAATCTTCAAGAACTGATATGGATCTACTGTCCTTGTCATGCCGGGGTACTTGGCAATGAAAGAGCTGACATACTAGCTTCAAGAGCACCCATAAAAGGTGCATTGGCCATGGTTAAGGAAGAAATACTGAGGGCAATTCATGTTCGTCTATTAGAGAATGACACTGCAATAGATGAATCATCAAGGCTAAGATTGCTGGAATTTGGCATCAAACGTAAGACCAGCAGGGATGGACGTATGAGAGGACGCATCCGCCGTGTATACAACCAGTGCGCAACAGGAACAATTAGCATTCGTACGCTTCGACATTTGCTGCGGGAGACTGAGCACCTATGGGTTTGCCCGGAGTTCAAATACGTCGATTCTGATTAACAATAACAATGATCAGTTTCGGTGTTGTTGTTTTTCTTTCTGTATTGTCGTTGTGCTTATTGTTACTGTTCAGTTTGTATGTGTTTTGTCGTCATGTCATGTTTCCAGGCAACTGATATCTGAAG
The DNA here is from genome assembly GCA_024509875.1 of Oreohelix idahoensis. Taxonomy (NCBI): domain Eukaryota; kingdom Metazoa; phylum Mollusca; class Gastropoda; order Stylommatophora; family Oreohelicidae; genus Oreohelix; species Oreohelix idahoensis. The sequence goes on along the minus strand of JAMPIV010019256.1, from coordinate 55,977 downwards.
ATTTATATATGGCTATAAGTGTGTCTGATGTTTGTGAAATGTTCTGGTTGTCAACGAAGTGTAGTTATTTAGATTTATTTGCTTCTTGGGGGATGTTATCCGATTAGACGGTGAGGATTGGCAGATACTTGTGATCTATGTAGCGTAATTGCGGACTTTGCCAGTGTAGCAAAGTTGATTTTGCTGGGGAGGTTATGATGGTATCCTAACAAAGAATGAAATCGGTGTCTGCATAAACCGTGTAAGGTCAAGCACATGTAGGCCCCTGACTCTAAAAATGATGATGATGAATTATGTGCAGGGAACCTAACGCTACCTCCCTAGATCTCACACGGTCACTCTTGTGGCTCTAGTGTATGGTGTATGATGTACCTAGTGTCTAGGGGAGAAATGAAATGATGGTACACAACACAAAAACACTTTAAGTTACTATGGGGAAGTGAATAAAACTTGTGGTTAAGTTTTTCTTTAAATTAATTTTTTTTGTACAATTTATTTTGCCTGTCCAGTCATATCGTTTGGACAGGTCTTTGAAAATGAGGACAAGATAGTTTACATAAAAGATTAACTAAAATTGTGTGGACAATCTGCCCAAATACTACAATGTTATTATATGTATTTCTTATTTGAATGTTCACAGCTTAAATTTATTCTTCTAAGAGAGAGAGTCACTGTGTATGAGGGGCTGTAATGTCATCATACCCCACATAAGTCCTGAGTATGACTTGAAAAAAAACAAGGTTTATTTAAACCGAAACTGTCAGATGTACCCAGGTCCTTAACATATCACCTGGGGTTTCCCGTTGAAAGATAAGATATTGTGTAGTTGCAGAAATATCGATATCACGTCACACACCCAAGTTCCTGCTGTGATCTCTTGACAGCATATGTAAAGTGTAGGAGACTTCTTGGCGTAATCGTCACTCCTCAGGTTTCCTGTCACCAGCTGGCAACAGGAAACGAAACCTCTGCAACAAAAGGACACCCTGGCCTTTTACATCTGATCACTTATTCTTTTATTTACTTTCATACGTGGGTATGGGGTCATCCTCGCGTTAATTTCAGGTGCACTCATCCCCTAATTTTCATGACTCCCACCTTGCTGTGACCACCCCTCAGGTCCCTATGGCAGATACGCCACTGTACGTTTACATAGTTTTCCTCAATAATATAATGTGGGGTAACCACATTTCCTTTTATATATTTTTCTCATCTTTTTCTTTTTTAATATGAATGCTTCAGGCATGTTGAACAGTGTTCATTGAACACAGAGGCTTACTAATATGCTCTAATACAATAATATTCAAACATAATCATGACAACATACATTAGTTAGATACATTTCAACGTGAGGACTCAACAATGTCTGCTCCCGGCACGTCCTTCACTTTTTCCCAATAGCAGTATCTAACTTTGGTAATGGGATTAAACATATTAAATTCATAAAGCCTCCTTACCACAAATCAAGAAATATAAACAAATGACGCTGACTTTGCAAAGAAATGGCCTCAGTTTCCTCTGCTCCGTCCAGACTGTGAAATACTCATATAGTTATTTACTTTACTGTTAAATTTAACACAGCTGTTCTCAGCGTATCTGAATAAAATTACAGTTCAACTGGCAATGAATAGTGAAAGCTTTTTGCTAATATTTAGTAGCACTGGCCAATCGAAAGCTTGCGACTACCAGAATTCAAATGCAGTTTTTGAAAAACCAAAATAATTCCAAACATACTCTGCGTCTGGTAGTCGATTGGCCAGTCCGCTTTAGTTATGCCAATGCAAAACGATGTTAGTTTTTGGTAACGATTTTCCTACCGCTCCCCTCTCCTCCTATACTCTTGTTCCCCAAGCGAATTTGAATTTCCTCAATGCCTCTCTTCTAAGACGGTGTCCCCCCTAACGTTAAGAAAAACAAAGCAGGAACAACAGTATGTCTGGTCGTGCGTTCGTAGACATTTAGTATTTTCTCAACAATTTGGGTAATACTGGGACTATCATAGTATTTAAAACACATTCTTGCTCAGTGAATTCTAAGCTATACTACCATATATTTTTTATGTTCAGTTTCATTATGGTTTTAGATTTTCAATTTTGTCACCGGTCATCGTCAAATAAATATTTTACACAAGACGGCCATCTTCCCCTCTCGCTATCTCGCTAGCATGTATTTTTCAAATAACTAACTTGTTTTTGTGACGTCAGAAACATTACCGCGAGGAGGCAATAAAATTGTCTGCGTGTTTTGCCTCTCTTGGCTTTGTCGCCACGTGTATATATGCATGGCGGAATGTGTCAGGCGAAGCGGGGTTGTGCATGGCGGGTTAAGAATAGGCGTTAATAATTTGTATTGTATCGTGTAACACTACCAAAAAATGTAAGGATTACTACTAAATTTGCGTTAAAGTTGACAGAATACGTTAATTCAGATAGTTATTTTGCGGCACACTTCCTCAAAATCGTTAATTATAAGTCTAGGCTGCAAAGTGTATGCAGCAGATCTGGTAAAATGTTAGTAGTACGTTTTCGAAACCGAAACTAAAACGCGTGTTAGATTTGTACCGTGGAATCGTTCTATAGGCTTTAGCACTGCACAAAAGGCAGCGTTGCTGGCGTGTGAGAGCATCACCGTCAGACACAATAGGGCTGTTTTATTTATTATCATCCCATGACCAAAATCCTACTGAAATGAGCGATTATTCTCGCAGATTTTACTACAGCCAGTTGCACCCAGTATAAGACTGTTTCTGTTCCATTGACAGCTAGTTCAACTACAAAAATGTGATAATTAGTAAAACAGATGAGGAACCAACATTAATCATAAAAGACAAATGCAGTAGTTGAAAAAGTGAAAAGTTTATCGTATCTGTGACTCACAAAAACAGAGAAAGGCAGATGTGAAAAGAAGTCACAAAAATTACCAGAACTACGTGTGAAAACGTGAGATGGATATGACAAAAGTCCTTTTTCGCATAGGAGTTAAGTGTGCGAGACTTAACATAACTGGATGCAATTCTAACTGTGTTAGATGCACTATGTGTGCACATCTGAGTAAGTATTATAGGTTTAATTAATTACGTACCAACTGTTGCACTAAAGAGCGCAACTTGGTGCGATGGGGTTTGGAATGTCGCCTAACAGCGCTGACGCTGAGAGAGGTAAATAGCCGGTGGTCGAAGACGGTTGTCTTCCAGGAGAGTTGTTTGAAAGTCTTTACCCCCATGTCGTGGGAAGACTTCAGGTTGTATTTATAATGCTACCTTCCTATATGAAGTGTTAGCCTCTGCCAATTCTGGCTCATCTTTTACCAGTATCCCGATTTGATCCTCGTTATGAATACTCAGTAAGATCCTAGCAGGGCTTCGGCACGCCTATTCATGACCTGCCGCTAGTGTGACTAGAGATCCTCTGCTGGTCGAGATTATAATCATTATACTATGGAATCTCAAGCGATGATATCCGGCTTTTAAATATATATATTATTATAAAATGGGATCTATTAATACAAGTAATATGCACTGCAGTACTCCCGCCGTCCATGGGATTTCGGCGGCCAGTGAGGTCAGTCAAGTTTGACATTGCTACTAAAAATATATTCACTTCATGCTGAATTTTCGTATGCCATTTTGATGAACGAGTATATCTACTCGTGATGTTGCCGTCCATGTCTTTGAACTGCCGTCCATGTCTTTGAATAATACATCGTTGTGGAAACTGACCGTCAAACCATGAGTCCAGTATCTATCAGTTATGTCTGAACGTTGGTATACATTACCATTGGCCCATCTTTTCGGCCCACACTGTTCTACCATTCGCGTTGAAACATTAGTCGGCTACCATTGTAAGCCCGACCAAAGCTGACAGTATTTAAGTCAGCAGATATATTGACAGTCACGTATAAATACGACGTATCAGCCAAAGAACCGTCGTATCAATGACCATCCAAACAAATAAACATTAATAATAATCTTCAGCGGTTTTATAAACTTCACTTTGTAGCATCATGCACAATGTACAATGAACAATCAGATAAAAGAAAGAATTTGGGGTCCTGGGATATAGAGGAGAATAGGACGATCGCATGGAAACTGAAGAATACAAGGAAAGAGACCTAAGAGAGTCTAGGAACAAAATATAATAAATAAAAGAAATCCATTTTAGAAAAAAATATATATATATTTCGGACCAAAAAAAAATGATATGACATACTGTTAATGACCTTGAAAGGAAAAGTTAAAGACAAAACTGGTAAGAGGACGACGGTATTAATTGGGAAAACCTAATTAGAAATATCCTTTCAGACTGTAGAATGAAGACACGAGACAGGAAACAATGGTCTGTCAGAGCGTAGAATGAACACATGAGACAGTGTCACGGCTTGCTTCCCCTGCTTTGCAGTAGTGGTCCAACAGTGACCAAAACTCAAGAGTATCTATTATTGGCTTTCAAGTTATCTACCTGCGCGCAAGATTACTCTTGGCAGATATGTAGATAGAAGATTAATGACACTTCTACCTGAAGAGAGCCTTCACAAGATATTCTCAGAAGTCAAGAACAAAAGCTGCTTAGGGCTGAGCAATTTGTTAACTTATTATCTGGTCTGTCGCCTTTTGTGAAAGATTTAAGCATTGGTTTAGCCCGTTCATGCCCCCAGTTGGTGTAATCCAACGAAATCCCTCTTATAAGGTATAGCTCTGTTTAGTGTAAATATATGTCTAAGTATTTATATATATTAATGATTCTGGCTCATACGTTTGCTTTCATACATATAACTGAATCAACTATTATTGTTTAGTTTTAAAACAACAGGTAACAAATTTAATAGTGAAATAGTCTTTAACAGGTTAAAATAAATATGGAAAGATTAGTGGAATTTTGATAGGTATAAAGTTCTCGTCATTGAGACGTAGGTGGAAATTTAACTTTATACTTAAAGTTGAACTGAAATGTCCTTTTTGCTGGTGCTTTTTAGTTAGCACTTAGCTTGTATGAGTGAGTCCTGCAGCTGTGATTCATCAATGATGTGATGACGAAAGCCTTCTCCACACTCTCTTCCACTGTAGGCCGTTAGGGTGGATGCTTTTCTCTCACACTAGCGGCGTTAGTACCACAAATCTTCTGATGGCTAGTAACCACGAACTTTAGACAAATAGAAAGAAACAAATGCCTGCTAAGTACATTTGTTTGCAGCAAACTAACAGGCCCATTGTCATGCGCTCCACCCACCAATGTTAACCTCTCAGAAGAATAAATTCCCGAGCACACAGTATAACTCAGGGAATATGATGAAAATTCACCCATATCCTTCTGGGTGTTAACTAGGAAATTGCGTCTGGAGTGCGTGAATAATGAGTTGCCTGACTTACAATTAAAAAAGGTACATAAATGTCACATAATATGTTACACTGGAGGCACATATGATGTATCATCTCTCATCACTGCTCCAGTCGGAGTCTGGGGTCGCTCTGCTGTCGGGTTTCCCGCTCGACTAATCAGAAACAATCACCAGCTATTGCTGTAGTGGTTCATGAATATACTATTTTCATATGTTAAGGTTGCCAGCCTCATATATATCCACTAGCAAGAAAACAAGTTAAATTCACATTTGTAAAAGAAATTTTCACAACTTACCCCAAATTTTAGGAATACACAATCTCCCTGCACAGATTCAGAATGGGCCCGAGCAATTTCGGTGCAAATGTTCTCGAATCAATTTCATCTGGAAATTTTGAATCCCTCTTATGACGGGTGAAACACTTGGCCTGGAAATTTATAATTCGTCTTATGACTAGTGAAACACTTGGTCTGGGGAAAGTTTCTCTTATGACGGTGATCCAATTAAAACTGTGGGCTGATTTTTTTAAGTTTTAAAATTTCCCAAATACTTAGATCTGTCCTGGTTCTTTTAAGTTTCCAGTCTTGTATTTAAATATGCGGGTGTACTCTTAAGGTTTCAGAGTTCCAAATACTGTCGATCTGTCACTTCTGATACAGGAATTCTAGGTCCGATCCTTCTCTTTCCGGCTTCTTGAGAGTTGCTCGGTTGAAAATGCGAAGCTGTCGGTTCTCTGTTTCTGAATTCACTATATTATATCTCTCATTCTCAGTTCAAATCACAGATGGTGTTCTGCCGAATGTTCCAATAGAATGCATTGTTTATTTCGGCATCTCAAATCAAACCAATCAAATCTCTCTAGCACTGTTTGGGTGGGGAAATTTTAAATACCCCCTCGCGCGTTTAAAATATTAATTTTAATATCTACGCGTGACCTCTTTATAACAAGACGTGATATTGTTCCGGCTGCACCTATCTGCCTCCCACAATACTGTTGCCATGTTTTCCTGGCATAATGTCTTCCACCAAGATGTCTACCCCGACAGATTATCTAATTATCGCCTTTATCTGCGTGTCTCCGCCAGACAGATGTCTGGTCAGACAATGTTGTCTTCTTTCATCGTACGCACAAAATACAAGCTTGTGTCAACACGATCAGCAGCTTTTCACTGGTGTCAAATGTTGGACCGACACGTTTCCAAAGGTGGTCAGACGGATTCAAAGAGATAAGCAGGTGACCGTCTGATGACTGGGTATTGTTACGATAATACCACAGTTCACCTGGCGGAACGTAAATACGTCTGAGGAGTGGTAAACAAGATAAAGACAGTAGGGGAGTGGAGCGTTAGAGATTTTCCCCTACTAGATTCAGCCTAGAGAGTAAAAAATCGTGCATAAAATATGCCACATAATAATGAATCAAAGGGCAAAAATTATGCCAAATACAAGGGGATTGACATAAGTCTTGGGCCTGACCATGAAAGAGTCACAGGAGGAAGATGAAACTTGGCATATTTAAAGTTCATCGTATTTGCACTGAATGTGTGAAGTATGCGTTTGTTTCTTCAATGGGTTTTCCCGCTACGGTGCACGGCGCAATGTACCCTATTGACCGGATCTGCTGCTCCAAAGATTTGACAAAACAATGGAAAAGAAGGAGGCCAGAGCTGTGATAAAATTTCTGATGTTTCAGGGAAAAACACCTACAGAAATACACAGGGAGATGGAACCAGTGTTTCGTGATTCTTGTCCTTCATATACTTCGGTTAAAAAAACTGGTATCAACAGTTTAAGTGCGGCCGCTCAAATGTTGCTGATCTGCCAAGATCTGGTAGACCAGCCTCAAGAGTGCAACGATGAAAATGCAACAAGAGTGAAGAAAATCATTGACCAGGATCGAAAAATGACAATTGTGGAGATAGCTAGTAGAGTAAAACTAAATGAAAGAACAGTTTATAGAATTTTACACAACAGACTGAACATGAGAAAAGTGTGTGCACGCTGGGTTCCGTGACTGTTGACTTGTGAACAGAAGCAAACGAGGGTAAATTGCTGTCAACTGTTGCTCAAAAAGTGTCAGTCAGCAAATTTTTTTGAGACCATAGTGACAGTAGATGAGACTTGGGTACACCATTATGACCCCGAATCCAAAATTGCCAGCATGCAATGGAAAACCGCGGGCTCCCCAACACCTGTCAAGCCGAGAGCGCAGAAATCTGCAGGAAAAGTGATGCTGACTGTTTTTTGGGACGGCAAAGGTGTCCTTTTGAAAGATTATCTGCCTTGTGGCAACACAGTTAATGGACAGTACTATGCAGATCTTCTCACCAAACTAAGAAAGGTGACCAGGAAACGAGAGATAACGCGCACTCAAAATCTTCCTTTGCTTCAAGACAACGCGCCCTCTCACAAAGCACGGCTTGTGCAGCTAGCAGCCAACGATTTGAATATTGAAATTCTTCCACACCCACCATATTCTCCAGATTTGGCTCCATCAGACTTTTTCCTATTCCCAAATCTTAAAAAACAGCTAAAAGGAAATCATTTTGACAGCGAAGAAGAGGTTATACTGGCATGTGATGACTGGTTTAGTTTGAAAAATAGGGTATTCTACTCCCAAGGTCTTTTCAAGGTCAAGCAGAGATGGCAGAAGTGTGTCAATTCAGACGGTGGCTATATTGAAAAGGAATAAACATTATACAAAATTTCAGCTCTCTGTGACATGTCCTTCATGGTCAGACCCAAGACTTATGTCAATCCCCTTGAAAAAGCGACGAGTGAGAGGAAGAAAAAAATGAAGGAAAAGGTGATACTGACGGAGTGGACGTGAGATCGCATACCCGTATCGTCACAGACAGGAAACAATGGCCTGTCAGATCGTAGAATAAAGACACGAGACAGGAAACAATGGCCTGTCAGATCGTAGAATGAAGACACAAGACAGGAAACAATGGCATGTCAGAGCTTAGAATGAAGACACGAGACAGAAAACATAGTTCAAGCCTACCTTATATGCGAAGATAAAACTTGACTCATCTGATACAGTGGATTCATCATCATTTTGTTTGCGCTGCTTACGGGGCATGGTGCCACCTTTACAGCTGGTCCCTTTGCAGTAAACCTGCACCAAGCAATCACATGATCTTGTAGCGGTGGTATTTTGTGTTACATGATCAGGTTGCCAGTCTCGTGCATGACCTCACTATGAGTCGCACGTGCGTGAGCGTGCGGTAGTCATATTCTTTATTATTTCTTTAGAGACTTCCTCCCCCACCCCCGGAACTACAAGGGACAGGACAGTATAATACACTTGGGTAAACACTGCATACAAGATGTGGGTGGTCTCATACCTATACCTGGGCAGCAGCGTAGACAGTGTGTGCTTAGTTCTCAACCTTTTGAAAATAAAGATCAGTCGTTCGTTCGTTCTCTCTCGTGCACTCTCTGTCTCTCTCTCTTTCTCTCTCTTTGTCTGTCTGTCTGTCTGTCTGTCGTATCTGTTCCTCCATTGTCTGTAGAAGTTGTTGTTATTATTTTAAGTCGTACAAGTTTATGACCAGCTTTGTAGCGAGGGGTAAGCTTAACTTGGAAGTGTTCTCCAATATAGGTCTTTTCATTTAGTCTGATCACGTTAGTCTGCACTACGTGAGTGCACGTGTGGCGTCTATGTTCTTTTGTTATGTTATCTGGGTCTTCTCTACTCTCTCTCTCTATGTCTCTCTCTCTCTCTCTCTCTCTATCTATCTATCTATCTATCTATCTATCTATCTATCTATCTATCTATCTATCTATCTATCTATCTATCTATCTATCTATCTATCTCTCGCTTCTGGTGGACTATTTTTACTTAAATGCACACGCACAACGCTTACACACTGAGAAGACTCTGGACAGGACATGCATTGAGAAACCTATTAGTAGCACTACAAGCAGTGCCGTAACTAGAGTTGTTAGGGCCAGGGCAAATTTTAAAAATGTCGCCTCTTAAAAACTATCCTTTAAAATTCTGGCTGAATTCTTATATTGGCACTCAAACTGGTTACTCGTTATAATACCGGTTACAAAATAATAAAAACAAAATACGCTTTTTATTGTTAAAAGAATGAAATACATTGTTGCTAATATGTTTATATAACTGTAAACACGTACTTATTTCTCACTTTGTCAATGCCATTCCATTTTATAAATTGCAAAACCTACCAGTGCGTAAATAAAACATTGTTACTGGTATTTTGAAAAAATTCTGACAACGGCAGAAGAGTTAACTATTTGTTTTACTAGATATTTAAAAAATGATTTGGAACTTCGCACTAAAAATGGAGTTTTTCTAACTTTAGCTGATGGAAACTGATCAATAAATGTCATCAACATTTGTTATTTCAGTTTCCTCACGTTGCTGATGAAGGATAGTCTCTCTTGCCTCATTAAAGCTCTCAAATATGATAAGATCAATTTTAACGTGCTAAAAGGTCGTTCATAGCTGGAAATTGAAATTGCAATAGTAAGCATTATCTTAACAGCAACTATTAAGTTTGGAAAAACCTTTTTAATCTCATTACTGAACAATATACTTGAGGAGTTCCTCATCTTTTACAATCTAAACATTTGCATGGCTTTTCAGAAGCATCTTACAATCCAGGATTTCTTTATAAAGCTGAAAACCCTCAATATCAGTGCAATAAAACTGTCCAAGATTGAGACAACTGTCGTGAAGTCTGATTCACAACACGTCATTCTTACCACAACGGTACGCCATACTTTATAATAGTGTATCTTAGACGGACCAATGGAATGGCCTCCATATTCGTTTGTTTACACTAGTATTAGGCATTCAACATGGCCAGTCAAATCTGTGTAACCTTGTCGGAAATGGAATTAAACTACAGCATTATGAGCGAAGTGCCGCCTGGAAGAAGTTAGTAATTTAATAATAGGTATGTTCCTTGATAAGTAGGAGTAAAGATCTCCACAAATAGTATTATAATAGCAGAGAAAAGTGAAATAGAATGCATCGAGACATTAGGCTAGTCTAAAATTTTGCTGTTTAGGCTGCGCCTAGGAAAAGATGGAAGTATGTAAGAAAAAGACAATTATCTAGAAAGATAAAGACTAATCCAGGGCGTATTTTAAGCCTAAGATGAAGGAAATCGGTTCAGGGATAACGAAGATATTTGAATTCATAGATTTCAAAATTTGCACATCTAGACAAATGTATGCCGATATTTGTGTTTGTAAAACACGGCAGCAGTACTGCTCCCCGTGTCGGCCGGCCCTGACCTATATAAGGACTTGCCCTCTTGCGAAATAGGCCATAAAATTTTCAAAATACAGCGAGAGCGGCAGTTCTGTCAGTGAAGACTTCCTTTGCCTACTGCATCTGAGAGCAGACTGCGTGACCATTAATAGCTCGACTGTATGTACTTGAGGGTTACATCCTGTACCACACGTATACTTGTAAAGAGCCAGCCTCAAACTAAAGAAGCTAGTGGTGCAAGCACCCTTTTTGTCTAGAGGGACAGCCACCCAGTATCCAAGGCCTGGAAGAATCTCAGTTGATCTTTCTTTCCAGAACCGAAGTGGGACAGGCTTCAAAACAAGATAAGTGGCCAAACAAGGCTACTGTTCAGTGTAGAACCAGATAGACCACAATACTAATTCATCTAAGACAGTAGTTAATGAGGAAAACTCAGTGGAATTAGATAGGCTAATTCTTGGTCAGTAATTGACAGAAATTCAGTAACTGAGGAACTTTTATTGATTATAAAATTCAGACAGTCTACAACCAGATTGAGTTCAGCCAAGGGAGGAGAACTTTCCTATCAATGTAAAGAGTGTAGATAATTTTGAACATTTTACAAGTGATTTTATTCATTTAATGTTGTAATCAAATTTTGAGTTAAGTGAAAGATTTTCACAAAGAAAAGAAAAACTTGTATAAAATAAATTGTAAATATTTACCAACAGACTTATTTAAGTTAAGTTACAGTTCTTGTTGGTAAATAGTTTAGTTAATACCCCGAGCAGAGCTTAACATTATAAACAGAGGAGGATCTGGAGAGGAGCATTTTGGAACCTAGGATAATACACTATCATTATACCTAGGAACTTATACAGCTTGATCTTACCTTTGATGTCCATACATCCTTACTCTTTTCAGAGAAGGGGGTATTACTTATAAGACCAGTCTCTTATCTGGCACTATCCTGGTATCACCTGATACAACTTTGTGTCCAGGATATCTTATATTTTAAACAATATTAACACCCTCTCGTGACAACAACTTTTCTTCAAGATATTTAGGCCATGATTGCTGCTGCTTTCATTTGAGTCAAGTAATAATCCTTTAACACCTAAAAGAAATGCTAATTTTGAACCCACGTCATGGAGACGGACAAATTTTTCTTCTATTTCATCATGAAGGCGATCAATAGTTTCTTTCATTATTCTCATCATTTCTTCATTTGCAGCGAGCCCTACATCCTTGTTTTTTTCACTGACAAATTGTATATTTTTTCTGGATCGTTTTTCTACTTGAATATCACGTTCATCACACAGCTTCAGCCCTGCTCCAAGTATTCAATGACCAGTGATTCTCGGTTGCTCAAATAATATCTTGAAGGCTTTTAAATCATAAGCAACATGTGAACGTTCACTGTATGATCTTGGAGTAGTTTTTTTTTTAACACGATCAATCCGAACAAAAATTTTGTTCCAAAATCTCAACGAAGCCAAAAAATTAAAGTAAAAATTCGATTCAGCACATGCTTTGCATCACCTCTTATATCAGCAGTCTCATTTTGATCCTCAATCATGCTTTGCAAGACCAACTATAATATCAAAGAATTCATGAACTGGCTTAAGAGCCTCTGTTCTAGAACTCCATCGATTTTCAGACTCAGATTTGACAGCTTGTCGTGTGGTGAGTATTGGGGCAACTACAACAGTAGTTTTCGCCAGGAATAGCCTATGAGATATTAGGTAGAAGATCTCCAGAAATTGGCTCGTTAAGAAAGAATAGAGACATATCCAAGATAAGGACAAGAAGAAGAGAATGCGAATGCTTTCCCCTGGACTGTGTTTTCTGTTGAATTATGGAAAGAGTTCTGTTTCCCCACGACCTTAGCTTCTGCCCTTAGATCCCGTAGCAGAAAAAGCCGCCAACTTGTGGAAGTGATTTTAGAACAACTGGAAAACGACAAAGTGCCATTAGAAGACTGTCGGTCTCTACGATAATGAAGCAGTTATGGCTGATTATAAAAGTGGTGATCAGCAAAGGATTACTGAAAAAGCAAAGCGGTTTTTGTGAACTGTAATAATCATTTTCTCAATTTGGCTGGAGTTCGTGCTACTACTACCCACGATGCACTGATGATGACTTTTTTTTTTAATGCAACAGTTAGTTTATTCATTCTTCCACGTTCTTCTCTCCGCTGGTAAAGAATGAAAATGCGTCCTAAGAGTAATTTCTGAACTGTTATATTTCAACCTATGCTTCCATACTGAAGCGGTTCATGGACAATTTGTAAACAATTAAGCGGATCACGTTAAGCAACAGAGATTTGGGTTTAAAGTGGAATCTTAGGACTTACATTGACTGCCAAAAAGCTTATTGCAGATGTCTTGAAAGATGCCAGTCTACAACCCCCCCCCCCCCCCCCCCAAAAAAAAAAAGCAGCACACAGACACTGTAAAGACAAAGAAACCGCAGCTTTCATTAGAAGCAATGTTAGAACACAAAATGATAACGTTTTTGTTTGTTTTTTATTTGTATTTTTTTTTATTTAGGAGTTCTGCCTTGTGTTAGCGAGGCGTTGTCCGTTCAGCCTATACACAACGTTTGTCGGTTATATTAGGGCGCATGTACAAATATAAAAGACCTTGTGGTGTAATTGTTTTTTACGATAAAGTGGAACATAACGGGGGGTGTGGGAGGGGGGGGGAAAGAGAAATTTAAGACGACACAGACGGATGGAGTTGGAAGAGAGCACTAGGAACCCGGAAATTGAGAAGAGACATTATCGTCTATGCCCGCCGGACTAGCACTCAATGCTGATACGGACTCGTGCAGTTGCTGATGTACTTTAACACACTAAAGAGGTGCAGATGACGTTTAGACTAGTGCTTCTCAACCTTATAGATGCCTCGCACCCCTTTACAACATCCTCGCGCCCTTTTTCAATATCTTAAGAAACCCCCACACCTTTACCTTCAGGATCGCACAATCTACCAGAAGTGTGAAAAACAGAGAGAAAGGTTTGTCTTTTTACACGATATAGAAAAGAAAATATTTTATTTGTATATTTAGTGCATGTTATTGTCCTGGGTAAATTAGAAACTGATCATTAGAAGCACGCTAATTCCCAGCGTTTTTATTTTATTTTTACAGCTGTACGCATGGTGAAAATAACTCTTTTGGATATAACCGACAGAATTATTCGAATTTTTGTTTTTTTTTAGTGTTAGTATTTTAGGTACAGTATTCATAGATAAAGAATTAATTTTAACGATGTTTTAAATGTTATAGTAAATTGTAGAAAATATAAAAATTGAGCATTTTACATTTGATAGTAATCATGAGTTAATTAGATTATTGAGTTTTCTACTCCTGATTCTTGTCAGTGATGCGTGAGACAATGTTATTTTAAAATGTGACTTAGTGTCGATATTGAATTGACGTTGCCGGTGCTATATTTTGTACAAGTACATTTGAGTTGTGTGTATTATAGATTACTTACGATGATTCGCCTTCAGAAATGTGTAGCATGACTCGCACCCGCAAAAAAAAAAAATGCGTCACGCATCACTATGGGTTACGTGCATTCCTGGTTAAGAAACACTCATTTAGACGGACGTCAATCATTGAGAGTAAATAACTCCCGCTGACAGTGTTACAACGTGCCACGTTCATTGATTGAGCTCTTCAGCATCCGACGACCGCCAGGAAAGTGGTCAGTCCTGGAGTACCGTGCCATCAGACAACTAATATCCGGACTCCGTCGTTTGATCTTGTTTGGGTTGAAAGTGATATGTTACTGGTGATGGCGGCGCTATTGTAAAGTGCTCTACTGCATAACAGTAAAGGGAGTCCCATAGCAGATAGTGTCACAGGGTACTGAAGTTTTAGAGACTTGACCATAAGTAGATACTTTTTTGTGACATACATATATGACCAATTATGTAGGACACCAAGAACCACTTTTGTCAGTAGTGAAACGTCGAAAGCTTCCTGGTTTGGGCATGTAACTCGTCACGACTCCCTTTCGAAAACAATCCTCCAGGGAACAGTCGAAGGTAAACGGAGAAGAGAAAGGCAAAGAAAATCCTGGGCTGATAACATCAAAGAATGGACATGGCACGGTTTTTCCACACTTGTACGCATTGCTGAGGATAGAGAGCAGTGGAGGACCCTGTCTGCTGATGCTTCCACCATTGCACCCCTACGACCCATGACGGGTTACGGGTTAAGATGATGATGATGACAAATTATAGATTAATGATAGCTGACCATTCACTTTTAATTCTATGCAATAAAATCTATGCAACATTTATTTTCTGTCTTATTAATGTTTTTGGTAAACGGAAATAGAAGTGGTTCCTTGAGCATGTTGTCTCTGCCTTTCCTTGAATTTATAATAGCAAACAGATTGCTCGTTGTAATGACCTTTGAATGCATGCATGTAGTGAGGCGTGTATTGAGGTCTACAGTTGAATACTTCCGCTTTTAAGAATGATGTGTGCGCGTGTGTGTATCCCGGACTGGCCCCGATTATCTGGTGTAAGCCATTGTTTATCGAAGAATTGAAAACTTATTATCTGAAGTAAGCTGGTGTTTAATGAAGACCTGATTTAAGTAATAATGTTCTCACTGCGAGCCGGCCATTGAAGGCTCGAACACAAATTGTACAACAACCTGAAACTCGGACAGTCAGATGTGTGTCCGTGTGGGGAGGACGAACAAACAGAAGAACGCGTACTCTAAAACTGCCGGTTCCACGAGATAAGCACAAGGTAGCAGCATGGCCTTCTGCAGCCTAGTTGAGGGAGAAACTGTATGGTGACGAGAGAAGCACAAGGTAGCAGCATGGCCTTCTCCAGCCTAGTTGAGGGAGAAACTGTATGGTGACGAGAGAATCCTTAGACGGACGGCTAGCTTTATAAGACAGATAGATGGGGTTATTTGAGCGCGAACGACGAAGAAAACAAGAAAACTGTCTGATTTGTGAGCGTATGTGTATCTTGGTCTGGTCCTGGTTATCTCAAGTAACCTGTTGTTTAATGAAGATCCGAAACCTGCTAGTTTTACTACCTGTCAGTTTTAAGACGTATCTGATTTGTGATAATCCGTCCGAGACCGATTTGTTACGACGACAGTTCTGAAACATAAAAACAAAACACAACAAAGGACATAGAAGTAAACTCGACGCTTAACGTAACGTAACAGGAATAGAGTATTCAGTAAAGGTTATATTAGAGCACTTGTGGTGCTTGCATCAATACAGTAATCTATTGTTAAGCACCAACTAATAACAAAGAAGAATCTGTGAAAGAATAATCTTATACCAGTTTTATTGTTATTGTTGATCAGAATCGACGTTTTTGCACTCCGGGCAAACCCATTGGTGCGCAGTCTCCCTCAGCAAATGTCGAAGGGTATGAATGCTAATTGTTCCTGTTGCACGCTGGTATACAACAAGCCGGATGCGTCCTCTCATACGTACATCCCTGCTGGTCTTACGTTTGATGCCAAATTCCAGCAATATTAGCCGTGATGATTCATCGATTGCAGTGTCCTTCTCTAATAGGCGATCATTAACTGTCCTCAGTATGTCTCATTTATCCATATCCAGTGCACCTTCTACGGGTGCTTTTAAGCCAGTATACCAGACTTGGAAATATTATGGGTAACAAGTGAAGTAAATCAAACACGTTTTAGGGGACCCAAAGATGCAGCAATAGAGAATACAGTCAGCGACCCATAGCTTGACTGCTTGCGTCAGGGTCAGCGAACCAGAGCTGACCAAGACCCAACTCCACCTCCACGTGGTGGTCCTGGAAACAGGCTGCATCACTGCAGTCTGGCCGAGAGAGTAGGGATCAAAGAGGGAAGGCAAACCCGGTCCCAAAAAATGCCGTGCTGAAGTCGGATGTATCGGCCGAAAGGCGCAGATATCGCAGCTCTGGTGTAAACAGACACAACGCAACCAACGGTCCTTTTCAGGACGAACGAGGAAGAAGAAGAAACACGTTTTAGGATTGCAGTTTTCTTGTCGTTACCAAATACATTTAAAAGAAAAAACAGAAAACGAATGTTCAGACATGTTGTTGCATAGAATAAGAGGTCAGCAACCAGTTCATCTTGTTGTACCGGTAGATCTCAGCGGATCACTTGGTAGATCCCTAGACAAAGAATTTTTAACCTAGGTAAATTTTAGCCCTAGCTTTCTCCGGTGGCATTTCGAAGCGCCGTGTCCCCCAGGTGTAAAGGTTCTTTCACCGCATTCCCAGTGAAAACCCGTTAGCTAGCTGACTAAAATTCATTTTATTAGTGAACTGTATACGACAGAAAGTGATTTTTTTTTTCCCTAAGGGAAGTTAACATTCAGTAAAATATTTAGTTTTAATTTTCCACCGCTCGCTTCATGGGATCGCAGGAACCGGGTCGTGCAGCAGAGAAAAAAAAAATGTTACTTAATAGGCTGCTCTTGTTCGAAATGTACTGTGAAACCTGAAGACAGACGTGATTTTATCTTGGTAGATTTTTAGAGAGCTCATTGTTTCTAAATTAGATCCCCACAGATTCTGGGTTGCCTGCCGCAGACCTATATCATTAATCATACACATTTGTGAACGGCACACTTTACTATATATATATGTGTGTGTGCGTGTAATTTTTAAAGCGGGGGGGGAGAGAGAGTGGGGAAAATTAACCTTTACAAAGAAATGCTCACGTTCCTATCTCTTGCAGTTCACGAATATATTTTAGTAACCAGTTCCAGAGTTTTCATTGGGTGCCCGAAGAAAGTACCTTTGATCCTAAGGACACCGGAGTTTTAAATGCCGGCGGGAGACGTCTAGTACGAAGTTTGCCGAGTTTAATAAAAAAAAAAAATTCCTTTTGTCTTCCCCCTCAGTCGCCTAACGAGCTATTAGATTATCCATTGGGATCTAACGGTAGACTGGGATCGACTGGTTGCCGACCCCTGCAATAGATGTGGAACGTTTATTTTCTTGTTTTCTGTATTTGGTAACTATAATAAAGTTGGATCTCTAATAATGTTTTTTAACTTTACTTTGTTCCTTAATTTAAAGTCAAAATTGACTATTAGTTGTTCTGAACGCTTGTCACTTCTACCCAGTAAAATTGATCTTTGAATAAAATATACTTTAATACATTTAAACACCTAATGTTAAGCTCACAAGAAAGTTTGTCGTTATTAGATCTGTGTTTAAAATTAAAAAAAAAAAAAAAACTCGCTGACCTAGTTGTTTGAAGAAGCCCGTAAATTTAATTGACGCAGTCACCATCCGGATACAGCACTTCAGATACGAAAAAAAATCTATATCCGCGGTTCATTATTTTCATTATAATACAACCCTTACTTAAATGGCGTTATTTCCACCTTTTTTTACATTTTTTTAGTTATAATATAAAATGAGCAGGGCCAGTGCTGGTCAAAAATTTGTAGATAAAAATTGACGAAGAAAGAGAGCAGGCGTGCACAGTTTTCGGCTTTCTCCGATGAGTGGAACAGAGATTTTGAGCGTTGAAGATTTGAAAGGCAGCAAAGTGCAATGCGATAAAAGTGGTTTTGAAAGTAGTTAAGGTGACCATATTTTCAAAACCCTAATCCGGGACAAAATAGTAGATTTGACCTATTTCAATGCAAAAAATCGGGACAAAAGGGTAAAGAAAAGGTCAAAAGTCGGGACATGTCCCGGAAAAATCAAGTTGATGTCAATTAAAAATAATATACATATTATATATACATTTGAATAACATTGAATAACATACATTTTACTGTATAAGTTTAACTACTTAAACTAATAAGAGAGAAAAACATAAATAATCCTTACTTAAGGTGAAGCTGAGTTACTGTACTTTTCAGATGAGTGAATTTTTATCAATAGGTCCTTCTTTGCAAGCAGCATCTTAAAGAACTCGACACATGTTTCCTCACAGTTCACTTTGGTTGTCTACATAGCTTTCAAAGTTTCAACACCTAGCTGTGTTTTATCACTTGCCCGTAAGCTGTTCATCAAAGAAAACACGCTTTCTGTGGCAGCATTTGTTCCAGGTAGACAGAAAAAGAACTCTGCCAACTTCAAAATATTTGAAAATGTCACATTATTGTTTTTGAAGTGGGAAACCATTTCAATCCAACGTTGTGGTGGCAATGTTTTTTTGGCACTCCATTCATTAATTTTCTGAGAAGTAACAAACTGCTTCATATAGACATATTCGTCATAAATTTCAGTTTCTGTTAATTGGGCTGAAGGTAATGTTTGAATCACTAGTGATGATGATATCTCAAAATCTGCCCAAATTGGTATTCTGTTCAGCGTTACCCAGCTGTAGGATTCTAGGTCTTGAAAATTTTTTGCAGCCCATTTATTCAAATAATTGAAAGCTGTTTCATAGAACGAAGAAACGCTAGCATGAAACTTTTTCACATCCTCCTTTGGAAGTCCTTCCATTTCCAGCTTTTCAAGGATTAGCTTAACTCTTGATGGCAAGAAACAGTCTTCCAGTTTGGACTTCAAAATAGTTTTCAACCTGTTGATGCTGGCAATGACTTCAAACACAGTGACCGTCTGTCCCTCTATTTTTTGCACTGCTTCGTGAAATGGAGAGGCCAGACTGTGAACAAAAACAAGCCATGCCTCAGATAGAGGATTTTCAAAGAATGTCTGTATAAAAACTGGGCATCTGTCTTGAGATTGAAAATATGATTTTAGAGGCAGGAACATTTGAAGAACCCTTTCAACAGCAGGCAGCAGAGCAAGCCACCTAGTCTGAGCATAACCTAAGATCATCTGGAAGTCAGTTTCCACAAACTGGCAAAACTCCTTGAGTCTTTCAACTCGTACTGTGTATGATTTCAAGAGTAGATAAATTTTAGCAATAATCAGCTCGACATCAACCGGCAGTACATCTGCAGCTGTTCGAACAGTGTTGTGGAAAATATGACCTGCACATCCAACTCCTATAAGACCATGTCCAAGATTTTCTTGCAGTTTTTTGAAAACATTGTTCTGTCCTTTCCTTTCAGCACCTCTAAAATTGGAATTTGTGTTGTCTGCGCATAATCCAACTACTTTCCTGTCTAAACCATTTTCAGTTATGCAGTCATTAAGAAAACTACTTACAATATCAGATGTTTCACCTGGCAATGACTTTAACTCTAATATTTTAATTTTCACTCCATTACTGTGATCAAAGTATCTGACAAGCAAAGGAAAAATCTTGAATTCTGTGTGGTTGGATGCAATTGTCAGTACAGAAATAAATGTAGACTTTTCTAGGTTACACCTTAACTCATTTAGAATATGGGGTGCCAAGACATTTCGAATAATGGCTTCTGTTTTCGTACGTGCACATGCAAATTTTGGCTCTAAAGTAACCTGAAGTAATTTTGATGTGCAATCCATAGACCTGAAAGTATGATTGTGTAGCACTGTATGGTATGCAAAGGCGCCTTCTATAGCAGCTAATTGCTCTTCTTGGTCACCAATTTTATCAGCTCTGAAGAAAGTGGTTAACGACGAGCTTGATGCAGCTGTAACGACAGCTCTCTTATGTTTCTCACTGCTTATGTGGATCTTAATATCACCACGTCCACTATGGCTTATCGAAAACCCGGAGGCACATATATTGCATCGTACATTGAAGTTTGATGTACTCTTTTTAATAAACGGATATTCCTTTTGTAAATCTTCATTGAAACTGCATTTACGCTTTGATACCATTTTCTTACAACAATAACAAAATATGCACAAATAGTTCACCGTTTAAATTAAATAAACGTATACCGTACGCAAAATCTTGGTACTTTACCACTACCTAAAATTTCAAATAACTGCGAATATCACATTGGAACTACAAAACTAATTCGCGGTCCTGACAACCTCTTGTGCTGTTTCGTGGGTGACCGTAAATGGAAATTAAAAGATGGTGTTGTAACGTTAAATATAGGAGTAGGAAAAAGTGGTGATATAAATGGCTCTCTGTAAACAGCTCTGTGGCCACATGGCGTGGGTGACCACATGGCGTAGGAAAAGATTGAAGACGCAGCTGCTTCAAAACACCATAGACCTTAGGAAATAGAAAGGCATGGACGCCAGCGTAAATCGGTCTGGCACTCAATAAATATGAATATTAAATGAATAATAACAACGAATATCTCCGAACAAAAGGCCCCGCGTGAATGTAGAATATGGTCAATGAAATAATATACTTAGTTACATTTCTAACATAAGGTACAAAATACTCAACTGAGAATAAGAACTGAATATGCCAAGCAACAAACTTTCATAAATGGGTGCTTGCGTAGAATATGAGGATTAAAATGGCATGACAAGGTCATCAATATGGAACTGATGTCAGGAACTAGACAAGTGCCAGTGGAACAAGATATGAGAAGAAGACGCTGGCGATGGATAGGACACACACTGGGGATAGCTTTACAAGGCAGTCTTTGTTGTGGAACCATCAGGGTAAGAGAAACAGAGATAGACCAAGAAACACATGGAGAAGAGAACTGGAGATACAAAGGAAAATGATGAGGAAAACATGGCAAGATCTTGAGTTGATGGCACGTGACAGGAGGACTTGGCATGTGTTTGTTGAAGGCTTATGCTCCTTGGGGAGCTAAAGGGTATTGATTGATTGATTGATTGATTGATTGATTGATTGAAGCCAAGCAAACATTGTATTCCAGAAAATAGATACAAATATGTGCTGTAAATAATTTTCTCAGAACTTAAGGGGAAGATATGAAGTGTTACAGTGGAGTGTTAAATCGAACCCATTTGATGTTATGGAAGTGAATCCTGGTCACTGATTGTAAATGAGAAGATAATTTAGGGCGTCATAGAATTGTTTTCCCAGAAGAATAATGAGAAGATAAATCTGTGTCACTCCCACGAGTGCTACAATACCAAATGATGAATTCTTGAGATGAGATAATGTAGACAGGCACAAAGTCAGACAGACAAAAAGTCACAGAGGTAAGAAGGCAACAGTCAACCTTTATAGGACATGTGATAAGAAGAGCGTTGGAAAGCACAGTCTCACCTTGGAAAATGGTTGGTTGGAGAACTAGAGGAACACAAGGGACAAATGGTTGGTTCGTGAACTAGAGGAACACAAGGGACAAATGGTTGGTTCGTGAACTAGAGGAACACAAGGGACAAATGGTTGGTTCGTGAACTAGAGGAACACAAGGGACAAATGGATAACTGGACATTATGACATGGACAAATAGAAGTGATGTATGTAGAGTGATGTGCTCGTCAAAGCGCCATGGCAGGACACTCCTTGATGATGGGAAACCTAGTCTCTGGCTTTGGATCAGACCAGACTTTGACAACTGAGGAGAAAGAAAGACTACGGCAAATAAGCCCTCAAATGAGGCCCCAAATCCCAGGAATTTAATAGGATCGTAAGTTTTAGCCATGGAATTTTCCAGAAAAAAATAGCATTCATTTTGTCGAGACATGAGCTTAAGAACTCGATAGATATTATATTTACCTGCATGTAGGTCGACATCGAGTGCACACCGATTCCCTCTTTCTCCCTCTGCCCACATAGACGGAAGGAGATCATAATATTGTTATTCAGTTAATTAAACAAAAAAATATTTGCAAACGAGCTAGTTAACTCGTCAGCAATGAGAGGAGAAGAAATGAAAACTTTAATCGAGTGTAGCTGATCCGTCCGACAAAATTTGAAAGCATAGTGTTTCACACGTACACATGGAAACAACGATAACAATAAATATACGAAATGATCAATAAATTATCTTTTTCGAACACGGAACAGAACGATGTGTCATTTATTGTCTGCATACGGTATCGCTCAGTAGACCAACAGAAGCGTTCTCCACTGGTGACAGTCAGAACACCAACTTCATGAGAGAAGCATTAGATAGACCGCCAGCTTACGAGAGAAATTGATGCGGTTATATGAGAGCGATGAGAGAAGCCAGAGATAGACCGCCAACTTTGTGACAAAAATTGATATTATTTTATGAATGCAATGAGAGAAGCTTGATGAAGCCTGAGGCAGACCGCCAGTTTTGTAAAAGAAACTGATATGGTTAACTTATATGAGAGCAATGAGAAGAGCTTAATGAGGTCTAAGACAAACCGTCAACTTTATGAGATAAATTGATGTGGTTTAATGAGAGTAGCCTGCGGCAGACCGTCAACTTTATGAGATAAATTGATGTGGTTTAATGAGAGTAGCCTGCAGCAGACTGCCAATTTTATGAGATAAATTGATGTGGTTTAATGAGAGTAGCGTGCGGCAGACTGCCAATTTTATGAGAGAAATAAATGTGGTTATATGATAGCAAAACTTCGTGTAGTCCCTGGAGGTCCCACAGGAGATAGCAAAACTTCGTGTAGTCCACGGGGGTCCCACAGGAGATAATAAAATGTCGTGTAATCCCGGGGGGTCCCACAGGAGATAGCAAAATGTCGTGTAGTCCCTGGAGGTCCCACAGGAGAAAGCAAAATGTCGTGTAGTCCCTGGGTGTTCCTACGGAGATAGCAAAATGTCGTGTAGTCCCTGGAGGTCCCACCGGAGATAGCAAAATGTCGTGTAGTCCCTGGGGGTCCCACCGGAGATAGCAAAATGTCGTGTAGTCCCTGGGGGTCCCACCGGAGATAGCAAAATGTCGTGTAGTCCCGGGGGTTCCCACCGGAGATAGCAAAATGTCGTGTAGTCCCTGGAGGTCCCACAGGAGATAGCAAAATGTCGTGTAGTCCCTGGAGGTCCCACAGGAGATATCGAAATGTCGTGTAGTCCCTGGAGGTCCCACAGGGGATAGCAAAATGTCGTGTAGTCCCTGGGGGTCCCACCGGAGATAGCAAAATGTCGTGTAGTCCCTGGAGGTCCCACAGGAGATAGCAAAATGTCGTGTAGTCCCTGGAGGTCCCACAGGAGATAGCAAAATGTCGTGTAGTTCCGGGAGTTCCCACCGGAGATAGCAAAACTTCGTGTAGTCACCGGGGGGGTGTCCCACAGGAGATAGTAACAGAATAAACCTACCACTCCCTCAGGCTTATCGGACGAAGCAACAACTAACGTGAGGTTATGAGTGGAGCAGGCTGACTTATCATGCGCGGAGCAGGCTGACTTATCATGCGTGGAGCAGGCTGACTTATCATGTGTGGAGCAGGCTGACTTATCATGTGTGGAGCAGGCTGACTTATCATGTGTGGAGCAGGCTGACTTATCATGCGCGGAGCAGGCTGACTTATCATGCGTGAAGCAGGCTGACTTATCATGCGTGGAGCAGGCTGACTTATCATGTGTGGAGCAGGCTGACTTATCATGCGTGGAGCAGGCTGACTTATCATGCGTGGAGCAGGCTGACTTATCATGCGTGGAGCAGGCTGACTTATCATGCGTGGAGCAGGCTGACTTATCATGCGTGGAGCAGGCTGACTTATCATGCGTGGAGCAGGCTGACTTATCATGCGTGGAGCAGGCTGACTTATCATGCGTGGAGCAGGCTGACTTATCATGCGTGGAGCAGGCTGACTTATCATGCGTGTGTGGTAAAGTGGGATGTTATAAATATTTATAGGGGACTTAGTGTACTGACTGAGATCAGCTGTGAAGGTATCTATATCTAATAGGAGTAGTGTATTATAGATAACCTTACTTGCTGCCACATATATTTATATCTCAGTCAGAATTATACTGGAGTAGTGTGATGATTACGTTATATGTCTAGGGTATGTGTATGATGAAGTGTAAGTCATAACAACAACAGACAGATAAACAATTTAATTTATTCCACCACACTTGACAACACTGTGACACTCACATACATATAACACTCTAAAGGATATCTTAAAGGAGTCACTGATAACTTTTCAAATAACAATATGTATTCATTGCTGTCATGAATGTATATGTGTCCTGATTCAAATACAAAGGGAACCAGGAATCACAATCAATTTTAATTACAAGTTATATGTACAGAATTTCTCAATATGAATCTTGTAGTGACATGTATTTTTAATAGTATCCTATGTGTGTCAGTGGTGTAGTAGTAATATGAGGTAATACTGGTTTTGTTTTGTTCAAGCTCTGTTGGTATTTGTCATCATGACTTCAATAGTTTGTCTTTATTGGAACTAGTATTGGAGATGTTCTCAGTTCCTGATATTAAAACACTTAAATTCCCCTCTTAATGTTATTTTTACAAGGTCATTTTAAGATGGGGTACATAATGTTGAGCTCAGCTGGCCACATCAGCTTATCTTGCGTGATGGCGGCAGGAAAAGACTCCTCTGCTCGATTTCTCCCCTGTGCTCTGGAGACACCTCACTGATAGCTAAATGGACCAAGGAGTATGCTGTCCGACTCTGGATTCAGCAAAGCTCTGACCAGGTGCTGCTCAATAACTGTAAGACCACGGTCCCTGAAAACAAGAAGGATGTACCTTCTACGTCATAACTAATTTATACTCTCTTTCTACACTGATCACAATACATCACAAACATTGAGTTCAGAGCGTTAGGCCAACTGTCAGCTTCATCTGAAATACTTTATACCAGTATTAACCTCCTTAATGGTTACTACGCCTCTGCAATTCCAGCATTATTTCTGTCTAATCAATAATCTAGGTGTCAGTGTACTGTTTGGCCATTCCATGCCGTTTTACTTTCCTCCGACACCTCTGTTCAGGCTGGAGCATTATAGGCTTTACATCATGTTTGCTACTGAACTACACATATATACAGGCATAAATTAACAATTCACATTCAATTTTCATTAAAAGATACTGAATGTTTCAAGCTTACCACAATTCATGGAAATAAACACAGATACGTTGACTAGCAATGAATTCTGGCACAAATACTGGCACAAATTCCCATCTGCTTATGTTCCAGGCTTTTATTTAGCAAAAATATGAGCTGGCTTCAACGCACTGTTGCTTTATCAAGCTTATTTGAACTAGTGGTCTCGAACTAACGCTCCTAAGTGATTATATCAGCGAGTCTGGCCAATGGAGCCACGTTTCGACAAGTGTTTGAAAAAATTTTACCTTCCTACGTCTCCCCTAACAACCAAGGATAGCATTTATAGTCCGACTAATCGTGTTTAGCCTTACATATCATTCCAGCCAATCAGTTCAAATGTAACTTGTGGCCCATTTCCCGTACAATGGTGGTTTAAAAAATCTACCACTGAGCGATTCTGATTTTGGGTGTTGTCTGACAGCACCATCATTTTATTTTGGCTATAACTTGTTAATTCCTAGACTATTTGCGTAACGTTTTACATATTCTTTGTCAGCAAGCCCTAAGGAACCCAAATATACAAATTTAAAAGAGCTACGTGGCTGCGTTCAAAATATGCAATTTCTTCTACCTCCTGTTTCGAAGATGTGCTGTCTGGGTACTGTAATGTTTTCAAACGTAAACCCATCTAATGTTATCTTTTCTAATAAGCGTTTTTTCAGGATTTAAAACCTAACTCTGGGAAGGGTAGTGAATTTTATCACTGTCGATTTGAAATAAAGTTAGTGCATGTGGCCTTACACGCGTGATGGCAGCAATTGTGTATCGCGCGACGCGTGTTTAGTGTTGCACGTGTTCGGCTTTCTGCCTCTCCCTTCTCTCTATCCTTTAGTCCATCTGTTCGTTCGTTTTGGTAACGTAGTATAATTAATGTTAGGATTAATTTAGGTCATTACGCAGTGTGCCTCTCAATGTTTTTCTTAGAAATGCAATACCCGTTTTAATGTGTTGTGGAAACGCTACAATTTGCAGACGAAGCATAAAACAAAGGGGGGATTTCGAGTACATTCTTTGTGACAGCACTGTTATTTTACCATTGCTCTTTTCTTTATTAGAATTTATTTGTTAGGCTTTATATTTACCTGATAATTTATATATGTGGATTAGAATATTTCACGACACCTCCCCTCTTAAAACAGACATCCCATGTCAGTCCTTTATTCTATATACACATAGATAAATGTAAGTCAACTTGACTTTACTCTGCTGTGGTGCTATCATGGTTTTATGTAGTTGGGTCCATTCAGAGTAGGCACTACTCATGAAATCTGCCTCAGACTTCTACAACCAATAATATATTTCGGTTATGTTACTGAACAGCCGCAAGTGTGAATGCTTGTCTTAATGCTGCTTCGCAACCCGTATTCACCATTTCTCTTCTCTGAGTCTGCGCAATGACATGTCCAGAGAACATTATATTTCCCTCAAAATGTACGTTATGAGGAGATAACATATACCTGGTGATAGCAGAGTTTTCGTAGTGGATCCCATAATCTTCTTATTATCCTGTATGAAACATTCGGAATATCCTCAATCAAAGAGGCAACTCATGGATTCATTACGTTCCTCCGAAATGTTTACATCCAACAATTTTCTCATCATTCTAGAGAAGACACTAGGCGCATTCTTCAATCCAAATGGCAATCTATTAAACTCATAGTGTCCTTCTGAGGTACTAAAAGCTAGGTATGGTCTAACCTCAGGCTTTACTGGAATCTGATAGTATCCTTTACTCAGATCCACTTTTGAGAAATATTTAGCTTTATTTAGTCTGGCAAACAGCTGATTTGTATCCGGCAATGGATCCACCTGTCCTTCTGTAATAGCATTCAGTCTCCTGTAATCTATACAGAGTCTATGTTCTCCAGAGGGCTTCCTTAAGAGTACAACACCGGAACTATACGAAGATTCACTGTGCGAAATAATTCCTTCCTTCAACAGATAGTCTATCTCTTCCTTCAAAGCTTTCTCCTTAGCAAACGGAATCGAATATGGTTTCATACATACAGGTGTGGGGTCTATCAGTTTCATATCATATTCCAATAGGTTTGTATGCCCTGGTCGGTCTGTTAACACCTCTGCATGATTATTTAGAACCTGTTGCACTCTCTCTTTCTGAGTTTTCGTTAAATGTGTACTGATTTTCACCTGTGCTGCTGTGTCACAGGGGTGTAATGGATATTCAAAGGATGAAAGGGGTTCCTTTTTCATCTCCATGGCGATGGACAAGGTCAACAAGTGTGTCTCTTCCTGATGTTCTCTTTCCAAATATTTCTTCAGGAGATTCACATGATAGATTTTTTCTTTCCCCTTCTTATCTATCTTATAATTTGTTCTAGACACCTTCTCTAGAACTGTATATGGACCCTGCCATCCAATTTGTAACTTATTCTGACTTCCGGGCAAAAGAAGCAGTACTTTCTCTCCCACAGCCAAATTTCTGTCTTTCGCCTTCCTGTTATAATAGGCAGCATGTTTCTTCCTGGCTTGTTTCAAATTTTCATTGGCAAGTTTCCAGCCAGTTTTTAAACGAGTGGTCAGCTCATTCACATATTGGTATGAAGATGTAATGTTTTCCTCTGCCTTTTCATCAGTCCACGTTCTTAACAAAGCTACATATGGACCTTTAATTTTGTGGACCTATTTGTCCATGCACCGGTATGGTCTCTTCCACTCGAAGCTTTATAGTGATGATTTTTCCTCCCAGAATTATCATTCACAAAACGACCGCTACCAATTTTTCTTTTGGGGCTTTCTCCCCACTTAAAATTCTTGATGAGAGATTTCCTCTCTACATCCTCTTCCTCCAGTTTGTTTAAGTCCGATTGAGGGATTGTCGGCTTATCCTGGGGTAAGACATCTTTTTGCACTCTCCGCATAGTGGCCATTGTAAAACAGTTAAGTGAAGCTTGTCCGTGAAAAGGGGTTTACATTTCCATGTGGGCCGCTTTATCAAAAAAATTTTTCTCTTTATTATCAGGCCTAATTTTGCCCCGTGGCGTGTCCAGGTCCTGATCAATGTTCCCACTTGTGGGTGTTCCCTCATGTGCTATGCTACACCTTTCTACAAAATTCTCAATGTCCCATCTTGCTTTAGGCCAATAATAATTGTGAGCCACCTTTTGAATGATGGTACCTATCTTCTCATGGTCCCCATCTGGTTTCACATGTAGGCTCCTTATTAAGTCTGCCCTATATCTTTTAGGAAGTACCAGCTGTCCCTGACCTTTGGATCTAGCTCCAGTCTTCCTATACATCAACTTGTTTTTCATGTAAAAATCTCCCTTGCCTGGAGTTGTATGACAAGTTGACAATTTTCTGAAACAAGGCTTGAGTGTTTTATCCCCAGCCTGTGCCTTCCTCATCTCTTCTGGAGTGGTATCTAACATAATATCCTCCTCCTGTCTTGAGGTCGACCTGACCTGAAGGGTTGCCATATACACAGGTTTCCTTCTGCAACGGTCAGTGTCATGATTGTCCATCTGACAATTTTTACACCACCTTTTTCCTTGGTTGAAAGATTTTCTTTCATCATATTTCCTTTCATCGAATTGTGGGAATTTATTTTTATTTTCATACCGTGGCCTATCAAATTGGTGCTTACCTTTGTTTTGATCCCTAGGATCAAATTTATTAAAGTTCTGTGGTGCCCTAAAGTTATCCACTTGTTTCTTTTTATTACCTGTTACCTCTGCTTGAGCTGCTTGATACCTTTCAGCAACATTTAGCAACTCACCCAGCCTCTCTGCACCTTGTTCCATGAGAAACTTTCTCAGGTCTGGAGCCATGGACTCTCTAATTGCTCTATAAGGACCATTTCCTTAAGATCTTGGGTTTTCCCCAGAGAAGTCCATTTCTCCAAGTATGTCTCTATTCGTGCAGAGAACTGGTGATAGGTTTCACCTGACAGTAGTTTAGCATTCCTAAATTTTTTCCTATAAAATTCTGCATTCTTTTCATATCTTAACAAAAGAGCCTGCTTTAGCATGTCATAATTTTCCTGATCACCTCTGCTCATTTTTGCAAAAACTTCATAAGCTGCCCCACGAAGTCCTTGAGATAACTTTAAGCTCCACCTTTCTCTCTCTAACCCATACGTGGTAGCTAATAGTTCATACCTATTTAGATAGCTCTCTATAACATCGTCTTTCTCAACAAAATGATCTAAATGAAAATTCATAGCTGAGGTTGAGGCTCCTTGGCTAGCAGTGGCATCAGAGGCAAAGGGACTGGCACCATTTTCAGGAGCATGGCCTTGAAACTCAAACTCCCTTAGTCGTAACTCATGTTCCCTTTGTAATCTTTTATCTTCTGCTTCCCTTTCTGCAGCTAATTTCTTCTCTTCCCTTTCTGCAGCTAATTTCTTCTCTTCCCTTTCTGCAGCCAATCTTTTGTCTTCTCTTTCTGCCTCCAATTTCTTAGCCTCAGCCTCAATCTGCAACTTCTTAATTTCCCTTTCAGCCTCTAACTTTCTTTCGGCTTCAAACCTTCTTTCTTCGCGTTCAATAAATTTGTCACATTCCGTAGTGACATAGGCAACCATAACTTGCCCATCTAATCCTAACTCTTTTGCAGTCTGAACAGCAGCAGATCGAAATTTGGCCAGGTCCGCCATTGTCTATCAGGTAAATTTATACAATGTCTAACCAACAATTCAATCTCTAAATATATATCTAATGGACAACACAGGCACCGAGAGCTCAACCTTATTTAATTCCACCCAAGGATACCTTTTAATTCTTATATTCCCTGAAGTGAATTACCCCCACTATTTTTAATAGGTAAAGATTCAAAATCCCAAGAGCGAGACCCCAATATATGTGGTAAAGTGGGATGTTATAAATATTTATAGGGGACTTAGTGTACTGACTGAGATCAGCTGTGAAGGTATCTATATCTAATAAGAGTAGTGTATTATAGATAACCTTACTTGCTGCCACATATATTTATATCTCAGTCAGAATTATACTGGAGTAGTGTGATGATTACGTTATATGTCTAGGGTATGTGTATGATGAAGTGTAAGTCATAACAACAACAGACAGATAAACAATTTAATTTATTCCACCACACTTGACAACACTGTGACACTCACATACATATAACACTCTAAAGGATATCTTAAAGGAGTCACTGATAACTTTTCAAATAACAATATGTATTCATTGCTGTCATGAATGTATATGTGTCCTGATTCAAATACAAAGGGAACCAGGAATCACAATCAATTTTAATTACAAGTTATATGTACAGAATTTCTCAATATGAATCTTGTAGTGACATGTATTTTTAATAGTATCCTATGTGTGTCAGTGGTGTAGTAGTAATATGAGGTAATACTGGTTTTGTTTTGTTCAAGCTCTGTTGGTATTTGTCATCATGACTTCAATAGTTTGTCTTTATTGGAACTAGTATTGGAGATGTTCTCAGTTCCTGATATTAAAACACTTAAATTCCCCTCTTAATGTTATTTTTACAAGGTCATTTTAAGATGGGGGTACATAATGTTGAGCTCAGCTGGCCACATCAGCTTATCTTGCGTGATGGCGGCAGGAAAAGACTCCTCTGCTCGATTTCTCCCCTGCGCTCTGGAGACACCTCACTGATAGCTAAATGGACCAAGGAGTATGCTGTCCGACTCTGGATTCAGCAAAGCTCTGACCAGGTGCTGCTCAATAACGTTAAGACCACGGTCCCTGAAAACAAGAAGGATGTACCTTCTACGTCATAACTAATTTATACTCTCTTTCTACACTGATCACAATACATCACAAACATTGAGTTCAGAGCGTTAGGCCAACTGTCAGCTTCATCTGAAATACTTTATACCAGTATTTCCCTCCTTAATGGTTACTACGCCTCTGCAATTCCAGCATTATTTCTGTCTAATCAATAATCTAGGTGTCAGTGTACTGTTTGGCCATTCCATGCCGTTTTACTTTCCTCCGACACCTTCTGTTCAGGCTGGAGCATTATAGGCTTTACATCATGTTTGCTACTGAACTACACATATATACAGGCATAAATTAACAATTCACATTCAATTTTCATTAAAAGATACTGAATGTTTCAAGCTTACCACAATTCATGGAAATAAACACAGATACGTTGACTAGCAATGAATTCTGGCACAAATACTGGCACAAATTCCCATCTGCTTATGTTCCAGGCTTTTATTTAGCAAAAATATGAGCTGGCTTCAACGCACTGTTGCTTTATCAAGCTTATTTGAACTAGTGGTCTCGAACTAACGCTCCTAAGTGATTATATCAGCGAGTCTGGCCAATGGAGCCACGTTTCGACAAGTGTTTGAAAAAATTTTACCTTCCTACGTCTCCCCTAACAACCAAGGATAGCATTTATAGTCCGACTAATCGTGTTTAGCCTTACATATCATTCCAGCCAATCAGTTCAAATGTAACTTGTGGCCCATTTCCCGTACAATGGTGGTTTAAAAAATCTACCACTGAGCGATTCTGATTTTGGGTGTTGTCTGACAGCACCATCATTTTATTTTGGCTATAACTTGTTAATTCCTAGACTATTTGCGTAACGTTTTACATATTCTTTGTCAGCAAGCCCTAAGGAACCCAAATATACAAATTTAAAAGAGCTACGTGGCTGCGTTCAAAATATGCAATTTCTTCTACCTCCTGTTTCGAAGATGTGCTGTCTGAGTACTGTAATGTTTTCAAACGTAAACCCATCTAATGTTATCTTTTCTAATAAGCGTTTTTCAGGATTTAAAACCTAACTCTGGGAAGGGTAGTGAATTTTATCACTGTCGATTTGAAATAAAGTTAGTGCATGTGGCCTTACACGCGTGATGGCAGCAATTGTGTATCGCGCGACGCGTGTTTAGTGTTGCACGTGTTCGGCTTTCTGCCTCTCCCTTCTCTCTATCCTTTAGTCCATCTGTTCGTTCGTTTTGGTAACGTAGTATAATTAATGTTAGGATTAATTTAGGTCATTACGCAGTGTGCCTCTCAATGTTTTTCTTAGAAATGCAATACCCGTTTTAATGTGTTGTGGAAACGCTACAATTTGCAGACGAAGCATAAAACAAAGGGGGATTTCGAGTACATTCTTTGTGACAGCACTGTTATTTTACCATTGCTCTTTTCTTTATTAGAATTTATTTGTTAGGCTTTATATTTACCTGATAATTTATATATGTGGATTAGAATATTTCACGACAGCGTGGAGCAGGCTGACTTATCATGCGTGGAGCAGGCTGACTTATGCGTGGAGCAGGCTGACTTATCATGCGTGGAGCAGGCTGACTTATCATGTGTGGAGCAGGCTGACTTATCATGCGTGGAGCAGGCTGACTTATCATGTGTGGAGCAGGCTGACTTATCATGCGTGGAGCAGGCTGACTTATCATGTGTGGAGCAGGCTGACTTATAATGCCGAATAAATTGTTACAGAGACAACCGCTGCAAGAGCCCATGATCATTTTGGAGTAGTCGTTCTTTGGGACCAGCTGCATGGATGATGACTCCATGGTCTATAGGCAGCGACAAGGCAAATATGGATGATGATGATGATGATGATGATGATGGTATGAGAGCAAACGAAGAAGTGTTTCTCGTTTCATAAAAAAAATATTGTAAGGCACCTGCTAGGTCGACATTTACGAATGATGCCGTCTCTAAGCCGAGGGACAAGTTTGAATATTCAGAAGATGAAGGGAAAAGTGGTTGGTTTACAATAGAGTACATAGAGCAATTATAATTAGAGTTGAAAATACCACATAGTGGCAAGTGATAACCTAGAAAATTGGATTCCTTGTGGGTAGGCTATTGAGATACCTGATTTATTAACCTGGATGACTCATCTCCGCGTTTGTGGCGCTTCTTTTATTTAAACAAGGTGTAAGTTTATTATGGAGAGACACAAATATTATCGATCTTCTGTCAGCTCAATGGAACTAGTCTTCTGGTGGGATCTTTGTGCTGGGTGCGGTCTTGAAGAGAGAGGAAAGGGGGGAGTTATTGGGAGATCTACTAGTGATAAGAAAGGATGATAACAGATTAGGTCCAAAGAAGCACAGTATAATTTCTGAAGAGGGAGGAAGATAGAAGACAGAGTGAGGACAGGAAAAACATCAAAGTGGAAGATAGAAGACAGAGTGAGGACAGGAAAAACATCAAAGTGGAAGATAGAAGACAGAGTGAGGACAGGAAAAACATCAAAGTGGAAGATAGAAGACAGTGAGGACAGGAAAAACATCAAAGTGGAAGATAGAAGACAGAGTAGGACATGTAAACATCAATGTGGAAGATAGAAGACAGAGTGAGGACAGGAAAAACATCAATGTGGAAGATAGAAGACAGAGTGAGGACAGGAAAAACATCAATGTGGAAGATAGAAGACAGAGTGAGGACAGGAAAAACATCAAAGTGGAAGATAGAAGACAGAGTGAGGACAGGAAAAACATCAATGTGGAAGATAGAAGACAGAGTGAGGACAGGAAAAACATCAATGTGGAAGATAGAAGACAGAGTGAGGACAGGAAAAACATCAATGTGGAAGATAGAAGACAGAGTGAGGACATGAAAAACATCAATGTGGAAGATAGAAGACAGAGTGAGGACAGGAAAAACAACAATGTGGAAGATAGAAGACAAAGTGAGGACAGGAAAAACATCAATGTGGAAGACAGAAGACAGAGTGAGGACAGGAAAAACATCAATGTGGAAGATAGAAGACAGAGTGAGGACAGGAAAAACATCAATGTGGAAGATAGAAGACAGAGTGAGGACTGGAAAAACATCAATGTGGAAGATAGAAGACAGAGTGAGGACATGAAAAACATCAATGTGGAAGATAGAAGACAGAGTGAGGACTGGAAAAACATCAATGTGGAAGATAGAAGACAGAGTGAGGACATGAAAAACATCAATGTGGAAGATAGAAGACAGAGTGAGGACATGAAAAACATCAATGTGGAAGATAGAAGACAGAGTGAGGACAGGAAAAACATCAATGTGGAAGATAGAAGACAGAGTAAGGACAGGAAAAACATCAATGTGGAAGATAGAAGACAGTGAGGACAGGAAAAACATCAAAGTGGAAGATAGAAGACAGAGTGAGGACATGAAAAACATCAATGTGGAAGATAGAAGACAGAGTGAGGACAGGAAAAACAGCAATGTGGAAGATAGAAGACAGAGTGAGGACAGGAAAAACATCAATGTGGAAGATAGAAGACAGAGTAAGGACAGGAAAAACATCAATGTGGAAGATAGAAGACAGAGTGAGGACAGGAAAAACATCAATGTGGAAGATAGAAGACAGAGTGAGGACATGAAAAACATCAATGTGGAAGATAGAAGACAGAGTGAGGACAGGAAAAACATCAATGTGGAAGATAGAAGACAGAGTGAGGACAGGAAAAACATCAATGTGGAAGATAGAAGACAGAGTGAGGACAGGAAAAACATCAATGTGGAAGATAGAAGACAGAGTGAGGACAGGAAAAACATCAATGTGGAAGATAGAAGACAGAGTAAGGACAGGAAAAACATCAATGTGGAAGATAGAAGACAGAGTGAGGACAGGAAAAACATCAATGTGGAAGATAGAAGACAAAGTGAGAACAGGAAAAACATCAATGTGGAAGATAGAAGACAGAGTGAGGACAGGAAAAACATCAATGTGGAAGATAGAAGACAGAGTGAGGACAGGAAAAACATCAATGTGGAAGATAGAAGACAGAGTGAGGACAGGAAAAACATCAATGTGGAAGATAGAAGACAGAGTGAGAACAGGAAAAACATCAATGTGGAAGATAGAAGACTGAGTGAGGACATGAAAAACATCAATGTGGAAGATAGAAGACAGAGTGAGGACAGGAAAAACATCAATGTGGAAGATAGAAGACAGAGTGAGGACTGGAAAAACATCAATGTGGAAGATAGAAGACAGAGTGAGGACATGAAAAACATCAATGTGGAAGATAGAAGACAAAGTGAGGACAGGAAAAACATCAATGTGGAAGATAGAAGATTTAGCGAGATAAGGCACAGAAGTGAAGAAGTAGGAGGCGTAGTAAGATAATATGTTGCAATGGATAACATCTTCTTATGGGTTAAAATATCCAAGATGTGGACAAGGGTTCTAGCAAATAGAATATGCTCGTACCAACTTCTTGTCCATAGTTCGCTTCCTAACGAGCAGGGTGTTACCACTGTAGTTGGTCTCCTGTGAAGAGGTATGTGACAGAACAGTACGCCATTAACTCTTGAGATATAGTGATGGTTTCAAGAATAATATAGTTTCATGTACCTCCGGTTCTTTCTTTCAGTCTGTCTGTAAAGGGCAATTTTTACTATCTTGCAATATAATACATTTATATTCTTATTATGTTCGCAAATATTTTGTAAGCAAAGTATTTCCTTTTTAAGTGCTTAAGGAGAAGTCATTTTTGGGTTGCTTCCCTTGAAAATAGTTCTGTCATCTTCGATCGGACTCCGCAGACGACTCTAGGCCTACTGCGATTTATTCTGTGGCTGGGTAGGAATAGATTGTTCTTGCTTCAGTATATCTATGGCCTGAATTTATACGTAGTGTTTGTATGAGTAGGACGAGTCTGTCTTATATATGGATATCTTTGCATTTCTAAGTCGAACTAATTTGGTTGTCGCTAGAAAAGGTCAAAGGCTATGCAGCGGAAGTATCGCTAGCAAAGGGTGTGATCCATGGCTGTCATCCTGTGAGGATGCCGAGTTTTGTTGTAGCAGGCTTTTTGCCGAAATAGTGATCTATATATGGATGGGGAAAAGTGATAATCATTTAGACATGTTGTATGTACTTTACCCCAGTGTTTATTCTCTTTTGCCAAGGAATGGCAAAGTTATATTTCGCATAAAAAGGTAAAACCACAATTTATTATGAACTATATATATATTGAACTTTACGTGAAGGAATATTCGCTAGACGAGGTTAGGTCTAGGAGCCTTCCTATGTATTGGTTATGGTCTGACGTGCCCAGTCAGTAAAGCCAGATGATTTACATGATGGAACGCTGAATGCTTATTTACGAATGCTCCATTATGATATTTGCCAAGCATGAATGCTAACTTAAGATGATATTCCTGTGATCAACATTATGCTGTCTATGTCGACATTTGTTCCTGTAACCATACACGTACTGTCCAAGTGTGCGTCCCATTAAATGTTATAAAAAGATCACCGTAGTTCCAGTACTTCTTGAATTCGAACAGTGTGAGTATGAGTGATGTACTACCAACCTGTCAACTCTATCGAATCATTCTACCATTCGCGTACTGACATTCAGATACACACTCATTGTTTACACTCACCTTCTTGTCGGAGCCTCATCACGTTCCAGGACAAGATGACCTGTATGACCAAAACTGTGCTGGGTTTGATGAGTTGACAATCGTTACACTTTACTACACCAGTCCCAACATCTACATTTATCCACTGGTGGACATTCACATCATTTAGCAAATAAAGCATGATTCAACAACTAGTAGCCAGTATGAGTTAACAACTACACAAAGAAAGAGTTTTAACACTGTCGAAATACCTTTGCTCTCTCTCTCTCTCTCTCTCTCTCTCTCTCTCTCTCTCTTCATATTCTCTCTGTGTTTGGATGTCACTCCATCAATCTGTTTACCTCTCTATATTGTCCCTCTGTCAGTGGCCATCTATCTATCTATCTATCTATCTATCTATCTATCTATCTATCTATCTATCTATCTATCTATCTATCTATCTATCTATCTATCTATCTATCTATCTATCCGTCTGTCTGTCCGTCCGTCTGCCCGACTGTCTGAATTTGTGGCTGGCTTTTTGTTGGCTGTCTTTCTGTGCTCTTTTCGTCTATCTGCCTTGCTGCCTGTCTGTTTGTCTGACTGTCGTTTATCTGTATGCCTTCCTACCTGTCTGTCTGTCTGACTGTCGTTTATCTGTATGCCTTCCTACCTGTCTGTTTGTCTGACTGTCGTTTATCTGTATGCCTTCCTACCTGTCTGTTTGTCTGACTGTCGTTTATCTGTATGCCTTCCTACCTGTCTGTCTGTCTGACTGTCGTTTATCTGTATGCCTTCCTACCTGTCTGTTTGTCTGACTGTCGTTTATCTGTATGCCTTCCTACCTCTCTGTTTGTCTGACTATCGTTTACCTTTATGCCTTGCTGCCTGTCTTTCCGTATGTGTGTCGACATATGCCATTTGTGCTACATTTTCCTCTGTATTGTTCATTATATGAGTTCATGTTTAGCGATGCGTATTTAACGTCATCTTCTGTTCAGTGTGAACGAACATGATCATATAAGCAGGTGCTTCTCACACAACACAAATTTTGTTTACTAACCCGTCAGGTGTTCATCCGCAGATTTCCAATAGTTCATCACTTGCCACAAACTTCGTCCCGTAGTTACACAACCCTGGCAACGTACTTAGGACTTGAGTTCTTGACATGTTATGCAACTGTTATTGTCCTGACTAATCGGAGCTAGTATGCGTAGATTGGGGCAGCTTCATTCAAGTGAAAGCTTTTATCGCAGAGTATATCGTCACTATCTCACCAGGTATCTTTTTGTGGCGGGGAAAGACGTCTGCTGGTGCTTCGGTAAATGACTTGTTCTCTCCAGATCCTCGCATCGCCAGAGCCGTGTCGTTCTGCTGTCTGGTAGTAAAGATAAAAGCGGGCTCAGACAGTAGGTCCGCCCAAGATTATTTGAAAATGTATATCTTTAGAAAGATCTTTCCATCCTGTAGCTCGATCTTCGGTTTACTTTCGTGCCGTAGTTACTGATCTGTTGATTTTCTGTTTGTTGTTCTTGTTCTTGTTGTTTTCTTTAATTCTTCTGTTAAAAGTATGGCATGAGTGTGGGTGTAGATTAAACAGCGATTGTGTAGTGTGGTTACTCGAATCATATATGTGTATTACTGCATACTTTATTTTTAGTCTGTTAAATATATCTTCTTGGCACTGGACACTGGAACCTGATCTGAAGATGTGCACAGAAAAATAAGAACATCAACAGTAAGTAAAACATCAACAGTAAGTAAAACATCAACAGACGGAAATATCAAGTGTTGGTAACTCCAAAGTTGCAAAGGTTAAATTACCTTCTCTTGTGGCCGTCACAGACGGAAGGAAAAAATAAATAATTGACATGAGAAGCCCGTTAAGTAATCATTCAGCTCACCCCATATCCAAATCACAGCATGGAAACAACTAATAAAACACAATGGTAAATCAGAATGTTAGGGCAATTATTCTTTATGTGGCAAATAGACAAGGTCAGGTCCAGTGAACTACAACAAGGTCACAACACAGACACACCCATCAACTTGTCTTCTTGAATGAGGTTTTTTTTTTTTTTTCTTAACCAGCGGCACTTGGGCTTTCAGCCCTTCGGCCCAATGACATATCATTGCGAGGCTGGGGAACCTGAGGACTTTCCTTCCAACCCGGTCAGGAGCTTCGCTCCTTCCCATCCACAGAGGGTTTATCACAGGAGCCGTTCAGGCTATTCAGTCAAATTTCCGGCCGTAAACATTTCTTCAAACGCCGACGCCCGGGTTTGAACCATGAACACCTGGTCGCCAGTACAACGCCGAAGCCATTACACCAGCGCGGCTCCCTTGAATGAGGTATAGCTCACGGTCGAAGCTGTTGTCAGGTCGTGATGTTGTCGGGGCCTCACCACATCGAGCCTTATCAGCCAGGTCGGAACCTTTCTACCCAGTCGTAATCTTCTTTTGGCCCATACATATATCAATATACAGCCTTCACCTGAGGACAGATATTGGTCATATTCTTTGACATTGATTGTATCTGTGCTCCTGCTATAGACATGCCAGGACCAGGGGTGTCGGTGGGACAATGGTTGTGTTACTAAGGTGCCCACGATGATGAAAAACTGTATCCTGAGTTTTTTCAGTTTGGATGTGAATTTCAATGAATGTGACCAATCAAATTCTTTTGGTTAAGGTTGCAAATGCAGAATCATTTATCCGTGACCCTCGTATCTGCTCAGGGTTATTGAACTTCACAATCCGGTGAATAACTCTCTGACACCCTGTATAATAACATGTTATTTATTTTGACCGCTAACCCAGATTTACTGCCTCGAATGATAATAATAATAATAATAACAATACAGTACGTTGGTGCCACTCACGCAAAGAACACATTTAGCAGCAAAATTATGCCAAACCAGACAGATCGTTAGCTCACAGAATATAAAGAACACAAAAACTGTAGGCAAGACAGCAGCTTACGCGTGCACCAAAATATTCAAACAATCTATCAAAGTGATAGTTCCACCTTCCTGTTAGAATTTAGTAGGTTGTTGACCATCATCACTGCCTCAACCCTGGCTTGAGGGAGAAACTTAAGAAAGACATTTTTCACGACAGACAGACGTGGCTGTATGAGGTCGATCAAAAAGATTCCAAATATGTTTTTCTCTTTCCTAATGCAGACATAATAGCTGTTATTTGTTTCGGAATAATCGCAATATTTGCATTTTGAGGACACTCATCGATATCTGCCAAACAACCACTGATTTTATATTACAACGTGTATTTTGTATGTGGTGCTCCATCTTTATGCTGTATGCTGTTTATTCTTCGCAGAAATTAGAGAGATGCCATCATTGATATTTCTATTACACTTCTTCTTTGCTGCTGGAGACTGAGCACTTATGGGTTTGCCCGGAGTGCAATGACGTCGATTCTGATTAACAATAACAATAACTTCTTTTTTTTCAATATCACAGACTTCATTTCTGCCTTTCTTGATATATTAGCACCTGTCTATCAGTCGGTCGGTCTGTTTGTCTGTCTGCCCGATCGTTTGTCTGTCTGCCTGTTTATCTATTCGTCCGTCTGTCTCTTGGTCTGTCTGTCGTCCCGGCTGTCTCTGTCTGTCTGCCCGACCGTCTATCTGTCTGCCCGACCGTTTGTCTGTCTGCCTGTTTATCTATTCGTCCGTCTGTCTCTGTGTCTGTCCGTCCGCCCGGCTGTCTCTCTGTCTGTCTGTCTGCCCGACCGTCTGTCTGCCTGCCTGTCTATCTGTGCGTCCGTCTGTCTCTGTTCACTCTGTCTTTCTATCTATGTTTCTCGCTATCTGTCTTTCTGTCTGTCATTTTTATTTGTTACTCTGTTTTCCTCTCCTACTTAGCCTAGAAGATTCACACCCATGGAGCATATTACGAACATCATCGTTCACAGATAAAGAAGTTAATTTATGCCGCTCAAAAATACATTTTTTTTTCCTTCTTTCTGCCCGTTTTCCCTGGTGCAGAACGAAATTACTGGCATCTTATAATCACTTCCGAGCTTCGTCATGTGAACTCTGCGTTCATGGATCTATGCCTCGTGCGACTTGGATATTTGCTCCATCTCTTCAGCTCGCGGACAAGATTTGAGTGAGCGCCAAGTGTTTACACGAGCCTTTCATGAAAACTCAGCTCACCCCGTAGGAAACCTTGTGTATCTCTGATGCAAGCGTGTCCATTGTTTGCTCCCGTATCATCATCTCTTCCAGAACTTGTGTGATATTATCTGGTTCTGTTTTCTCACCGTCCCTTTTCATTTCTCTCGACCCTCACAGGTCACCAGGTTCCCAGCCGGGAAATCATCACCCCAACTTGTTAAGACGTTTGAGCGGAGTTTGTTTTCCTAGGTTTAGTCTTTTCTTTCTTTCTTTCTTTCTTTCTTTCTTTCTTTCTTTATTTCTTTCTTTCTTTCTTTCTTTTTTTTCTTTCTTTCTGTCTGTCTGTCTCTTTCTTTCTCCCTTTCTGTCTGTCTCTTTCTTTCTTCTTTTCTTTCTTACTGTCTCTTTCTGTCTGTCTCTTTCTTTCTTTCTGTCTGTCTCTTTCTTTCTTTCTTTCTGTCTGTCTGTCTCTTTCTTTCTTTTTGTCTGTCTGTCTCTTTCTTTCTCCCTTTCTGTCTGTCTGTCTGTCTCTTTCTTTCTTTTTTTTCTTTCTTTCTGTCTCTTTCTTTCTTTCTTTCTTTCTTTCTTTCTGTCTTTCTTTCTGTCCTAGTTTATTCCCTCGACTTTGTTTTCTTCTTCTACCAGCTTTCACTGGTTGTCTTTCTTATCCGCGTCCGATTGGCAGAGTGGGTTCAGCGCTGGCCTCTTGCGGCTAAGATACAGGGTTCAAAGCATGGTGGCGTCCCACTGCAGTCAGTGTAAATGGGTACCTAAGTCTATTCTTGGGGTAGGGAAAGCAAAGGCAGCGAGGAAGAGAACTGGTCATCCCACCTATCGAAGCTAGACCTAATATTGTGAAGTCTCAGACAATTCGCTACCCTACGGCAGTATCTGACTTGTGAGTACCTTTAACTTTACATTCTTATGTCAAGCTTCTTATTGCTTATCTCACGTCAGGGCCAACAAATGTGGTTCTCAGACGCGGATGGAAACTTTTTCAGATGGCACAATTTTTCTGATCGTTTACCGGATTGTCCAATTGTTATGTTGTCATAAATATCTTACGAGTAGTTCCGTGACCCAAAACGTGATCAGCGAATAGGATCACTGCGAAATACCAGGCCTGTCTTAAAGGCGATTAATGATGGCGGACTATGGCCCAACAAACCCATCCTTCAAAAACTTTAAGTATTTTAACGTTAATTAATATTTCTTATGAAAGATCAATTACAAATTGAAATTGATACGAAGTGGAGTGCGACAGAGAGGCCTCTCCGCACGATTCCTCATTTTACATGTTACAGATTGGCTTGGCTTATGAAAACAATACGATCGACCACCAGAAAAGACATTCGGTGGATTCTGACGGAACAGCTCAATGACGTGGACTTTGCTGATGATATTGATCTTCTGTCCCAATGCTGGTCACAGTAACTAGGACTGACAACACTCGCACACACACACAAGACAAAAGATCATAAGAATAAAGACGGCAAGCGGTGACACGACTGTACTATTAGAAATACTCCTACACGACGTGAACTATCTGTCACGGATTGCCTCCCCTGCTTTGCAGTAGTGGTCCAACAGTGACCAAAACTCAAGAGTATCTAATATTGACTTCTAAGGTATCTACCTGCGCGCAAGATTACTCTTGGTAGAGATGTAGATAGGAGATTAATGACACTTCTACCTTAAGGTAGCTTTCACAAGATATTTCCAGAACTCACGAACAATGTTGCATTGGGCTGAACAATTGTTAACGCATTATACATGTATCTGGTCCTTCGCCTTGTGTGAAGGATTTAAGCAATGGTTTTGCCCGTTAAAGCCCCCTGTTGGCGTAATCCAACGAAATTCCTTTTTTTTTTTTTTTTTTTTTTTTTTTTTTTTCGTACGCCCGCTAATACTCGAGGCGAAATCTCAGGTTATTATTTTTATGTCTAACCTGACATTGATTTTACGTGAGTATCCCTTTATTTCTTGTACAGAGACAGGTGTATCCGCTTTCGGAGGTACCCATTGCAGCTGGGTCGGCTCAGGAGCCGCCAGTCCCTGGTCGACGACACTCCTTCAAATGTCCTCGCCAGGTCTCGAGTTAATCCAGTCCAAATCCCGGTCGACGAAAAATTCTCAAATGCCGTCGCCCGGGTTTGATCCTGTATCACCCGGTCGCCAGAGCGGTGTTATAACCACTACGCTAGCGCGGCTCCCAAATTCCTCTTATAAATAATAGCTCTGTTTATAGGTAAATATATGTCTAGGTATATATATATATATATATATATATATATATATATATATATATATATATATATATATATATATATATATAGTATATAATATATATATATAATATTATATATATACAGTAAACTCCATTTATCCGAACCCCATGGGACCGAGCATCGTTCGGATAATCAATGTTCGGATAATTGATTAACATAATGTATCAAGTTACATGTACCAGAATTTCTAAAAATAATTAACCAACAAGGAACACTAGCGTACTACTTGTATTAATTATTTTTTTTAAGAAAGAGAAATGTTTTCAAAATAACATTACAAATGATTCAAAACCAGGCGCAACTTACGTATACATGTACTTGTACAGATGTAACCCACTATTTAAAATAATGAGGAATCCTCTTTTGCACCAAACTGGATAGTCTCCTTTTGGCTGCTAAGTCCCGCATTCTCTTCAACAGCAGAAGCTGTGTAGCACAGCTGTCATCTTCTCGCTCGTACCAAGCCATCGCTGTTTCTAGTGCTATAAAGGCCTCTTCAGGACTTGGTCGACGTTTTGGGTTTTCTTCATAATCTACAAGTACATCATGTACTTCTGAGATGTCTTCATCATCGGTCACTACATGTATTTGGTTTTCTTCTTGCACAAAAGACAAAATTTCTTCGTCATTCAAAAACTGAAAACCAGAATCGTTATCATCTTCTAGCCACATGTGTGCATCATCTTTGTCACAGGCCGAAAATCCGGGCATTGCTTGAGACAGTTCCACAACTTCATTTATACAATCATCATTTGTGTCCACTACAGTAGTTTCATTTCCTCCTTTTTTCCCAAGCAATCTATTCCAAGCCTTGTTGAGATTATCTTGTGACAGGGTGGTCCAAGCATCAGCTAACATATATCAGCAGTCTTTGAGATTAAGCTTTTTGGAAAACGCCACCACACTTTCTTCATCTTCAGCCAACAATAAACGACGCATGACTTCCTTCTTGTACATCTTTTTAAGCTTTGCTATAACACCCTGATCCATTGGTTGAATCAGTGCTGTTACAGTGGGAGGAAGAAAAATTACTTTAAAATTTGCATCAACTGCATTCAATGTATCCGTCTCTGGATGAGATGGTGCATTGTCCAGTAGAAGAATTACTTTTCCAGTTTTCTTTTCTTGTTCTCTCAACCTCTTCACATTTGGGATGAACTGATTTGTATACCAATCAAGAAATATTTCACTATTCATCCAAGCACTCTTCTGTGCTTTGTAGCACAATGGGAGACATGTCACATTCTTTAAACAACGTGGTTTTTTGGCTTTACCGATCATTAGCACCGGTAAACGATGACTTCCACTGGCATTCGCGGCTACCAAAATTGTTACTCTCTCTTTGCACTTTTTAAACACAGGGGAAGCTGCTTCGCGCTGAGATGCAAGTGATTTTTGAGGCAATGATTTCCAGTATAAGCCAGTCTCATCGGCATTATACACATCATCGAGTGAATAACCTTCTTCTTCCAAAAAAGCCAAGAATGTTTCTTTAAAATTTTCAGCGGCAGTTGCATCGCTAGATAAAGATTCCCCTTGAATCTCCAATTCTCGTATGCCATGACGAGATTTAAAGTTTCTTAACCATCATCCCTGGCTAGCCTTAAAGTCAGGAGGACAGTCAAGTTGATTGTTGAACTAAAGTGCCTTTTCACACAATAGAGAGCCAGAGATAGTTTCCCCTTTGCTTCTTCTTTGCACAAACCATATATACAAAGCCTCTTCCAATTTCAAATCTTTCGCATTTCTCATGGTTTACGTTTCTTCGACCCATTTTCACTATCCAATT
Source organism: Oreohelix idahoensis (assembly GCA_024509875.1). Taxonomy (NCBI): domain Eukaryota; kingdom Metazoa; phylum Mollusca; class Gastropoda; order Stylommatophora; family Oreohelicidae; genus Oreohelix; species Oreohelix idahoensis. Next base: position 11,097 of record JAMPIV010019256.1, on the reverse strand, counting down.
TCGATGCAAAACTCATAATTTTATCCTTGTTACTTTTGATGTCAGAGACGGTAGCTTTCCCAACATTGAAAATCCTCGCAAGTGAAGACACAGTTTCACCTTTTCCTAGTCTCTTGATAATTTCTGTTTTCGTTTCAATTGACAAAACATTGCGGTTCCTTTTATATGTTTTAGGCCTTCTGGAAGATGCCATATCGCACAGAGAAATACTTGCACACCAAAATTATTCTGCTGTAGTAGCAGACACAATTATTTTAAGTTGAACTGTCTGTTTAGCCAGTGTACTGCCTAGAACGCACACGTACACTAGATTGGTAAACCAGATATTAACTGACTTTATGATCTAACTGACTTCCTGTACGTAAGCGACCGACCATTAGCCCATTCCATCCTCTACAAATTGTTCGCACACATTTGAAGCTTGCAGCATCAAAAGATTCAAAAATATAGTCTAACATGACTGGTGGCACCTGATTTTTTTTTTTCTCGAAAAAGTGTTCGGATAATTGGATGTTCGGATAATTGGGGTTCGGATAAATGGAGTTCTACTGTATATATATATATATATATAAAATATTCTGGCTCGTACATTTGTTTTCATACATATAAAACTGAAGCGACTATGATTGTTTAGTTTTAAAACAACATGTAACCATTTTAATAACGAATTAATTAGTCTTTAACAGTTAAAATAATAATGGTGAAATTTAGATACAAATTTTCGTCACAGAGACGTAGGTGAGAATTTATCACAAGTCTGTTGCTTTCGCCTATTTTACAAGAAACTTAACTCTAACTGAGTCCTGCAGCTGTGGTTCATCAATTCTGTGATGACGAAAGCCTTCTCCACACTCTCTTCCACTGTAGGTGGTTAGGTTGGATGCTTTTCCCTCACACTAGCGGCGTTAGTACCACAATCGTCTGATGGCTTGTAACCACGAACCAAAATAATGGGTATACACAATCTCCTGCACAGATTAAAAAAATAAGAAAATATCACTCGCACGGGAATGTAATGCAATTCTGCCGGAGTGGACTTGAGATCGCAAAACCGTATCGTCACACTATCCCAGAATACACTCATGGAAAGAATCAAATACCAATGAAGATGAAATAACGAAAAAGGAGAAGGATGATGAGGAGGAGAAAGAGGAAGAAGAAGTAGAAGTTGTTTTCATTTTCATGTTTCTTGTGACACTAAGTACTTTAAAGTTTTCACAGCTTACCATTGTTATGTTCCTTGTGACACTAAGTACGCACAGCTTACCATTGCCATGTTCCTTGTGACACTAAGTACTCTAAACTTTTCACAGCTTACCATTGTCATGTTCCTTAGTTTTCACAGCTTACTATTGTCAAGTGACACTAAGTACTCTAAAGTTTTCACAGCTTATCATTGTTAAGATTTGTCAACTTTAATTTTACTGTTTGTAATATATTCCTGAACCCATGTCGTTCCCGGGGGTCACTGATGGGACATCATCATCATAACCCTCCACTCCCAAAGGAGCATAGGCCTTCAACAAACACATGCCAAGTCCTCCTGTCACGTGCCATCATCTCAAGTTCTTTTCACGTTCTCCTCATCATTTTCACCTCTGTTTCCAGCTCTCTTCTCCATGTGCTTCTTGGTCTACCTCTGCCTCTCTTGCCCTGGGGGTTCCAGAACAAGTGTGGCGAGAGGTTTTATTTGGCTTTAAGATCAGTATAGTACTGACAATTACAGAAATAGAATTTCTGCAGAAAATGGTGAAGTCCCAGTGTCTGAGAGGACTACTGGTATCACAAATTAGTTACGGCTGTGAATGTTCTGATCTCGAAACAATAGTAGAGAGGAGACCGACATAAAGTGCCACCTCCGCTGTGTAACTAACTGTGATATTAAAAAACCAAGGAAACAGATTTTACTTAACACTGATAAAATTGACAAGTCGTTCAAATACAATTTCCTTATTATTTATTTAGTATATACACTATCTACTCTTGTGCTGAAGGGTGAATGTTGAAAAATGGAATGTAATGAATTTGTAAGTTTACATATGATTTACAAATATTTATATTTATATAGATATGTAAATAAATATTACAACAAGTTTTCCAATTATAGGAACAAAAAATTATATCAGCTGTGCTGTTATTCAATTATAGTACATGTATCAGCTGTGCTGTTAATTAAGGACATAACACTTATCAGCTATGCTGTTATTTTTGTCTCTTGCTATGCTACTTCACTTTCTCATCACTGACAGTTTCTATGCTCACAATGCTGACAGAAATGGTACTAATGTGTACTCATCTCTCTAAGGTCTGTTCTTCTTTGGTTGGTTCACACAACATCGGCTGAGTATCGTTCCTTTAGCCCACCCAAGACTGAGGGGGACCAAAGATGTAGAGTCAGGACAACCTCTGTGCTCCTGCGGAGTTCCAGGCAGCTGGATTGACGACCCTCGATCTCAGGTTTTAGGACACGAATAAAACCTGTAACAAGGAAAAATAGGGGCTAATTTCTGTCCTCAAGCCCACCTATTTCTATTGTATATGATATGAGCGTGTCTCAGTGTCTGCATGTAGGATGAATGACAACATGGCTTAGTATGATTTAGCAATAGCGAGACAAGACAGGTGTCTACTTGCAAAACATTCTTTCTGATAAACTAATACATGGATATCATTAAATAATATAAATTCAATGCATGAATACATTCAATAATATAAATTCAATACATGAATACATTCAATACATGAATACATCCCATAATATAAGTTCAGTACATGAATACATCCAATAATATGTACACCTAGGTGTGATACAACAATGTCCTTCCCCCTATAATATACCAGGCCCTCTCTGACAAGTGCTATAATATATCCTAACAATAAGGTATGAGTCCTATTAGTCTTTGTCTATTCAATCATAATAGGAAATACAATCATTATACTTAATTTCCCCAATATACAATCAGTAACCTGATAGGTAGTATAAATGACACACAAAAAAATACCAACATTATAGACCTGCTGAAACCTATTTTCCTAAAGGTTATCGTAAACATATTTACCCTCTAAGATTCAACCGGCCAGATTTTGACTCGACTTAGCAAAGCAAGCTGCAGGTCATTGCACTCCAGGTAAGCTATAAATCAAGGTGACAGCTTCTCCTCTTCAGTCGGTCGGTATCTCTGGCGTCGCGTCGGTGATGTGTGTTTATGCATAAAATCCGCCCGATTATATAGGTAGGTAAATGCTTAAGGAAAGCGTTTGGTTGGTTCCTGGCGGAGCAAAATGATTGGTTTCCTCCGGTTTAGTCTCAAGCGCTGTACAGCCTAATTTTATTCAGTTTTCATCCGCCATCTTGCGTGAACAAGATGGCCGTTAATTTATTCTGTCTCAGAGACTGGTGAACGTTGCTCGTACGTTGCTCGTTGATTGGTTGAAGCAAATCTGTATCTCGACATAGTGATTAACAAAGTAGTGGGTTACACTCGTTTCACGACATAGTCCCCTCCTTTCCTAGCTGTGACTTGTCATAGCTGACGTGTAAACCCCTGCTGTGGTTAATCCTTTTGCGTCTGTCCTTCCAGAGTACTAGGGTGTCGACTTAAAAAATCAGCTCCTACATTGTCACTTCCCGGAATGTAATTCACGGTAAAGGAATAAGGCGCAAGAAGCAGACTCCACCTTAACAATCTCGAATTTAACTTTTTAGATGCAGCCAAGAAAGTTAAAGGTTGGTGATCGCTTTGGACAATGAAGTGTGTCCCATACAGGTAAGGTGAAAATTTGTCGATGGACCAAATTAGAGCCAAACATTCTTTCTCTATGGTCGAGTAGTTCAACTCAGCTGCATTCAGCTTCCTACTGGCGTAGGCGACTGGTAGAAGTTCCTCTGGCAGGGCTTTTGATTTCTGCAAGAGAGTTGCACCAATCCCTATACTGCTAGCGTCCGTCCTTAATACAAATTCCTGTGTGATATCGGGTAGCGTACGGATTGGTTTGCTGGTGAGTTTTGCTTTTAGCTCTGTGTAAGCTTTTTCACAATCAGCATTCCATTGGATTTTGTCAGGCTGTCCTTTCTTAGTTAAGTTAGTTAATGGTGCACACAGAGAGTTAAAGTGGGGTATGTACTTCTGATAGAACCCACATAATGACACGAATGATCTCACATCTTTCTTCGTTTGAGGTCTGCGTGCCTTCTTTAACTTCTCTATATTCTTTGGGTCAGGAGACATATGACCTGTAGAAATCGTGTGACCTAGGAATTCCAACTCCTTACAACCGATATAGCACTTGGTTGGACGTGCAGTCAATCCAGTGGCTCTCAGTCTGTCAAACAACATGGAGAGCGCTACTATATGCTCTTCAAATGTGTTTGTAGCAACAAGAATGTCATCCATAAAGTTAGTGATATGGGGATTTTGTAGAGGTTCCAACAATTTCCTCATCATTCTTGAAAAGATACTGGGAGAATTTTTCGGCCCAAAGGGTAGTACATTAAACTCGTAGTGTCCGTCTGATGTACTAAATGCCAGCATTTTCCTAACTTCTGGTTTCACTGGTATTTGGTAGTATCCCTTGCTTAGATCTACCTTCGATAAATACCTAGCCTTACTCAGTGTAGAGAACAGCTGGTTGGTGTCAGGTAATGGGTCCACCTGAGATTCTGTGATCGCATTTAGCTTCTTGTAGTAAATACATAACCTGTGTTCACCACTCGGTTTTCTCAATAGCACCACACTTGAGCTATAGGGAGATTCAGACTTTGAAATAATTCTCTTTTAAGAGATAGTCAATCTCATCCTTGAGTGTTTGTGCTTGCTATTGTTCAGTCCATGTCCGCAGCAATGCTTCCAGTGGACTGTGTATGGGGACGGCAATACAACAACGTTGCCGGACCCACACCTATTTCTATTGTAAGGGGCAGTATACCGAAGTGGGGCCTGTCTCCGTCAACTGTTTGGTACAGCCCTGGTTCCTACCTCCTTTGGTTCGGGTTTGTTTCTGCAGCTTTTTTAATACTGGTTGCTGACTAACCAAATTTTCCAAATGATCCAGGCCATGGTGTTCCGACAAATATCTAGTCGGGGTGGGATGTCTCTCGTCCCCTCTCTGTACAATACGGAGAGTTGCCATGGTTACTGGTGTAACAGTAGACTTGTTGTGATTTTGTTCTCTCTTTATCACTGCATCTACCTGTATTTTTCTCTGGTGTATTTTCTTTGTGGGCCTACGTCCGCAACAATGCTTCCCTAGGTCCTGTAACTGGTCTACGCTTCTGAATGAGGTTACCTGGTTACATTCTGAACAGGATTTCATATACCGACTTATGTCTTCAATTATTCCTGGCCAGTAATATCGCAATGCTATATTTTGACCAGTGGCCCCTTTTCCTCTGTGGCCACTGTCTGATGTAGCATGCTCTTGCTCCATAATTTCCTCCCTATAGAATTTTGGCACTACCAGCTGTCCATGCCTTTTAGGTCCTTTTCCAGCTTGTCTGTAGAGTAGGCCATTTTCCATATAGTAGTCTCCTTTCTCTGGAGGGTTATGGGCCTTTGGCAATTTGCCAAAACAAGGCTTCAATGTGCTATCTGCTGTTTGAGCCTTTTTCATCTTTGTACGATGAATGTTTATTTGATCTCCCTCCTCCTTTTTGGTGCTCGACCTGGTATGGTTTGCTGCTATGACAACAGGTTTTATTGGGTCACCCAAAAAGACATATTTACATCCTATTACCAGCGGGTATATAGGATCATCACTCACTGCTGCTCTTATCACTCCTTCCACATAGCGAGTTCTCACGTTGATCCTTGCTATGGGAAGTGTCATGGTGCCGGTTCCCTGCATTGCCCCTTGTATGTCCACTGTTTCTGTGGTAAGTTGGTCAGGGTGCACTAGGGTTGCACTCACGACTGAGTCGAATTCCAAACCGGAATCATATAAGCACTGAATTTTAGTGCCATTACATGTCACTTCCTCACAGACAGGGGGATAATGGAGGTCATTCTGACTACCTGCCAGTTCCTTCCTTCCCTTGTTCCCTGTTGTGAGACACGCAGCGTAATAAGGAGGGTTGTTCCTTCTGCAGTCTGCAGTATTGTGGTTACTCATTAGACAAGTTTTACACCACTTTCCTTCCTTCCGGTAAGGTGTCTTATCCGATCTTAGAGGGTTTTTGTCCTTTTGGTCAAATCTTTGTTTGTTCCTTGTGGTATGGTCTTTTTGTTCATATTTGGTATAGTTTTGTGATGATGTGAAGTTTTCATCCTGCTTTTTCCTATTTCCTAATACTTCTGCCTGAGCTGCTTGATATCTCTCAGCAACAGTTACAATATCTTCCAATCTCTCTGCTCCTTGTTCCATGATAAACTTCCTCATTTCTTGAGGCATGGACTCTTTCACTTGCTCCATCATTATCATTTCCTTCAGATCCTGACACTTTCCTAAACTACTCCATTTTTCCAAATAGGTTTCCAATCTAGCCGAGAATTGGTGATAGTTTTCTCCTGGAAGAAGTTTAGCTGTTCGGAATTTCTTTCTATATGATTCTGAGTTCTTTTCATATCTCACAAGCAGTGCCTGCTTCAGGATTTCATAATCTTCCTGGTCATCTCTTGAGAGCTTCAAATACACATCGTAGGCAACACCTCTCAATCCCTGAGATAGTTTAAGACTCCATTTTTCTTTCACTAAGCCATAGGTAGTGGCTAGTCTTTCGTATCTATCAAGGTACGACTCAATGGCGTCTTCTTTCTCAACAAATGGGTCCAGATGAAAATTCATGGCCCCACTTGAGGTGCTCTGGCTGGAGCTACTTTCAGAGTGAGGTGAGCTACCACCATTATTGCCAGTATTTGCCTGAATTTCAAGCTCTTTTAATCTCAACTGATGGTCTCTCTCTGCTTGTAATTTCCTTTCCTCATTTTCAGCCTCCAATTTCTTGGCTTCAATTTCTAATCTTTTGGTTTCTTTCTCAGCTTCCAGTCTTCTGTCTTCTCTCTGAGCTTCCAGTCTTTTGTCTTCTCTCTCAGCTTCCGCTTGCAACCGCCTTTCTTCAGCCTCTAATTTCGTTGCTTCTCTATCAGCCTCTAATTTCCTTGCTTCAGTCTCTAATTGCAACTTTCTTTCTTCCCTATCCATATGTTTGTCCACTTCTATTGTGACATACTGAGTGAGAGCATCACCTGTCATATTTAATTCCTTACCCATCTGCATGATCGCAGTTCTGCACTTCACTAGATCAGCCATGGCGTTACTTAGATAGGGTATGTATATTTACTATAACCAAGTTATTGTTATTAAACTTAATTAATTAAATGAACAAAAAATTTCCGTGCAACTTTGTGAGCATCAACTATTTACTGAGTACTAAATGGTACTCCTCCTAAGAAAATATTGTTTTATTTTTAAAAATCCTATTATAGAATTTTTTTCTTCTTCAAAAATCTGTTTCTTATGTTATCTATGGGTGGCACAAGATAGAGTTAGTAGATAGATGAATAGACTAAGTATGGCTCAAGATATACAGAATTATCCCAGGAACGAGCCCCCAGTGTGGCGAGAGGTTTTATTTGGCTTTAAGATCAGTATAGTACTGACAATTACAGAAATAGAATTTCTGCAGAAAATGGTGAAGTCCCAGTGTCTGAGAGGACTACTGGTATCACAAATTAGTTACGGCTGTGAATGTTCTGATCTCGAAACAATAGTAGAGAGGAGACCGACATAAAGTGCCACCTCCGCTGTGTAACTAACTGTGATATTAAAAAACCAAGGAAACAGATTTTACTTAACACTGATAAAATTGACAAGTCGTTCTATCTACTCTTGTGCTGAAGGGTGAATGTTGAAAAATGGAATGTAATGAATTTGTAAGTTTACATATGATTTACAAATATTTATATTTATATAGATATGTAAATAAATATTACAACAAGTTTTCCAATTATAGGAACAAAAAATTATATCAGCTGTGCTGTTATTCAATTATAGTACATGTATCAGCTGTGCTGTTAATTAAGGATATAACACTTATCAGCTATGCTGTTATTTTTGTCTCTTGCTATGCTACTTCACTTTCTCATCACTGACAGTTTCTATGCTCACAATGCTGACAGAAATGGTACTAATGTGTACTCATCTCTCTAAGGTCTGTTCTTCTTTGGTTGGTTCACACAACATTGGCTGAGTATCGTTCCTTTAGCCCACCCAAGACTGAGGGGGACCAAAGATGTAGAGTCAGGACAACCTCTGTGCTCCTGCGGAGTTCCAGGCAGCTGGATTGACGACCCTCGATCTCAGGTTTTAGGACACGAATAAAATCTGTAACAAGGAAAAATAGGGGCTAATTTCTGTCCTCAAGCCCACCTATTTCTATTGTATATGATATGAGCGTGTCTCAGTGTCTGCATGTAGGATGAATGACAACATGGCTTAGTATGATTTAGCAATAGCGAGACAAGACAGGTGTCTACTTGCAAAACATTCTTTCTGATAAACTAATACATGGATATCATTAAATAATATAAATTCAATGCATGAATACATTCAATAATATAAATTTGTCGTGGAATATTCTAATCCACATATATAAATTATTAGGTAAATATGAAGCCTAACAAATAAAATTAATAAAGAAAAGAGCAATGGTAAATAACAGTGCTGTCACAAAGAAGGTACTCGAAATCCCCCTTGTTTTCTGCTTCGTCTGCAAATTGTAACGCTTTCACGTTGATAGTAAAAGCTTACTGTATTATACCCGCTTTCTTCAATGAAACGTGTGCTGTATTTCTTGGAAAAACATTGAGAGGCAGACTGCGTAATGACCTAAATTAATCCTAACATTAATTATACTGCGTTACCAAAACGAACGAACAGATGGACTAAAGGATAAAGAGAGAAGGGAGGGCTGAAAATCAGGAACGCATGCAACACGCGTCGCGCGATACACAAATGCTGCCATCACGCGTGTAAGACTACATGCACTAACTTTTTTTCAGACGGACAGTGATAAAAATCACTACCCTTCCCCCAGAGGTAGGTGTAAAAAACATAAAAAACGCATATTAGAAAAGATAACAATAGATGGGTTTACGGTTGAAAACATAACAGTACCCAGACAGCACATCTTCGAAACAGGAGGTAGAAAATACAAATTTTGAACGCAGCCACGTAGCTCTTTTAAATTTGGATATTTGGGTTCCTTAGGGCTTGCTGACAAAGAATATGTAAAACGTTACGCAAATAGTCCAGGAATTAATAAATTATAACCAAAATAAAATAGTGGGGATGCCTGACAGCATGGAATCATTTCTGCTCATAAAATTTTTTTATAACGTGTTTGAAAAAAATCTTACGTTACAGAATTAGCCTACCATGTAAACTCCAAATTGATTGGAGCGCAACAAATGAAAGACTAACCACGATTGGTCGGGCTATAAATACTATCTTTCGTTGGTAGGGGAGACGTGAAAAGGTAACATTTTTTCAAACACTTGTCGAAACGTGGCCTCATTGGCTAGACTCGCTGATATACTCACTTAGGAGCGTTAGTTCGAGACCACTAGTGCAAATATTCTTGATAAAGCAACAGTGCGTTGAAGCCAGCTCTATTTTTGTTAAATAAAAGCCTGGAATATAAGCAGATGGGAATTTGTGCCAGTAATTGTGCCAGAATTCATTGCTAATCAACGTATCTGTGTTTATTTCCATGAAATTGTGGTAAGCTTGAACCATTCAGTATCTTTTAATGAAAATTGAATGTAAATTGTTAATTTATGCCTGTATATATGTGTGTAGTTCAGTGGCAAACAGGAGATAAAGCCTATAATGCTCCAGCCTGAACAGAGGGTGTCGGAGGGAAGTAAAACGGCATGGAATGGCCAAATAGTACACTGACACCTGGATGATTGATTAGACAGAAATAATGCTGGAAGTGCAGAGGCGTGGTAACCATTAAGGAGGTAAATACTGGTATAAAGTATTTCAGATGAAGCTGACAGTTGGCCTAACGCTCTGAACTCAATGTTTGTGTTGTATTGTGCTCAGTGTAGAACTAGAGTATCAATTAGTTATGAAGTAGAAGGTACATCCTTCTTGTTTTCAGGGACCGTGGTCTTGATGGTACTGAGCAGCACCTGGTCGAGCTTTGCTGAATCCAGAGTCGGACAGCATACTCCTTGGTCTTTTTAGCTATCAGTGAGGTGTCTCCAGAGCCCAGGGGAGAATTCGAGCAGAGGAGTCCTTTCCTGCCGCCATCACGCAAGATAAGCTGATTTGGCCAGCTGAGCTCAACATTATGTCCCCTCATCTTGAAATGACTTTGTAAAAAATAACATTCAGAGGGGAATTTAATTGTCTTAATATCAGGAACTGAGAACATCTCCAATACTAGTCCCAAAAGACAAACTATTGAAGTCATGATGACAAATACCAACAGAGCTTGAACAAAACAAAACCAGTATTACCTCATATTACTACTACACAACTGGACACACATAGGATATTTTTAATAATATATGTCACTACAATATTCATATTGATAAAGTCTGTACATATACTTGTAATTAAAATTGATTGTGATTCCTGGTTCCTTTGTATTTGAATCAGGACACATATACCTTTATGATAACAATGAATACATATTGTTATTTGAAAGTTATCAGTGACTCCTTAAGATATTCTCATAGAGTGTTATATGTATGTGAGTGTCACAGTGTTGTCAAGAGTAGTGGATTAAATTAAATTGTTTATCTGTCTGTTGTTGTGACTTACACTTCATCATACACATACCCTAGACACATAACGTAGTCATCACACTATTCCAGAATAATTCTGACTGAGATATATAGATATGTGGTAGCAAGTAAGGTTATCTATAATACACTACTCTTAATAGATATAGATACCTTCACAGCTGATCTCAGTCAGTACACTAAGTCCCCTATAAATATTTATAACATCCCACTTCACCACAAAATTCAATACATGAATACATTCAATACATGAATACATCCCATAATATAAGTTCAATACATGAATACATCCAATAATATGTACACCTAGGTGTGATACAACAAATGTTCCATCCCTAGTAATATA